>OZ024742.1:91347497-91362497 GCA_964016885.1 Eledone cirrhosa | reverse complement strand
ATGCTTTGCTTAATTGTTTTATTTATTTTTTTTATAATGTTATTCTTTCTCTTAGATTTCAGGTATTTTTTTAAAGGAAAGCATTGGCCCCTAAAACACTACAGTGAGCCCTGAAATGCTACCTTGGGTCCGCGTGGGGCCCACCTGCCATTGGGCAACCTGACAACCTGGCCAGTCCGCCACTGTATATATATATATACATGATGACTGCAAACTTTGCTAAGAGTATTGCAATCGCTTGTCAGATTACAGAAAATGGTGCACTTTTAGGCTACGGCCAGCCTCACGAACCTCTAACATATCCTGAACAAGCAATGCCTGTGCCTTGAAGGTTTTTTAAGTGGGGAAAGGCCTTGCACTCGACCAATCCCACTCTCTGAGCATCGAAAACACTATCCGAAAAGGAGAACTGGTCAACATCATCGGATACTTCTGAAGCCGCAGGTTTTTTTCCGAGTTTCCCTCTCTTATAAAGGTGTTGTGACACGCCCAGGTGAAAAGAAATAGAAGAAAAGTACTATTTCGATGGCCATTGACTTTGCCGAGTTCCTCCACCCTTTTCCGGGTCTTGTATTTCATCCTGCAGGGTGTCCAAATATCACCCTCCTCACCAAGCAAGATTGGTGGGGTTGCTGGTTTAGTCACCGACGACCTGACCTTGAGACAGGTTGCACTGGGTTACATGTTACCAGTAGCACTCGAGAGTGACCTGACATACATACACAGGTTGTTCCTAGTTTCGCCGATGCCGACAACTAATCATCCAGTCATGATTAAAACAGCTTTGGGGACCTGAAAAGTGTCATGGGCGTTGCCCTTATTTCTCTAACTATGCCACAATAATATACATTAGGTAAAGTGATATCAGGTTCATTATTATTGGAAAAACAATCAATGCATAGTGTACACAAAACAGGAGAGTCAGCGAAGTAAACGTTACAAAGTATTTTTAGATTGTAATCACTGGTATTTTTAGATTGTAATCACTGGATCTTGAGTAATATGTATAACAAAATCATCAAGTCTCATGACACTCACTGAATATGGAATGTTGCTTTCAGTGGTATGTGAAATAGAAGGAAAATTAAACTTCATGCAATAAAATTCAATAGGATTCTTACCTTTAAAATTTTGAATTTTGAAATAGGAGTTACTCAAAATAAAAAAACAAACAAATTTAAATACGTGTAGTCAATGGACATGCAACAGGCGGCCCGCGGGCCACAATCCAGCCCGCCAGACCAGTCAGAGTGGCCTGCGGTGATCGTTTTATTTTTATTTTTACCTTGTAGCCTTATTTAGAATTTTTTTCGTAACCGTAATACAATGTTCTCTTAGTTGATAGGGTTATGTGTGTTATAATTTCCCAGTTCCATTTTATGGAAAGAAGTTGTGGTGAATCTTTGGAATAGTGTTTAATAAATATTAATGACCCTAATAGTTGTTGCAATATTCAAAAGTGGCCCGCCAATGGAATATATTGCACACTCCTGGTGTAGTCTGTAAAAATAGCATAAATCGCTACTATATGTTGTATATTTATTTGTTGAATATTTTGTATTATATTTCTATATTCAGTGGGTAAACTATTATTAGTTAACTGATGAGAAAATGTCATTGAAAATAAAACAAAACAAAAAAAAAACATGAGAAAGGACACTCAATAATCGATACTCCAATAATTCGAGTCCGGACAGCATGGCAAAACGCTCTCTGTCGTACATGACCGCCTGTGCAAGCTGATCGTGGTCCCAGCCGAGTGAGTGGTGAAATGTTACCCGGGAAGATAATGAGAGAGATGCGTTGAAATAGCCATTCCTACTTGCGGGGCTCCCTTAATCACTGATCATAGCCCAATCTGACACCACTGGTTGTACATGCAAACCCTTGTCACAATCTACTAGTCGTTCTAAGGCATTGGTAGTTGTTGAGGAACTATGCTTCCTTATAAAGGTTTGATAAAACCGACACATATCTAGAGTTGTCTCTGTAGCTGCCAAATATCAGACCTAGACTGCCTTACATGTCTAGTTAATATTTGGTCGATTGACATTTTAAAATTGTTCTCTTTTACCTCTCTTGGGATTAAATTTCACTCGCATAAATGACCATTATAATTTCAACTGATTAAAACTTATCTCCACCAAGTCACTTAAAGTATAATCAACAGCGCATAACTGTTTTTCATGTAGGAGTCACATTTGGAATTATCAAATGTCATTATATTAAATTGCTTAAAGGTGGGGGATTCGCAGTATCGGTAGAGAGTCGGACACCATGCTTTGCAGCATAGAGTTATGGCATTTTACGGTCTGAGTTCAAATCCCGCCGAGGTTAACTTTGTCTTTCATCATTACGGAGTCGATAAAATAAAGCACCAGTAACGTACTGAGGTCGATTTAATCGACTTTCCTCTCCCCCCAAATTACTGGCCTTGTGCCTATACTAGAAACAATTATATTAAATTGCCTAACCAGTGTTTTACACAAACTACTATATCTATTAATGTTTCTAATGCCTTGGCATTTGTTAGTGGACTATACACAGAAATATGACCGGAACTACTGAAGCTAGAACGCACTTCCCGACCATTTATATATTTAATTTTTGGTCTATTGAATTTTCAGGGCTTCCCACATTTGCCCTGCTTGAGATTAATTTTTATTAAGGCGAATTAATTCTTTTCTCTCTCACTCTCTCCTCTGTGCGCGTGTGCGTGCTCGAAAGATGAAACACTGACAATGTGTAGTAACAGTCTAGTGTCACGCAAATACGTGGTTCTACAAATTTGTTTGCGCACCGTATCATAAATACTTTGGTACTTTTCCTTTTTAAAGTTCGAGAGTTATGTACAGTTAAATAATATTAGCAATGAAGGACATAGATTGTTTTAGTTTCATTCCACGCCAGCTAGAATCTAGTGGACCAATGGTCAAAAGCATCCCAGACATTACTATCACATCTGTGTGTAAATTTCTGACTATATTGTCTAATGTTCCTATTTTCTTTTATATTGTGCTCGGAGGCAAATTTGGCGGCTATTTTTAGCAGGTCACGACTACCTCGTTGGTTCGAAAAGCACTGATTGGCAGTGTTTTTAACTAAATGTCTTATGGATTAAGTACACCTGTTTATGAGATCAAATCCCATTGAGGTAGATTTTGCCAAACATCCAACTAGTGGTTTGATAAAATAAGTGCTTGTCAATTATGAGCTGGTTATGTGACTGGTTTCTTCATCCAAAATATGTGCTAATGGAATATCATGTGACATCGTAAGAGTTAATCAGAGTTTGACAACTTTTAAATAAGTATTTTCTGATTGGGGAAGGTAGTTCTACGTGAAAATATTAACCAATCAGCGTTGTATTCTAGTGAAGTCTGACACTTGGCTTGCCTCTTATGCAATCTCATTTTGAACGTTATGAGATTTTTTATCAATATTTTTTATAACAAAATGTGACAATTTGGCAGAAATTGAAAGAAATTCTTCGAAAGAAAATGGGTATTTATTAAAGCATTTTATAACATTTTATTGATATTGATAACTAATATATATTTTTCGTAAAACCATATATATTTACACAGAACATGGCTGCTATTTTTTATAAGTCACTGTTACCTCGTGAATTTGAAAAACACTGATTGGCATAATCGATAGAGCAGTTAACTTCTGGTATTCAAGTACATCTGTTTATGCATAGATAATTGCTCTCTCTCTCTCTCTCTCTCTCTCTCTCTCTCTCTCTCTCTCTCTCTATATATATATATATATATATATTGTTATACTTTGGGAGGGTCATGTTGCCAATAAGAAACACACGCACCAGTGCTTTCACTCCAATTTATTATAAATTGAAAAAATAAAATTTTTTTTAAAAATAAATTTCCGGTTGGTTGGTTGGTTGGTTCCACAACCGGACGATTGTTCATATATTGTCAAAGTTCTTTCGTCACACATTCTGTGACCTTTTCAGTGACTGGGTATTCTTTTCTTTGTTTTGTGCCTCTCCTTTGTCCTGTCCTACGCCATCTTCTTTTTGTGTGTGTTGTGTGCTTAGTTTGCGCATGTGTTACATCCGGGTGTCTGTGTGTGTTTTTATTTGTTTATTTACATTTTACTGGTTGGTTGTTTGTTCTATGTGTGTGTGTTTTCATTTTGTCCTTAATTGTAAGTTGTGATGTTGCTATTCCATTCATGTTTTCTATTTAATTTTGTTTGGAGTTCATTTATGTTTATTGCCCCTGTATTTGTCTAAACATTGCGTCTTTTCTGTGTGTAGATTTTATTTTTATTTCTATGTTCTCTAATTTGCCCTTATGTTCTATTTTAGTATGTTGGTGGAGTACTGATGATTCTTTTCTATCTTGAAGCTCTCGCCAGTGTTTATTTAACCGTGCTCCTATACTACGAGCTGTCTCACCTATGTACACTATATTCTTATCTTTACATTGTCCTTTAGTACATCTTATGCTATATACTATGTTTCTAGTTTTACAGTTAATATGGGTCTTAGTTTACAGATTATGCATTTCTTATCTATACAGGGTGGTCTTTGAAAATGGTATGTATTACTAATAAGTGTTTTTATGGAGGTACCTTGTCTTTCTACTATCTTAATATTAAGTTTAAGTTTATCTAGGGCCCTTCTAAATTTGTAAGCTAATTCACCTTTAGGGGCTGTATTGATGAACATTACTCTCTCGTATTTATTGCTATCGTACCATGAGTTTATTCTATTAACCTTATTACTAGTTCTTTCTATTCTATTCCAAAATTTGCTCCTATACAAGGGGCATTATTTACCATTTTTCCCCATTTGGTTCTGGCTCCTCTATATACTCTGATTTTATCTCTCTGATTGTAACCAGAGAACTGCATACGGTGGATGAAGTGTTGTATGTGTCTCTCTAGTTCTTTGGGGTTGCACATGTGGGACACGTTTCTCATCACCCGTACTAAATCCGCAATCAGTATGTTGATTTTGGTGTGATCCGAAACAGCTGAGTTTCGGTGGATCAGATGTTTGGAAGTCATGGGTTTGGCATAATGGGAATGGAGGATTTGTTTTTTGTTATTAATGGTTTATAACCAGAGCTCTGTGTCTAGTACAGATAATCGATGGTTGGGGCGTTTGCTTGGGTAGTCTATAGAAGCTCTAATACTCTGGTGGATGGAGTTAGCTATTTGCTGGATGCTCTCCATGGTGTTTTTCTCTAATTCATGACTGTTCTCTAGTGGGGCTGTTTTTACTACGATGTTTATATCATCAACGTAGCGAGAGTACATTATCAGGGTTAAGAGGTTGCTGTCTTCTAATTGTTCTTTAAGTTTATTGTCCCACGAATAGGTTAGCTATTGTCCCATGAATAGGCTGCTCCCCCCTCTTGGGCATATGTTTTTCCATTAAATTTGAACATATGTTCCTTAAGGGTTAGTTTTATACTGGCCCCCACCGCATGTACAATCATTTTCTTTAGTTTTCGTGGTTTTCGATATGTCCTTCGACCTACGACGAGTCCACGCCACGACTTTAGCTTTTAACAAACGCACGCAATTGCCGTCGCAGGTCGATGAAAAAACAGAAGCACAATTTAGTATAACTAGATCTAAACTTAGAAATATTATAGAACAGTATAGCAAGAAGCAAAATAGAATGGAGGCCCAGCAACTGGGAGAAAAATCTGAAAATGGCTTGCGTAGGTTCATGCAGCGCTCACGTTTGTATACAATTGTATGCTTTCCAACAGACAAGTCTGGCAGAATGTCGGTTGACAGTCTGTCAAACTACATCCAGTGAAAGCAACTGGTGCGTGTGTTTCTTATTGGCAACATGAGCCTCCCAAAGTATAACAATATCGGTTTCAACACACGTTTTCAGATAAAAACTCTTGCTAAACAAATTCAGAAACGAAATATATATATATATATATATATATATATATATATATATATATATATATATATATACACATGTGTGTGTGTGTGTGTCAACATGAATGGACCTGTTATTTTTATCTAAAGACATTTTTCCAAATCCGACCCGCGCGTCGCTTCAATCTATCTTATTTCTCATTCTTTCTTCTGATGAAAGACTAGCGCGTCCGAAACGTTAAGACCCTCTTCCTACTATTTCAAGCGTTAACCTAATATATTCCTTCCATATACTGTACCGATTCTGTTGCTATTTCTGTTTACTTTTTACATATATATATATAACTACAGTTTTATCATATGGATCAATTCTTGGTATACAGTTTATTTGGGAATGAAGCAATGTTAAGGATACAAGCTGAGAGAACGCTTTCTTCATAAACAAATTCTTCACTGACCTTTTTTCCGAAAGACCTTTGAGGATGCCGTATCTTCAGCTTATATCAGCTAGTCGGCAAAGAATGCCAAGACCTTCTGCAGTGAGTACTAACACAACTGGACGTTCTGCCTAAACGACATCTACGATTTAAGTGCTATTTAAAGTCTTATAAGAAAGCATTCGAACTACGCGAGGACAACTAGGAAAGAAATGCTTTGCGTCGCCACTAGTAGAGTAAATGAATAAAGGATGGTGTAGGAAATTTTGAAAAAGTACATCTCCCATACAGAATTTACGCGAGTTACACGAAAATGCACAGTTTGTGAATTAGTTGCGGGTAAACTTGATTACTGGTAGTTGTGGTCATATAGTAGCCTCTAGTGAATTCATAAAACCAAATAAATAATAAATTAATTAGAGTAAGTCCACAAGAATAGATTACGCACTATACAGTTCTTGTTGGAATGTCTATAAATTTATTGGTGGGTTAAAAAGACACGACTATACATCAAAATACACATGTACGTACTGAAGTGCACATATGCATATGCAGCTTTGTATAGTCTTCCAAAAGTCACGTAGAGCGTAGGAGGGTTAAAGAGTAAATGTCGAAAACTGTTTAATAGTCAGTGATGGTCTTCTTAGAACATGAATGTAGAGCTTTTCATATGTGTATGTATGTGAATATGTATGCGGGCACACACAGACAAATTATATAAAATGTATGAATAATTAACATGTGATGTCCTTAACGTTAACCCACCTGCAAACAATTTATTCTATAAGTGATCCTGATAGAACAAAATTCCGCATGTAATACGAAAATTAAAATTACGGTTCTCTGATGAAATGTTTCTGGTATTTGAAATGACCTGGGTCTAAAAGACAACAGTATCATTAACGATAACACATTGTTCTGTGAGTAAAATCCTGTTTTTATGCATATAAATATTTACTTTCAACGGTATATATATATATATATATGTGTGTGAGCATATGTGATTTTACAAGGAAACTGTCTCCATGGATTCGAACGCTGGTTTACACACAAACATACACATGCACACACATACACATACATATATACATGCACACACACGCATTTATATATAATTATCTATCTATCTATATACAACTAAAACTTTGTGATTGTGTGATTGTCTCTAATTTAATACAGCCAAAACGGTGCATGATGGGAAAATGCTTTGAAAGGAAGTTGCCCCTGAAATGGGAATACATATGGAATAAAACAGGTTTCGCGTAAATCGAGGGTTCCTGAGATACGGGGTTTTCCGGGTACCTTCATACATAAAGAAAGATAGAGAGAAAAAGATAGTTGTTGTGAGAGTGTAGATTGAAAGAGAGAGAGAGTGTGTGTGGTGGGAGAGAGAGCGAGAGAAAGAGAAGAAAAATGAAAGAGAGAGAGCTGGTGGTGTTGATGAATGAAATTATAACAGGTGACTTCAAAGAATCGAATATAGCATTACTGTATCTATGTCGAATTTGGTGACTGAATATTAAGTCATATGTATCGTGTAACTTGTGTTAGGACAGGATGTGTGTAGCGAATATTTGTTGCTAAACAGGAATGGTTTCTAAGTGTGTGTGTGTATGTGTGTGTATGTATGTGTGTGTGTGTCTGTGACCAGTGTATATAGGTCACAGACCCCCCCACATATATATATATACACACACACATATACACACAGACACACACACACACACATATATATATATACACACACATATACATATATATATGGGCCTTCCAATTTCCTCTTACATTATATACATGACTGTATATTTTAATTATTGAAAAATATTTTTAAGTGAACGTGACCCAACGGGTCATGGGTGGTCTAGTATATAATATAAATGAGGAATTTCCATCATTCTTTCGAGAAACATCAACCCACTGTAACATTTAAAATCCAAGGACATTGTTACGTTTTAATCGGCAGTTTACTCCAGTCTAACGAGGAGCCAACATTTATTCAAGTTTACTTTTTGGGCAACAACGAAGAAGAAGCTACTCAACGATGCAGTAATTTTTCCGGTGTTCTTCAGCTGCAAGTTATTAGCAGCCTGCAAAATTTGCTTCATGAAAAACATCATTACTTAAGACTTCAAATTTGCCATAGAAAAAAGGAATGCAAACCCCATACTTCAAATTATTTTTAGACCCGAGGAAAAACCAGCAAAAGTGCACAAAAGGCGTTATAACAAACCACTGGAAGACGAAGTGGCTGTACTGACGGTCAACGAACAACATGCATGCAAAGATATAATTGTACAGGAGAGATCTGGCCATTTACGAAGAATTACGGAGACATGCAGAGCATAAGAGAAATTCTCCGTGATCATATGGAATGAGGCCACAAGGTACATAGAAGCATGATTTTGTTTTGGAGAGATCAGGATGGATAATATTTCAACTTAAAACAAGTACACCTCTGTACTGGCGAGGAAACTAATAAATCGGTCAGTTAAAAAGACTTTTATTCATTCCATTTCATGGTAAGAGATTACTTTAAGCATATTCTGGGAATGAAAAGACTTGCAAGTCAATTAATGGTTGGTATTTATGCCAAAATTGAAGCTGATCGGTTAGTATTCATTAACAACAACCAATCGAAACTTAGAGGAGTACATCCACTTGAGAGACGCCATTGTAACTGATGGAATGAATTATTCCAGTGTTGGTCAGCCAGTGTTTCTGCCATCTAGCTTCACAGGCAGTCCACGCTGTATGGCTAAGCGCACACAAGATGACATGACATATGTAAAAAAACCTTGGTTGTTCAGATCTTTCATTACATTTACGTGCAATCCTATGTGGCCTGAAATTCAAAATGAACTGGTTGCACACCGAGACGCAAAAGAGACATGACATTATTCCAGGTGTTCTCAATGAAAAACTGAAGATCCTGATGGGGCTGGTAAAAGATGGACAAACCTTTGGCGAACTAAGCTGCTAGCTTTACACTATTGATTGACAGAAAAGAGGTCTTCTTCATTTCCACACACTAATTTGGTGTACAAACCATATTAACTCAAATGAAATTGATAAAATCATAAGCAGCGAATTGCCTAATCCCGAAGAAGACCCAGAACTATTTGACACTATCTCCAAACAAATCATACATGGTCCATGTGGCACTGAAGAAAATGTACAATTGATGGCTGAGTCTCTGCCAGACACAACTCTCACTGCTTTTGTTAAATTTTGAAGAGAAAATACCTATTGCTAAAACATTGCTTGGTGGTCAATTTCAGTTCGTTTTGATTGGTGGTTTTGCTAGATGGAATGTGAATAAATGAATGTGAATCGTTATATACTATTTCAAAGCCCTCAGAGCTTCATTCTGTCATTACCACAACAGAAGTCCGACGAGATTTCGATTCCAGAATCGGGCTAGATCAATACAGATCGAAACTTTAGCTGATCAATAGCGAAACGCGCGTCACTATTCAATAAACGTAAAGAAGACAACAAATCGTCCTTTTTATTATTATTATTACCTGGAATGTTGCCAGGCACTCACTGCCCTCTACCAAGCGGGCAATGCGATCAGTGGAACTTCCACTCTCGAGTTCTATAGAGGATTAGTGGTGGGCAAGTGCGATGACGCACTCGGAGAAGCTTTGGGCCTCGACGAAGTCGAACTGACCAGTCTGTACCGGGGGACTTTCGAGCCGGGGACGATGGACAATTTCCAGAAATCCCTGGCTTCGCAGTGCTACCGGGGGCACTGCCGGTTCGGGATAAACTCTAGAGGCACGCAAGTGCTGTCAGACGGACCTGCCCAAGATGCGCACAAAGCGACGAAACCATTCTGCACGCACTTGTCCAATGTCCGTGCATTACTGACTTGTGGAGTTATGTCGAACAGCTACTGTCGCGTGTGGAACGAATCCGGCTATCAGCCGAGTCCATAATGAAGATCGACCCGCCGCTTTCCTTAGGCCAGGAAGAGCAGGAAATTTTCCTCTGTCTGGTGGTTGCGAAAGTGGTTATAATGGTGGACCAGATTAAAAGGACTAAAGACAGACACTTTTCTCTTCGGCCAATTCCTCATCAACTTCTTCAAGTTTCACCTGGAAAAGAAGGTGACGGTTGAGAGAGAAGTGCTGCCCCCCAGTACATTTGCTAAAAGGTGGATGAATGTGGCGAGAATGGCCCGTGTGAATGCGCCTACATGCGCCTATAGGCTAGCTAACTTGAGGAAGGGTGCTCTCCCTGGGTGCCCTAGAAGCGCAGGGTGGTTTAGGATTGGTGGGGTAACTGAGTCACCCTAGGGTCGTCCACCCCCTTTCGGCGAATTTATTTTGTCATATTTATGCATGGTTTATTTTATATTTTTTATATCTACATTGTTAAATTAGTCTTGCCATTGTGCACTTTTACTCGACCTTATTGTAAACCCCCACTGTTCCTGTCTTTATATTGTCCCCTACATGTCGGCCCTTGTGGCTAATAAATGAAATCATTATTATTATTCGGTGAATTGGCAGTATCGGTAGAGGGTCGGACATGCTTTCCAGCATAGTTACGTCCCTTTACGATCTGAGTTCAAATCCAGCTGAGGTTAACTTTGCCTTTCATCCTTACAGGGTCGATAAAATAAAGTACCAGTAATGTACTGGAATAATTGCTGGCCTTGTGCCAAAAGTAGAAACAATTATTATTATTATTAATTTATATGTGTGTGTGTGTGCGTGTGTGAGTGTGTGCACGCGTATAAAGACATAAACAGACTCACATATATATAGATAGATAGATAAATCTACCAAAATATACGGTAGTGTCCAATCCGTATGAAGAACTCAATGTAATCCAAATATCATGAAAAGAGAAGATGCATTCAAAAAGTTTCGATGAAAATCATAGGAAAAACAGAGTGAAGATAAATTAATAAAAACAATGAATAAAAAAAAGAACAAGTTCCTTATATTAAAAAATTCATCATTTTCGATCGTTTCTAGGATATATATGTGTTGGTATGTATATCATATATATCTATGTAAAAATATTACCAAACTATCAGAGGAAATACACATACCTTCACATATATATGCTGTCTTCAGAAATGATGAGATTTGTTTATTGAAAAAAACCCAACAAAGATTTAATATAATAGGTCTGTTTGGGAACAGGTTTTGAATTGACCAATATAAAAGTAGTAAGAGGTCAAGTTGATAGAATAGTAGTAGTAGAAATTTAATTTAGGGGTAGAGGAATGCAGACTTATGTTTTGAATGGAAAGAATACTTTGAATGAAAATAATACTTTGGGATGAAAAGAGGTCAAGCCGGTGAAGAGTACACAAAAATTTGATGTTATTAAAGAATAATGTTAAAAACGAAGGAGAGTTAAATTTTAGGGTAAGGGTATTAGTGAGAAATGCCAATCTTATTTAAACCACAAGGAATTTAGATCTATAACAAGAAAATAAATTAATTGATAGGTATACTTATAGGGATAAATTTATATTAATTCATATGGATGTGATAAATAAGAATTAGATGTTATTAAAGAATGTTGTTAAAAACGAAGGAAAATTAAATTTTGGGATAAGGGTAGTAGTGAGAAATACCAATCTTATATAAACTACAAGGAATCTAGATTCATAACAGGAAATTAAATTAATTTATATGTATAATTTTAGGTATTAATTTTAGGAAAAGAGAGCTGTAAGAGGGAAATAAAATTATGAAGTTCTCTGTAGTAAAGTACTAATTATAGGTTAACTAAATAAAAAAAACTAATTATAATAATATGTAAAATATAAGTGTAAGGTGTATATTAATTAGGTTTATAATATTTGAAGGTTCTTCTAATTCTATGATTGCAAGATATAATTAATTCTTGTCGGTTATTTAATAGGATATCCTTAGATTTCATTATTTCAAAAAGTTCCTGGGAACATAATCTACATATCTGTTATTTTGATAAGGGGTGGCCCTTTTGAGCACACTCCAGGTCAGGTTGTAATCGATATTCTTTTTTCTATAATTATTAATTGTTTCAGCCAATGATGTTGTATTAGCTAATGCGGCATTTTAAAAACTGTTTGTGGGTATTAAATCTTACTTTAAATTGGTTAGACGTAGCTCCTATATATGAATAAGTGGCGTCCTTAGTGCTAACTTTACATTTATAGACTATGTTATTAATAAGACAATTTCCCTTTAATGAGCAATTTCTTTTGTTTCTGTGTGTATATATATATATATATATACACACACAGAGACACACACACACATATATATATATATACATTTATATATATATATATATATACATATATATATATATATATGAACAGATGCAATCTTAAAAACTAATTAGAATCTTTCAAGTTTTAAATGTGTATCGTCTACTTTTCTTCTCGTTGTTTATTTTTATATTTTCAGATTAATCAGTTGACAGTATCAACCAATGCAAGGTTTATTTCAGTGTTGTTTGCTTTATTCAGTCGATTCTTTTCTTATATTTCAGATGCAATCAATACTAGTCATTGAAAAATATTATTCTTTAATATTTTTCTAGTTAGTTTTTTAATGCTTCAGGTTTAAGTATAACATTTAACTTGCCTTCTCTTTGAATGTTTTGAAAGGATTTTTCTCAAGATTTTTTTGTATCAAAATTTGACTATTCGGCAGAAATGTAGAAAAGATAATTTGAAAGAAAATTGGTATTTATTAAAGATTTTTTAAAAAGTTACATTTTATCAGTAATAACTAATATTGTAATGTTTTGCTTATTTCAAACATGTCTAACAGATATATACACATTTAAGCAAGTAGGATACGCATATGGATAGGTTTTCACTCACATACACACAAGCATTAAGAAAGTCAGAGAAACTGAACTGAGAACCAAAGGGTTCTGGGTTCAGTTCTACTGTGCAGCAATTTGAGCAAATGCCTTCTACTATAGATTTGGGTTATCTAATACCTTGTGAATGGAATTTGGAAATCTGGTGGTTAGCGTTTTATGTAGAGATATATTATATAAAAATAGAAATAATATATAAAAAGTATATGTCGCACATGCGGAAATTAGCGTATTAATTGGTCGGGTTCAAATACTAAAACATTATTTATTTATAATTTCCCGAGGACATATATATATATATGTATGTATATATGTGTATGTATATGTATGAATATATGTGTGTGCATATTTGTATGTATATACGTGTATGTCGTGTATATACGTGTATATACGTGTATGTATGCACACACACACACACACACACATATATATATATATATGCATTTCAAAACATACTTACTTGTCATATATATATATATATATATATGCATATATATGTAGGTAAAAAATTGTGTACGTTAGAAAACGTTCTCTATATATAAGGAAAATTATTTTAAAAAGGGATCGAAAGCGCACCTGGTACGTATATATATATATATATATATATATATATATATATATATATATATATATATATATAAAAAGTATCTTTATAACGTGTATAAAGTTTGATGTTAACAAAACCTGATTTTCCATTTTGGATCTTCAAAACATTTGGTATTAGGTTAAATTGTTTTTCGTTAAAACTCCTGCATGCTGAATTTTGACCACATTGGAAAACAATGTGGTCGAAAATCAGTTATAAAGATCCTTTTTATCTATATATCAGGTGCGCTTTTTGAACCCTTCTTTTTATCATTTTCCTTATACATATATAGTTAGGTGGCGGCGCATGGCCTAGAGGTGAGTGTGTTGGACTTACGATAATAACGCCGTTGTTTCGATTCCTTGACTGGATTGTGTGTTGTGTTCTTGAGCAAAACACTTCATTTCAAATTGCTCCAGTATATTCTTAAAATGAGTTCCAGCAATAGCTGGGCGTTTAATCCGGCGATGAACTGGCATGCTGTCTTATGCTCTGTTGTTTAACGCCATGGAAATTGGTACAAGTGATGATTGGTACAAGTGATGATACCCCGAGATCGAGACAGACTTAAAACCTAGCAATTAGAACATTTATAGAGAAACAGATTCCTTTGTTGATCCGATTAACTTATAGCTAATATCTGCGCAGGAGAAATTTGTATATTAGCTTTTGCATTTTTTCGCTAGTCAAGTTCTTGATTATACCAATTGGTCAAGGTATTTGTGTAAAGTAATAACTATTTAGTATGCAGTATTACCATGTTACTGCTTCATCATTTTACTGCGTTAATCTCTAACGTGTTTCACTTTTTAATGTCTTAGACAGGTATTCAGCGTTGATTGGAAAATAAACTTGTGATAAACGTAAATTTCATATTCACTTATAGATCGTAAGTTACAAATAGATCCCCATAAAATTACCTGAGTAAATTATTTGTATGAGATGTTGTGGCCGAGGTGATGACGATAGTCATCGCAGTTAAGTTAATGTTGGTTGAAGCGAGATGTGTCGTTAGTGAAGGCAGTGGCTAAATGGTTAGAGTGTGCGGTTCACGATCGAAGGTAATGACTGCGAATTGTCTTTGGGCAAGGCACTTTATTTTGCGTTGATCCAGTCTACACATCTGGCAATAATGAGTTCTTTCTGTAATTCAAAAGCCAATCATATCAAACACTGTGTCACTTTGAATCTCCATGACAATCACGTTAATGATGCACGTGTATGTGGAATGGCCAATCACGTGCACGTTTTCACAAACCA
>OZ024742.1:91317497-91342497 GCA_964016885.1 Eledone cirrhosa | reverse complement strand
TATATATATATATATATGCATATATATAGCATGAACGAATTCACTAGGTTGGGCATAGGTAAATCGGACTCCTTTGTCCGTATAATGCGTTGGAAGGCCTTCCACTTCGACAGAGGAACATCAACAAACCACCCCAGAGAGGGAACGTGCGGCATCGAGGGAAAATTCAAATCCAGAAGAAACCCACCGCACAATAAGTACCTGGAGGAATTCGAGACTGAAATGTCTAACATAGTGTCCAACCTTAAGTTTAGGAAAAACCCACTCAGGGGAAAAAGCTACTTAAGACGACTGAACGGTGATCTAGGAAAACTAAGGAACTCGACCGACATCCTGGTGCACGCAGATAAAACTAACAACCTGTACGATATGGATAGAGTAACCTATGACGACTTGATAATCAGAAAACTTAGAAAAAGCTACAAAAAAACCTACACGGGCCAACCTGGATTTAATCAACACGGAGGCCAATAGCGTCATGACTAAACTGGGTATTGAAGATAAAACCGAACCCTTCCATCCTAGAATTCCGAGGATTTTATTGAAAGACCACAAATTAAACTTTGAATCATCAAGACCTGTCAGGCTGATATCCCCTTCGAAGTCGGACATAGGAATCGTGAGTAAAAACATCCTTGATAAAATAATCCCCACTCTAGTTAGGAGATCGAAGTTTAAATTATGGTCAGGAACTAGTGAGGTAATTAACTGGTTTGAGAAATCGCAGAATAAGAATAGCACTAAGTATATACAGTTCGATATCTCTAACTACTACTCTTCGATCTCTCCAACTCTTCTAGGTAAGGCCCTAAACTTTGCTAGCTTACACACCGACCTTACATCTGAAGAAATTAACATTATTCTCCTAGCTAGGAAAACCTTAATTGAGTTCAGCGGTGACTTGTGGACCAGGAAAGATTGGCCGGATAATTTCGACATCACCATGGGATCCACCGACTCGGCCCAGGTGACGGATCTGGTGGACCTTTACTTCCTCAACTGTCTCGGAAATGCCCCACTTGGTAGGTGGCGCTTACCGTGATGACGTTTTGTTTACTGTGTCGTTCCATAATAATAGTATGGTAGACAGTGTGAGGAAAAAACTAAGCAAATTCTTCAACAACATAGACCTAAGTATAGTGTTTGAAGAAAAACCTGAAGATAGTTAATTTTCTAGATGTTACACTTAACCTCAATTCAGGATTCTTCCAACCCTACCACAAACCCAACGAGAATTTAAATTATGTCAACGCAAAATCGAACCACCCTAGAATAGTCACTAACGGTATTACCAAAAGCGTCTCTAGTAGAATTTCAGGACTATCTTCCAATGAAGATACCTTTGATAGGATCTCAAATTACTATAATAGCGCCCTGGAACGCGCGGGGCATAGCGAGGGAATCTCAGTCCATTAAATAGTAGTAGCATATTATTGCCTGCGATAGCTTAGGCCAAAATAGTGACACTTTAGTTAACAGCAGGCGGGATGCAGGAAGGATCAATATAGACTTCATGTTGTATTGCCTCCTAGTCCCAATGTCGATGGTACCAATGGAAACAATCACCCAGGTACAAAAACGGGGTCTGAGCACCGTAATGCCAGCGGAAACTCTAATTGCAACCTTAATTGTAGAACTGATAAAACAACCGTTGAACGTAAAATGGAACGAGGGTCGGGTAGAGGGAATAGGGATAAATGTAGCAGGCGCATAATGGATATAACCCCGGCTATCGAGGGTAGTCCCAATAGCAGCACCGGAGACTTGGGACGATTCCGAACACAATCGGGACAGCCCAGGACGCCATCGACCCACAGGCAGTTTTCAGTTATAATAGACCAGTAGCAACTAAGGAGACAGGTAACTCTAGTATAAATAGTAAGAACAAGAGGCATCGGAGCAGAAAAATCCTGTGGTATAACACCCCCCCCCCTACTCCACTGGCCTGACCACTAGTATAGCTAAGCTTTTCTTTAGGGCCTTAGACAAATGCTTCCCTAGATCACACAGATACTATAAATAGGAATACCATCAAGCTGTCCTACTCCACAACCAGTAACATAGCTCAGAATATAGCTAAGATGAATTATAGTAGACTAGGCGGGATGAGACATGGCAGAACTAATGGCAGCTCTATGGATGAACGGACTCATACACGTGAGGCGAGTCGGGTCACCCCAACCCCTGGGAACTTACCCGTAGAGCAGACAAGAACTGAGACTCGACCCCAGAGGTACCGTGGTTGCTCTGGAACTACCCAGGTCGATAACAGAAAATGTAATTGCAGGAACACCGCCACTTGCCCCATGGCTGGGAAATGCCTCACCAAAAACATAGTTTACGACTGTAAGGTCTCCACTTTAGATAGAACCTTCAGGTATGTTGGGGCAACTGCCACTGAATTTAATGATAGATGGTATAATCACCGCCATACCTTTAATAGATTAGATAAAAAAATATCACGGCGCTTTCTGAATTAATCTGGAAGCTTAAACAACAGAATATAGAGCACCCCTTATCCTGGTCCATAATTTGCTCAGCCCAGCCATATAACGGCAGCACTGGCGTCTGTAATTTATGTATAGCTGAAACCTTTAATATTATTAGAGGCGGCCCCTTATTAATCAATAGGAGAGCGGATTTTTTTCAGCAACTGCCAACATAGAACCTTGAAAACCTTCCGCAGGATTTTTGGAAATTAACCTACCACTAACTCCTCCCTCTCTACCTTAGCCATAGAGTTCTCTCAATTAGCAAAAAACAGACAATCACACACTCAGGTAGTTAGACAGCTAAGATCGTTTGCGCACTTACAAACGGTACTCGGCCTGTTAGACGGCTGATACCTAAATATAAGTATGTATACGTACATACATATATGTGTACAGACGCACAGTAGTATGTATATATATACATATATGCACACATATATATATGTACGTATGTGTTTACCGAACATTTATTCCAGCTATTGCTGGAACTCATGTATACGTACAAACAAACCGAACATTATAATAAATGTTCGGTAAACCCATACGTACATATATATATGTGTGCATGTATGTATATATATATACATACTACTGTACGTCTGTATACATATATGTATGTACGTATACATATTTATATTTAAGTAACAGCCGTACTAGGAGTGAGAAATGAAATTTCGTTTCATTCTTTTCCATTTATCGTTTTCGGTATGCCCGGCCGACTAACTCACTCGATATGCAAATTAGGCTGCCCAGCCGTTAATATGCATAAGAAAAGTATATACTTTCAGACGTTCAATCATCTGACAGAAAGGTATACGATGCTGACGATAGCTAATAAGCTTGAAACTAGTACATCGTTCCTGTGTCAGTGTTGAAGAAAAGGGCGAGGATGGTTGCCGAGCACTGTACGGCGTAATTCGGGCTGTTTGTTTACAAACACACCGAGCATTATAATAAATGTTCGGTAAACCCATACGTACATATATATATATGTGTGTGTGCATGTATGTATATATATATATATATATATATATACTACTGAGTGTCTGTACACATATATGTGTGTACGTATACATACTTATATTTAGGTATCAGCCGTACTAAGAGTGAGAAATGAAATTTCGTTTCATTCTTTTCCACACACACACACACACACATATATATATATATATATATATATATATATATATATATATATATATGCGGTGTTTTCGTATGTTTGTGCGTAATTGTATATGTGTGTGTTTAGGCATATCTATATTTAAACATGTATTCATCTATATACAGTATTTGTATATTTGCAATTATATATGCAGAGAGAGAGAGAGAGAGAGAGAGAGAGAGAGAGAGAGAGAGAGAGAGAGAGAGAGAGAGAGAGAGAGAGAGAGAGAGAGAGAGAGAGAGAGAGAGAAGTGTAATTAAAGTGCATTGCATACAACTCTGCGAAAGAGATACCAGTTTACGTTTGAAAAGATTTACTTTTACTGTGAGAATTAAACAGTTCAAAGCTTCACACATCGTGAGTGTGTTTCTGTATTTATATGTGATTGTGTAGGTCTTTTGGATTGGCAGTATCGGTAGAGGGTCGGACGCCATGCTTTGACGTATAGAGTTACGGCCCTTGCTATTCTGAGTTCAAATCCCGCCGAGGTTAACTTTGCTTTTCATCCTTACAGGGTCGATAAAATAAAGTACCAGTAATGCACTGGGTAATTGCTGGCCTTGTGCCAACCGTAGAAACAATTATTATAAAAGCATGTAAGTCTGAGCACATATACGTATGTCTATCTATCTGTCCATCCCCGTCTACCTATCTCTATCCACCCATCTATCTGCCTCTCTATCTCTGTATGAATGTTTGTGTGTAAGTGTATTACCAAGACCGTAAGTATATGCATCTTAATCGGTATGTGAAGAACATTATAAAAAAACTTGCTTTAATTTAAGTCATTTTCCGAAAAAATATAATCTTTATATTCTACACTCCGACATTAGAGCTAGTAAACACACACACACACACACACATACAGACAGACAGACACACACACACACATGCACACACATATATGTATAATGATCCTCTTCGGTGACGAATGCCCATGGGTTTTTCACCCGGAAAATTCCTCTTCGGGGCAACGATTCACATTTAAGAAAAAATAGATTCGAAAATGGTCTACATATTGTAAGAAAAGAAAATCTGCAGTTGGTCAGTAATATCTACATTGGTAAATCCACGTTTGGACAATAAGAAATCTAATATATTTAACAATAATTACACGTCTATTGACAATGGTGTCAAAGAAATTTTCACCTCTCATGACAATAATAATAAATCCACGTCTATTGAAAGCATTAACAAGATACACTCTGACAATCTTGACTAAATTAATACCTATTATCAATATTGACAATAACAACTCCAACTCTACAGATGATGTTCACTGCCAATAATTCTACTTGAAAATATAGACTCCAATCTATTGAACACTATTGACAGAATTCTCAGCAGTAACTTCATATATATTGACAATAGCTGTGCCACAATTGAAAATGATGACAATATGGAAAATAATGGTTTCTGATTTAGGCACAAGGCCGCAATTTTGGGGGAGGAGACAGTTGATTAAATCGACCCCAGTGTATGACTGGTACTTATTTTATCAACCCCGTAAGGATGAAAGGCAAAGCTAACCTCGGTGGGATTTGAACTGAGAACGTAAAGGACCGTAACTCTATGTAGCCAAGCATGTTGTCCGACTCGCTGCCGATATTGCCAATATAATGCCCTACACAATATGGAATATGGAAATTGATAATCGCATCTTTCTTGACAATTTCACAAAAATAAACGATAATTTCATCTATATGACCAATATTGACAACATTAACTCCTACACTTCTATTCATCATCATCAAGAATAACTCTATTTCTATTAAAACATTGGCCACAATAATTCCACAAATTATTTTGAACATATTGACAATAACAACTTCACCTTTGAACATATTGACAATAACAACTTCACGTTTGAACATATTGACAATAACAACTTCACTTTTGAACATATTGACAATAACAACTTCACGTTTGAACATATTGACAATAACAACTTCACGTTTGAACATATTGACAATAACAACTTCACGTTTGAACATATTGACAATAACAACTTCACTTTTGAAGATATTGACAATAACAACTTCACGTTTGAACATATTGACAATAACAACTTCACGTTTGAACATATTGACAATAACAACTTCACGTTTGAACATATTGACAATAACAACTTCACGTTTGAACATATTGACAATAACAACTTCACGTTTGAACATATTGACAATAACAACTTCACTTTTGAACATATTGACAATAACAACTTCACGTTTGAACATATTGACAATAACAACTTCACGTTTGAACATATTGACAATAACAACTTCACTTTTGAACATATTAACAATAACAACTTCACTTTTGAACATATTGACAATAACAACTTCACCTTTGAACATATTGACAATAACAACTTCACCTTTGAACATATTGACAATAACAACTTCACTTTTGAACATATTGACAATAACAACTTCACTTTTGAACATATTGACAATAACAACTTCACGTTTGAACATATTGACAATAACAACTTCACGTTTGAACATATTGACAATAACAACTTCATTTTTGAACATATTGACAATAACAACTTCACGTTTGAACATATTGACAATAACAACTTCACGTTTGAACATATTGACAATAACAACTTCATTTTTGAACATATTGACAATAACAACTTCACGTTTGAACATATTGACAATAACAACTTCACGTTTGAACATATTGACAATAACAACTTCACGTTTGAACATATTGACAATAACAACTTCACGTTTGAACATATTGACAATAACAACTTCATTTTTGAACATATTGACAATAACAACTTCACTTTTGAACATATTGACAATAACAACTTCACTTTTGAACATATTGACAATAACAGCTTCACGTTTGAACATATTGACAATAACAACTTCACTTTTGAACATATTGACAATAACAACTTCATTTTTGTACATATTGACAATAACAACTTCATTTTTGAACATATTGACAATAACAACTTCATTTTTGAACATATTGACAATAACAACTTCATTTTTGAGCATATTGACAATAACAACTTCATTTTTGAGCTTATTGCCAATAACAACTTCATTTTTGAGCATATTGACAATAACAACTTCACGTTTGAACATATTGACAATAACAACTTCACGTTTGAACATATTGACAATAACAACTTCATTTTTGAACATATTGACAATAACAACTTCACGTTTGAACATATTGACAATAACAACTTCACGTTTGAACATATTGACAATAACAACTTCATTTTTGAACATATTGACAATAACAACTTCACGTTTGAACATATTGACAATAACAACTTCACGTTTGAACATATTGACAATAACAACTTCACTTTTGAACATATTGACAATAACAAGTTCACTTTTGAACATATTGACAATAACAACTTCACGTTTGAACATATTGACAATAACAACTTCACGTTTGAACATATTGACAATAACAACTTCATATTTGAACATATTGACAATAACAACTTCACTTTTGAACATATTGACAATAACAACTTCACTTTTGAACATATTGACAATAACAGCTTCACGTTTGAACATATTGACAATAACAACTTCACTTTTGAACATATTGACAATAACAAATTCATTTTTGTACATATTGACAATAACAGCTTCATTTTTGAACATATTGACAATAACAACTTCATTTTTGAACATATTGACAATAACAACTTCATTTTTGAGCATATTGACAATAACAACTTCATTTTTGAGCTTATTGCCAATAACAACTTCATTTTTGAGCATATTGACAATAACAACTTCATTTTTGAGCTTATTGACAATAACAACTTCATTTTTGAACATATTGACAATAACAACTTCACTTTTGAACATATTGACAATAACAAATTCATTTTTGAACATATTGACAATAACAACTTCATTTTTGAACATATTGACAATAACAACTTCATTTTTGAACATATTGACAATAACAACTTCATTTTTGAACATATTGACAATAACAACTTCATTTTTGAAGATATTGACAATAACAACTTCATTTTTGAACATATTGACAATAACAACTTCATTTTTGAACATATTGACAATAACAACTTCACTTTTGAACATACTGACAATAACAACTTCACTTCTGACATTACTGATCAAAATAATTCCTCAACTTCTATTGACAATATTGCCTACAATAATTACTCTATTCCATTGATCACAGTGATCCTATGTCCTTCACTTCTATTGACAACTCCTAAACTTCTTTTGAACATACTAACAGTAATGCTCCCACTTCTATTAGCACTGATAATAGTAACTCCCTCCTCCACCTCTATCGAGTATATCAACAACTCCTCAAATTCTAATGATAATATTGACTACGCACTGGTCGCCGTCGAGACCTCGGGCGTACTTGGACCCCGTACTGCCGAGCTCCTCCGCAAGATCGGAGCGTCGGCGGCCCGTCTGAGGAGGGAGCGCCGCGGGGTAGGGTGGCTGTTGCAGCGGGTGTCCCTGGCCATCATCCGGAGGAATACTTTTGCCGTCTTGTCGGCGGTGAAAGCTATTCTATTTTCTAATTTCAAACCTGCTCACTGTTTCAAAACATACTTACTTGATATATATATACATATATATATTAATTGTTTTATTTCACGGGCTTCTAGTTTTAGTAAAATATACATCCATTGTTTTTCATCTAAATCCCCATTTACTGTATAAAACTTCTTTTTCATCAGGGTATCCAGCCCCCAGTCGACATATCCTTCTGCCGTTTACTAATTTCAATATATCCTTTTCTACAAATGGGAAACATGCTGTTTCCTCATTATTTGCTTATTGTGAACTTCGGTAAAACTTCAACTTTATTATCAGCTTGGCCTCACGATCTAATGTTATATTCATTCACAACGAAGCGTCGCAGTTTCTTTTACCACCTTCAACAGCATACTTTATCATCTTCAATACATGAGCTTAGCAATACCTCATACGTCTTATGGGCAGCATGTTGACGGTAAGAAAACTAGAAAATAAATATTTCCCAGTTATCTATCATTATTCACATATAATTATTTATACATAATTTAATAGATAATATAGATTATTTTCATTATACATAAATTTATTCAATATAAAATGAAATATTAAAAACTAATATATTGTACTGCAGTAGAATATCTATTCTGGTAGCCAGTTGTATGATGCGGCATTTTATACAAGGGTCAGCTGAAAAGTTCATAGGCTGACTATGAAGGAGATAATTTCAAATCTTCTCATTAATATCTGGATTGTTTCTCTTTTCAAGGACTATGTTGAAAAATAAACCTCATTTGGTAAATTCATGAGAGTAACTTGGTCAGCCTATGAACTTTCAGTCGAATCTTGTATATACGTAAAAGTGCATATGTACCGTCACGAACATACACAAAAACTGACACGCACAAATGCACATATAACGCCGCCACATGCATATTTTATTGCAGAGCTTTTACAATACAGTAGACTATCTCGGGACAATAAACCAATATCCATTTTTTTAAATCACACAAACAGTGAAGGCGCGCGCGTACACACACTCACACACTCACGCACGCACGCACACACACACGCGCGCACGCACACACACTCACACACATACTCTCACTCTCTCACACACACACACTTTCTCTCACACATGCACGCACGCACACACACAGACACGCACACACAGAAGCACACGCGCATACACGCACACACACTCGCACACATACACATACAGATTTATGAAAAATTGTAGTAACTCACATATGCATGCAGACTCAGCAGAGTGTTGGTATAAATATACAAATACCATTTGCAACGTTCACAGATACATTCGCTCTTTTAGAATACTCCACTTCCCAGATAGAAGACATTTTTTTACAGTCTGGTAGACATAGGATCTTTGCTTTAGATAAGATAGTCAACTTAGTCTAGATTTCCGTCTTGTTTGTGCTTGTACTGTCTGTAGTTATCTGTTTATCTAACAAAAGGAATTACGATTATAGATTTATTGTCGAGGGGGCTGAACTACCATAACAATAATTGTTTCTACTTTTGGCACAAGGCCAGCAATAACCAAGTGTATTACTGGTACTTTATTTTATCGACCCCGTAAGGATGAAAGGCAAAGTTAACCTCGGCGGGATTTGAACTCAGAATGGCAAAGGCCGTAACTCAAAGCGTCAAGCATGGCATCCGACCCTCTACCGATACTGCCAATCCACCGCCCTACAATAATAATAACAATAATAATAATTATTATTATTGAAGATGGTGAATGGCAGTATCAGTAGAGGATCGGACACCATGCTTTACAGCATAGAGTTACGCTCCTTTATGGTCTGAGTTCAAATCCCACCGAGGTTAACCTTGCCTTTCATCCTTACGGAGTCGATACAATAAAGTAGCAGTAATGCAAGGATATAATTCCTGGCGTTGTGCCAAAAGTAGAAACAATTATTGTTTATAATAATAGTTGTTTGTTTTATTTGTCACAGGAGTGTTGGATCAAGGGGACATTACAAAGAAATGTTGATTGCATAAACGGTGGGGGTTTACATACAAATCTGAGGGGGTAAAAAAAATGAAGTAATATTATAGGGCCAATCTAGGAATCTCACAGACCCCAAAACAGCTTCCACTAATCCTATTTCTTGATGAGACTTGCTACAATGCACATAACTTCAACTGTAATTCGTATTTACCTAGAGGTCTCTCGTGAACCATACCTCCAGCATCATAACAGGACCATTGACCCAGCGAATCAAACCGCAGTCATCATGGACTTGCATGTTCAGGTGCCAAGTTGCATGTCCCCAACTTAACCTAGTTAATGCATGGTGTCAGCACGTTTATTCTCATATTTACATATATTTTTTTCCCCCGCTGTGACCCGTCTATTTCGTTCTTACTGTTTCCTCTTTCTCTGTATCTTTACCCTCTCTAACAGTCACTCTCTCTGTTAGCCTCTTCCTCACCCTTCACTCACTCACTCTCTGTTACTACCTCTCCTCCTCCTCCTTCCCGTTTGACCTGTGCGTAATTCTTTTCTTTCGCACCCTTGGTCAGGCAGGTCGCTTTTTTTTCTCTCTCTCGTCTACGATTTCACAGAACTTACGTTCACCGAATTCACAGACTAGTACAGAATTCCTAGACCTTTACGGAATTCCTTCCTTGCTCACATTCCAACCAGGTTTGATGGTCTTTATTCTCTCTCGTTCACAATTTCACCGAACTTATATTCATGGAAATTTGGGACTTGACTCCTTCTTCCTCACTTTTCGTTGCTTCACCATCTTTGTTTGTTTACACTCTCATGTCCCCTTTATTTACGTGTCCCAACGACTCTTTTTAGCCGTTGCTCGCACCAACCGGAGGTATATGGTCTTTAAAGCGATGAAATACCAATGATGGCTGGAAGATCACTGATGAAGGACTAACTTTATTCATATATATATATATATATATATATATATATTAAAATACAAATATTAATAAAATAGATGTTCTTTTGATCAATTAAATTTTATTATACATATTTCAGAGGTACAACAGTACGTCCTCATCAGACAAAATATAATGATACATGACATACTCATTCTTTGATGTACTCATTGAATCTTGTTTAACTCTTTAATATATATATATATGTGTGTGTGTGTGTGTGTGTGTGTGCGCGTGTGTGTGTATACAAAGAGAGAGAGAGAGATAGATAGATAGATAGATAGAGAGAGAGAGAGAGAGAGAGAGAGAGAGAGAGAGAGAGAGAGAGAGAGAGAGAGAGAGAGAGATGTATTCGGAAAGCGTTTTCAAATGTGTACTACAAAGGTTTGCTGAACACATAAGCCGAAACCTCTTGGCGCCACAGTCAGGATTTTACATTACAATACAAAGGGAGGAAACAATAGTACCACTGATGATGTCACAGGTGTGTGATGAAAAAACTTTGATAGACTATATATATATATTTATATATATATTTTTAACTGTTGGTCAAACAATGATAAACAATTGATTGCTAGCTAAATTAACTATAGGGACATAAAATATACAGAAGCGAAAACCAATCCAAACCAAACTGAGTGTGTTTTATTATTATTTCTGGCAATATTATAACAATATGACCCTCGATTTCATATAAAAAAAGATTGCAAAACATATATATATATATTATTATTAGAAATGTAAGCTATCGCCGTATTTTGACTAAAGAAATTAAATAAATTATTTAGCCTGATAGTGGGGTTAAGAACCCTCGGAGAAATGTTGGTGTAAATGATGTGTTAGTGTAAATCGTAGCACAGTGGTCCGGATAACCAAAAATGTGGGTTCGACTCCCATGTACGTCAATACTCATCTTTTTCCATTTCTCCGAGGGTTCTTAACCCCACTATCAGGCTAAATAATTTCTTTAATTTCTTTAGTCAAAATACGGCGATAGCTTACATTTCTAATAATTTCAAACCCACTCGCTGTTTCGAAAAAAAAAAAAAAAAAAAAAAAAATATATATATATATATATATATATATGTAGATAAATCTACCAAGAGTTTACGGTAGTGTCCAATCCGTAAGTTATTAATTATGTGAGTAACTCGTAGTTACTAGCGGCGACGCTGGTCGGAGTACTCGATGCTGTTACTGGCTCCGTCTCTCGTATATATATATATATATATATATATATATATATATAACGAAGGAAATGTGGTAAGGAACCAGGTGGACCATAACGCACCAAAGTACTCAATACTTGAGGTAGTAGAGTGGGTAATAGGAACCAGTAAGACCCCGACAGCTGAGCTCAAGCCGTTTCGACGGCTAATTCTGGACTCAGAGTCCAGAATTAGCCGTCGAAACGGCTTGAGCTCAGCTGTCGGGGTCTTACTGGTTCCTATATATATATATATATATATATATAGGGCAGTAAGAAACTCTCAGGAGAAGGTCTTTAGAGAAGAAACCCCACACAAGCAAGTTTTTCGACACTTAAATTATATTACATATATATATATATATATATATATATATATATATATATATATTACTCTATTACGTGTTCCAACCGACAGAATGTGGCCATGCTGTGGCACCGCCATTATATATCTTCTCTTTTACTCTTTTACCTGTTCCAGCCATCCGACTGAGGCCATATATATATATATTTTTTTTAAAGGAATTTTCCTGGATATTTATAAACATGATTTTCCAAACGATTATGACGAATACCATTTAGAAAGAGGGTTGGACGTTTGAATATGGAGAATATTATGGTAGTAAATATCTACTATCACTTGTAATTGAAGACAGCCAGGATAAGTTAAATTTAACCTAATGATTAAATAGGAAGATGGGGTAGAGGTAAGGAGAATTTTAAGTAGAGGTATGAGGGATAAAATAAATGAGATAATAAGTAAGATAGAAACAATGACTTGTTTTCAGGCATGTATAGATGTTCAAATATATGCATACACATATAAAGATATGGATTCATGCTGACATACACAGTGTGTGTGGCCCCCCACCCCCAAAAAACCCCACAGAAATGCAGATGTATATACATAAATAGCTAAAAAAATATACATGCATTCAAAAAATATAAATATGTTAATAAATGTGCAAATATATACTGATGCACATAGTCACATATAGATGCATGTATATGTGAAGAAGACAGCAATTATTGCATAGTTCAAATAGCAGTTTGGTTTCGCATATTTATATAGAAATAGGTGGACAGTAAGGTATCAGGTTTGATACACGCCTTGTTCTAGCAGTAGGATTTAAATTTCTACGGATAACAAGAAATATGCCATGTATAAATAATTGATAATTGATTCAATGAGCAAGGCAAATATATTATTTAGTTGGCAGTATCGGTAGGGGGTCGGACGCCATGCTTTCCAGCATAGTTATGTCCCTTTGCGGTCTGGGTTCAAATCCCGTCGAGGTTAACTTTGCCTTTCATCCTTACGGGGTCGATAAAATAAAGTACCAGTAATGCACTGGGTATTTGTTGGCCTTGTGCCAAATATAGAAACAATTATTTAGTTCAGAGTATAGATATATCTCTTACTACCGTTAAAACAGTAGCTTGGATATAAATTATGAACACACATATAATGTCTGCCTATATGAATTTAAATATACAGAATTAAGGTATTGTTTTAGTTTGCTAATTAGATGTAACAGCGAGAAACAACAAACTATGAACTATATGTTTTATCTTGTCCATTCAGTTGTTTCTTTTGTCTTTAAGTATTATATATATATATATATATATAATGGTTTCTTATATAGGAACAAGGCCACACATATATATATATATATATATATATATATATATATAATGATAATGATTAGGATGTTCTCATAAAGAACAAGCTTACAAAAACAACACTTTGAAAGGGTTGTTATGTAAACAGAACTCGGAAATCGAAACCAAATAGTCTGAGGCTATCTACAACAGATAAACTGTACAAAAACCATAGCGGTGTATGTATGTATGTATGTATGTATGTATGTATGTATGTATGTATGTATGTATGTATGTATGTATGTATGTATGTGTACGTCTATCGATGTATATATTTGGGCATTGATGTATATATTTGGGCATATGTCCTTATATGAGTGTATCAGTGTGTGTATGTTTATATGTATGAGTGTATGTATGAAAACGTGTATACTTGTGTATGTGTTCGTGTATATTTGTTTGTATATGGGTGTGCACACGCGTGCGTATGTGTATGCATAGGTGTGTTTAATCTTTCTCTATTTAACGGTTAAGTCTAAGAAAAACCAAATAAATATAAAAACAAAATATGAGCAATGACACTTTTATACATACATACGTATGTACAAACACACATGCATACATACGTATAGACATACACACACATACATATATAGATATGTATATATAGATATGCATATTTATATATATATATATGTATATATATATATAGTTATTTATTTATATATGTATATATATATGTGTATGTATGCGTTTGTATATATGTATATATTTATATATATATGTGTGTGTGTGTGTGCATAGATATACATGAATATTTAATATAATATTCATGCACACATATATATTTAATATAATATATACATATATATATATATATATATATATATATATATATATATATATATATATATATATATATGTATATATGTATGTATGGGTGTACATATATGTGAGGGCGGAGTATAGAATGATAGAGAGCGTAGAATTGATGATTGAATAGATATATGCATTTAAATATTTATACAACCATACATATAGAAGCATGCATAGACACAAATATAGAAATATATACATAGTTTTACATACACATTCATATATATACTTATAATTAGATGCATATATACATATTGACGCTCACCGTTTTGGATTCACACGAAGCAGGAACACGTTGGGGCTGTATTATATTTGACTTAAACAGACATATCCACAAATCCATGCTAATACATAAACTATACGTATATATATATATAAAAACAAACACGCAGTTATACACAGAAATATATGCATACTTAAAAGTATGTACATACATATCTACACACACACACACAAGTATATATATATATATTTATAGCCCCCCCCCTCTCTCTCACTCTCTCTCTCTCTCTCTCTCTCTCTCTCTCTCTCTCTCTCTATATATATATATATATATATATATATATATATATATATATCTTTTTATGTGTGCGTGGGTGTAGATGTGCTTCATGTTTCTTTACGTGTTTTAGTGTGTAAACACAGATGTGTAGAGTCATAACACGTAAATGCTTTTAACATGTTGGATTGAGATGAAGTAGTTTGATAAAGAGGGATATCGCTGTTAGCTTCATCAGAACTTTATAGACTAGATAACGGTTTCGACGATATGTATTACAGAAGCTTAGTCAACAGACTATTCATTGAATTATAACGTAAGCAGCTGAGTTTTCCACTCACATGTGTATCCATAACATAACACACAAGCGGAAATCAAAATTCAAGTGTTTTCACTGCAAATTGTGGTAACACTATATTCAGCCTTCAATCCCTGATTCCGAAAGGTTTTCATCCTGTATTAAAAGGATTGTTGTTTATACGGGATGTGGTATAGAGACAACTTGTCAGAAAATCAAAGAAATTTGTTCAAATGACGGTAAGCAAGGCAGTAATTCAATTGTTAAATTATATAATGTCTTTTTCTTCTCAAGGTATTAAGGTATCATTTGAAGGAAATCTAGTTGCCATTTCTAGAATATGTACACAGTCTCTTTGGATTGGCAGTATCGGTAGAGGGTCGGACGCCATGCTTTGACGCATAGAGTTACGGCCCTTGCCATTCTGAGTTCAAATCCCGCCGAGGTTAACTTTGCCTTTCATCCTTATGGGGTCGATAAAATAAAGTACCAGGAATACACTGGGTATTTGCTGGCCTTGTGCCAAAAGTAGAAACAATTATTTTATAGAATTTTATGGTGGGTGGTGGATTGATTGGCAGTATCGGTAGAGGGTCGGACGCCATGCTTTGACGCAAAGAGTTACGGACTTTTATGATCTGAGTTCAAATCCCGCCGAGGTTAACTATGCCTTTCATCCTTACGGGGTCGATAAAATAAAGTACCAGTCACGCACTGGGTCGATTTAATCGACTTTCCCCTCTCCCAAAATTGCTGGCCTTGTGCCTATATAAGAAATAATTATTTTATGGAATTTTATGGAGGGTGGTGGATTGGCAGTATCGGTAAAGGGTCGGATGCCATGCTTTGACGCATAGAGTTACGACCCTTGCCATTCTGAGTTCAAATCCGGCTGAGGTTAACTTTGCCTTTCATCCTTACGGGGTCGATAAAATAAAGTACCAGTAATGCACTGAGTAATTGCTGGCCTTGTGCCAAAAGTAGAAACAATTATTTTATGAATTAAATATTTTTTCAATCTCAATCATTTCAGTAAGCTTTCTACCCTCTCGATGAAATACCTGATGTAAGTGTCCGCAGTGGTATAGTAATCGCTTTACAACGATTTAATGGGAAGATTATATAGCTGCTAGGTCTTTGAACTGATTAGCTAGAATGAAAATTATTATTGCGAAAACTGAGATACTCGTCCTCTCAAGGAAGCCTGCGCAGTGTACTCTACATGTGAATGGAGTTCCACTGAAGCAGGTGGAGAAGTTCAAGAACTCGGGGCCGTGTTCACGAGTGATGGAAAAGAGGAGGCCTAATTAAGTGCAAGAACCGCTGGATGGAATGTTTGAGGATATTGCTCCCACGACCCTCGTAGTGATCACAAAGTAGTTTATATTCCAAGGAAAGAAGTTACACATGTTCTAGTCATTCCAACTTGATTGTCTTCTTCTTAACGTGCCATTAAAGACACACACACAAAAGTGTAAGTAAGTTAGAAATTTCTGTTCAGTAGTTGTGAAAACATTCAACGAAGCTGAAAATACCAATAGAAAAATATCTAGAGTCCATAGAAACGGTTATAGTATGTGAAGGTGGATAAGGTTTCTCCCCCCCCCCCCTCTCTCTCTCTCTCTCTCTCTCTCTCTCTCTCTCTCTCTCTATATATATATATATATATATATATATATATATATATATATATATATACATATATACACACACACACATATATATATATATATATATATATTTAGAAACACACAGATACATGCGGACACACACATATATACATGAATGCATCCGCACCCAACTGTGAGTTAAGGGTGCATACTTCTCGCCTTCTTCACTACCTCTTCTACGGCCTCAATATGAATACCCCCTCCGCCTCCGTGGTATTTTCTTCGTGGTTATAAGAGGCTTAGCTCTGTTTCTCGACCGTTATATCGCGTGACTATCTCCCCCTCCGCCTTTTGGGATTCTTTCTCACGTCGTGTAGACGCGTTCTTGAGACTAGTAAAATGAGGTATCCTCTTCATAAGTCGGCAGACCTCGCAAGGACTCTATATCTTTGATATATTGTTTTTGTTTATGCCACGAAACTACGTAGTCGAGGAATTTAGGAGCAGTTTAGGTATGATACATTTTATTACTAATTATATCTAAATGTTTCTTCTCTCTTCATAATGTATATATATATATATATATATATATAAAATACATGAGAAGAAAGAAGAATACTGCGTGGTTGCACATAGGTTACATATGATAAAAATAGTCCTTCGTCAGTGATTTTCTAACCATCATTGGTATTTCTTCGCATAAAAAATCAGATACCTCAGGTTGGTGCGAGCAATAACTAAAAACAGTTATTGGGACCAGTAAATCGCGTAAAGCGAGGGGGACAAGTGAACAACATAGAAGGATAAAAGCAAACCAAAGAAAGGAAATAAACAAGCAACATGGTAGTCCTGGTCAGCATGAGCTGGGTGGATTTCATGAGCGAAAGGTACAGACACGTCCAGCGTGAGTGGGATGTAAGCAAGAAGAGACCCACTGTATATATGTATATATATATATATATATATATATATATATATTGGTAAACGGAATAGAAAATGCTGACAAATTGTTCACAGTTGAAAAATGGTTTAATTAGGAATAAAAGAGTATTAGTGATTGTATGGGTTAGTATTCAGTTGTGGTTTTAAGTTTTTAAGTTTTTACCGGTTGCGCATTTCTAAATGCTTTTCAAAAATAATTTTGAGATTGAGTGTCCGTGCTGTTTGCTCTGATCTGATTAGTTTTGGGAATTCTACCTGTTTTTATGTTAAAAAAGTGGCTCTAATTTGCAAAAATTCTTGTGGTCAAAACAATTTTGACCAATTGTTTTGACCACAAGATTTTTTGCAAATTAGAGCCACTTTTTTAACATAAAAACAGGTAGAATTCCCAAAACTAATCAGATCAGAGCAAACAACACGGACACTCAATCTCAAAATTATTTTTGAAAAGCATTTAGAAATGCGCAACCGGTAAAAACTTAAAAACTTAAAACCACAACTGAATACTAACCCATACAATCACTAATACTCTTTTATTCCTAATTAAACCATTTTTCAACTGTGAACAATTTGTCAGCATTTTCTATTCCGTTTACCAATATATAATAACTTGTGTGTTACACCTCTATTCTTTTAACTATATATATATATATATATATATATATATATATATATATATATATATAAAAGGTAAACAGGAATAACAACATAATAGGTACAGTGGAAAGGATATATTAGGTTAACGCTTGATACAGTAGGAAGAGGGTCTTAACGTTTCCGACGCTAGTCCTTCACCAGAAGAGAGAATAAGAAATAAGATAGATTGAGGGGACGGGCGGGTTGGAATTGGAAAAAAATTTCTTTAGATAAAAATAACAGGTCCATTCATGTTGTTATCTCTTGCTCGCTTCCACGTGAAATAAAGTGTCTTGCTCAAGGACATAACGCATCGCCCGGTCCGGGAATCGAACTAACAACTTCCAATTCTCTAATCCAATTATCTAATCACTCAATCACGCGCCTTCACTATATATATGTGGCAAAAGGTGGCATATTTAAATTGTAAATACCTGAATTTCAGTAATTATTCACATCCCTGCATACATATTCTGTTATTGCTTAAGAATATGTTTCAACAATTAAATGGCTGAGTTCAATAGCCACTCAATGGATCATCAGTACGAGGTTGGTTGAACTATGAACTCACACCTCTAATACAGACCCGATATTGAAGAAAAAATTCACATGGTTTTAAACCTCTGCGTCTAAGCATTGTCTCGGTGACGTGAAATGTATATTGAGATCTAGAAATTGCAGCCAAAATCTTTCAGCCATATAAGCTCTACCAAAAACATATTTAGGAGCATATCTATATTACTAGCAATAATTGTTTCCTGTGGGGAGACCACAGTGGACAACAGGGAAAGGAATATAAGAGTTCCATTGCATCCTCTTTTCCCAAGTGGATTAATTCGAATTTATCCTTGTTCAGCAGCATATTGTTTTTTTTTTCAATCCTTTGGATATCAGCATTAGATCTGATTGAAATCATGTCCGGTCTCCCACTTCATTGATGACCTTCTGGAGCTTGAGACTGGGAATGAAAGCTTTCAGGTATGTAGCCAGCATCCAGTGAGTTCCTCCACATATTAGCTAGAGGAGATGCAAGTTGGTGTCGACACACCTTCAGAACACTAAGAGGGAACCTATCGGGCCTACTGCTGGGTTGTGTTTAATTTCGTTTATTGCCGCTAAGACATCAGGGGCGCCAAACATTATGTCGGATATAGTGTGTTGGGGATTAATATCACTGATACAGCCCATATCAGCCATATCAAGATTGCTGAAAACAGAACAGTATTGTTTCTGCAGTATCTCACCGAATACTTTAGCATTATCTCGGACAATGTAATTTTCTTCAATCAGAGAGCGCAGAGTGTCGACAGTGACCCTGTGCTTAATTGCAAATGAAAATAACATCTTGGGGTTGAGTTTGATTTTCTCAATGGCATATTCCTCATCAGCTATTCTTTGGTTATTGATGATGGTCTTCATGCATTGTTGGGGATTATATTTTTTTAATTCGAGCAGTGCGATAGCATTCGAATGTGTGTGTTGCTGTTGGCAGTATTTCCGTTTGTTGAATTTTTTGTTTGTTCATTTAAATTTTCCTGATAGTAGTGTTTCTGCTTTGGGGGATTCTAAACTTAATTCTGTTCAGAGATCTTGATGGGGCGTGTTTTGCAGATATATTTATAAGTGTCTACAAATATCTACCAGTATGTTTTGAATTTAGTGGAGATGTGTGCGTGTGTTAAAGACCAGTCAACATGTGATAGATCGTTACTGATTGTATCCCAGTTGGTATTATAAAGATCCATGTTATAAAATGGGTGAGCTGGAGGGATGTCATTGGGTTTAGCTTTCGGCTGGTAGAATCTCAGGTTACAGAGAACAATGTCATGGTCTGAGATAAGGGTATTTTTCACTGTAATATTATGTATAGTGTTAGTGTAGTTACTAAACACTAGGTCCAAAATGTTTTTTCTGATATCTTGTTAGTGCAGGGATACGTTGGGACAAGAAAAAGTGATTCTACTGCTGCTTTGTCAGCGGTTGAGGTGGAAGTAACTGGCTTCAAACTGTTTGTTGACCAATCAACACAAGGTAGATTAAAGTCTCCCATCATTAGTATGTTACCAGAATGGCACTGTTGTATAAAACACTTAATGCTGTTAAGGGCATTTGGGGTGGTCTATAGAGCCCAACTACTATCAAATAATTGGCTCTGTTGTGCATGGTGATTGATTCCCAGTAGCCATTGGGAAATATATTTTCGTCTGCCGTAAAGGAACCATGCCGGAAAATGGCAGAATCTCCCTTCCTTCTGCCGACACAATCCGCGCAAATGGTTGTAAAATTCCTCACCTTCATTTCGACTTCCAAGTGGGAGTTGTCAAGATGGATCTTAGTGAGGACGAAGAAAGAGTTTTGGTGTGGATGGATCTTAACCCAATCCTCGCCAACGACTTCTTTTTCCGAAACGGAGGTAGGGAGTAAGGGGCCCTTGGTGTTACAGATAAGCACGTATCAACCGTTTTAAAATATAAAAAAGCAATCCCTTGACACTTAAAGATGTTTTGATCCTTCATCATTTTTTTCTGTTGTGGAAAGCGTTGTAAACGTAAGTAATCAAGTGTTCCCCGATTTCGAAATCCACCATTCCAACGAGAAGTGGATGTGTGAAAGAACAATGCTTGCCCACCAGCATATCACAATTTCTCAACAGTCTAGAACCGTCCAGTATGCTGCCACAACAACCTTGCATTTAAGAAGGGCACAATCATCATGCTTCTTAGAAACTTGGATCAGCCAAAATTCTGCAATGGGACGCGCATGGTTGCGACTGAGCTATAGCCTCACATTATCGAAACCAAGGTCTTCACTGGATGTGGTAATGGAGATATCGTATTTATACCTAGAATACCGTTAATGCCAACAAATGTCACGTTTTGTTTGAAACGATTACAATTTCCAGTGAGAGTCGGTTACGCAATGACCATTAACAAGTCCCAAGGTCAAACCCTGCAGGTTGTCGGTCTCCATCTAGAAGATGGCTGTTTCTCACATGGTCACTTGTAGGTAGGTTATTCCAGACAAGGTAGACCGACAAACTCTTCAAATAAAAACGTTAAAACATTGTATATACAGAAGTTCTGTAAATGTTTTATAATTTTCGTAAAATACATTTTTCTATTATTTTCCTTATTACTTTCTGTATTTAGTTATTCTAAATATTAAAAAAAATTTTTTTTATGCAATATTTAAATACCTTTTAACATCTTTTATATCAAGGAAAATTGGCATTGCCTTATAAATAGATTTGAGCACGGTACAGACCGGGAGGCCGCTAGTATATATGCTACGTATGTATGAATGAATGTATGTATGTGTGTGTGTGTGTGTATGTTTTGCGATCTTTTTTTTTTTTTTTTGTGGTTCCGTTCATTATACTGCGGCCATGCTGAGTCATCTCTCTCTTTCCCCTTCTCTCTATCTCTTTTTTCTCTCTCTCTCTCTCTCTCTCTCTCTCTCTCTCTCTCTCTCTCTCTCTATATATATATATATATATATATATATATATATATATATATAGGGAACGACGTTTCGGGCATAAGCCCTTCTTCAGGTGAAAAGTGTGTGGGAAGAGAGTTCCAAGGGTGTGTAGGGGAGTGGTGGAGAGACATATAGAAAAAAGGGGGTGAGAGGAAACGGTACAAATGAAATTAAATATAAAGGCATGATCAAAATAAAATTAAAAATACACATGGAGTAAAACAGGTGGTGGAAGGGTGTGGGGCGTGTAGGGGTGGTGGCGGGTGGAGTGGGGAGAGGGAGTCCGAGCGGGGAGGGCTGAAGGTGGTGTGTGTGTGTAGGTGTACATGTGTGTGTGTGTGTGTATGTGAAAGTAAGAGTTGGGGGAAGAACGGGGTTGCATGTTCAGGAAGAGGTGTGTGTGGGGTGGGGTGTGGGTCGGAGTGTGTGTGCGTGTGTGGATAGAGGGGTGGGGGAGAGGATTCCGGAGGCTGAATGTGTAAATATGTGGTGGTACGCACGTGTGTGTGTGGTGTTTATGCGTGTTGTGGATGTAGGTGGCGTGTGGGGGAAAAAAAATTTTTTGGGGTGTATGTCCGTGGGTGAGTCGTTAAGGTAATTCCGTAGACGGTGGGGTGGAATGCTGAGTAATATCCTTGGGATGTGGTGGATTCTCGGGATCAAGTTTCACATATGTGTAATCCGTGAAGAGATTGGTCGGAAGAGGGGAGATGTGGGGTGCGCGCGCAACAGGAAGTGGTCAGAGGGTCAAGGCAGGAGGAGGGTTGTGTGTCTGTGTGTGCGGGAAGGTGGTCAGAGAGGCATAGCAGCAGTAGGGTAGAATGGTAAGTGAAGAAAGTCGGTGTGTCAGTGTGTGCGGAGGTGCGGTGGACAGGGGAGGGGATGGGTAGGTGTGAAAGTTAGAGTGAGGAGGCGGTGTGTGTGTATTAGTAGAAGTGTTAGTGGGATGTGTGTGTGTTTGAGAAAGGGTGTGGGTGGTGCGGGGAGGGAAGGTTGTGGGGGCCGATGGAGGTAGTGTAGTGTACTGGTGTGTGTGTGCGTGTTTGGATGAGTGTGTGTGTGGTGAAGGGGATGTTAGTATACTGGAGGTGGAGAAAGGGTTGAATGCGGGTGTGAGTGGGGGTCAGTGGTGGTAGGGTGTGTAGAGTGGGTGGTGTAAGAGGGTGTGTGTGTTCGTGTGCGTAGGGTTGGTGGGTGTTAGTGATGTTAGTTGCGTGTAGAGTGGGTGGTGTAAGTGGGTGTGTGTGTTCGTGTGCTTAGGGTCGAGGGGTGTTAGTGATGTTAGTTGCGGGTGGTGGGGTGGATGTGTGGGGGTGAGGGTTAGTGGTGGTAGTAGGGTGTGTGTTTAGTGTGAGCGCGTGTATATATGTACCGGTGGGTGTGTGCGTGTGATAAGGAGGGGGAGGAGAATAAGGGAGGGATGTTAGTATGTTAGTTGGGGAAGGGTGGTCGGGTGTGGGGTGGAGGTGTTAGTATTGTTAGTTGTGGGGTGGGCAATGTAAAGGAGGGTGTGTTAGTGGTGTTAGTGGGGGATATGTGTGGGGGGAGGGGGGCGGTCGAAGGCTAAAGGAATAAGGATGGGGAGTTCAGGCCGGGGGGAGTGTGGGTCTGTAGGGTGAAGATGGTTCGTTGTTCGACCCTGAGGAGAGTGGCGGGTGTTCCGTGGCATTGGAGTAGGCCACAGACTGTGGAGTGTGGGGTTGGGGAGATGTGGGAGGTGGAGGGGTCGGACTGGAGGCGTCGGAAGAGGCGGAGAATGGTGCGGTGGAGGGGTATGGTGGAGGCGTGGTAGGTGATGGGGAAGGGGAGACGGTAGGTGGGTGTGCGGTGGCGTGGGGTGAGGGTGGTGGAGCGGTGGACAGCACGGGCGCGGGTGAGAGCGGTGTGAACGAGAGAGGGGCGGTAACCTCTGCGGATGAAATGGCTGACTAGGGAAAGGGCCTGGGACTCAAAGTCAGCATCTCGGCTACAGAGGCGGCGGATCCCGAGGAGTTGGGAGTAGGGAATGGAGTGTTTAGTGTGTGTGGGGTGGGAAGAGGTGAAGTCGAGGTAGGAGTGGGAGTCGGTGGGTTTGAAGAAGGCGGAGGTGACGACGGAGATGTCTAAGAAGTGGACGTGGGTGGTGGAGATAGAGGTGGTGAAGCGGAGGGAGGGGTGGAAGGAGCAGAAGAAGGAGAGAAAGGAGTCGAGCTGTTCTCGGGTGAGGGTCGTGGCTCCGATACAGTCGTCGATGTAACGACTGTACAGTTCGGGCGTGGAGCCGGTGTACTGGGCAAAGATTTGAGCCTCAACATGGCCAACAAAAAGGTTGGCATAGTTCAGGCCCATTCTTGTACCCATGGCTACCCCCGTGACCTGTTGGTAAAACTCACCCGAGAAGGAGAAACAGTTGAGCGTGAGGACCAGCTCGGCGAGGCGAAGGTGGGTGGAGGTGGAGGGGATGGGGGAGGGGCGAAGGTCGAGGTAGTGCTTGAGGGTACGTAGGCCGTCGGCGTGCGGGATGACGGTATAGAAGGACTTGATGTCTAGGGTGAAGAGGAAGGGCTGTGGGCCGGGTGGGTAGGTGAAGGAGTCGAAAAGGCGCAGGGCGTGGTTGGTGTCGGATATGTGGGAGGTGAGGGTGGTGACAAGGGGGGCGATATATATATATATTTATATATATATATTTATATATATTAATAGAAAGCCAGATTCCAAATATTCATTGAAAAACTAACAATACGTATTTCTATGGCTTACGTCATCAGATCATGACAC
>OZ024742.1:91287497-91312497 GCA_964016885.1 Eledone cirrhosa | reverse complement strand
GGCTGGCTTTCGGACCATTTGACCGTGGGGAGGTTAAAATCTCCCAACATTAGAATGTTGAAACTCTGATCCAAATTGGTCAGCACTTCTTCAATCCTTCTGAGGCTATCTTCAAACTTGTCCCCTCACCCACCTCTCTCTCTCTCTCTCTCTCTCTCTCTCTCTCTCTATCTCTCTCTCTCTCTCTCTCTCTCTCTCTCTCCGTATGTGTGCCTTTTTGTTTATATATATATTTATATTTTTTATGTTTGTAAAGCCTGAAAAGATGGTTTGTATTTTTTTTATTTATCTCCTATTAGGATACAATATACACACTTTTTCCATGTGTTTACATTTTAATTTGAGTCAACGCTACAGTAAATGAGATTTTTATTATTCTTACTGTAATTTCGATCCAAAGAGACAATTGTTCTCTAAATCCTGGGCAAGCAATATTTTTCTATTTTCTATTTTTCCATCAGTGGATTGGCAGTATCGGTAGAGGGTCGGACGCCATGCTTTGCAGCAAAGGCCCTTTATGATCTGAGTTCAAATCCTGCCGAGGTTAACTTTGTCTTTCATCCTTACAGGGTCTATAAAATAAAGTACCAGTAATGTACTGAATAATTGCTGGCCTTGTGCCAAAAGTAGAAACAATTATTTAAAAAAAAAAAGAAAAAAGTAGAAACAATTATAAAAAAAAACGCAGAAACAATTATTTTCAGTAATTTTGGCGTTTGAAATACTTAATCGTTATTTATTTAATTTTCGAAGCATCAGGCTAGGTAGATTCTCATATATTTTGTTTGTTTATTTAATTCTCGAAATAATTTTATGTATTTCTGTATATATATTTTCAGGTATTTCCCTTCGTACTTTGTTTCCACGTGCCTATATTAAAAGTTTCAATTTCACAGCTAAACTATTTTATCTTATATATTTATTGAGATATTGAGGCAGGTAATTTTTAAATATATTTATATAATTAATCGTTGAAATAATGAGGTAGGTATTTTATCTTATTTATTTATTTAATTAATTATCGAGGTACTCAGGTAGCAACATACATATTTATTCATTTAAGTACTCCGATGTGATGAGTTGAAACCAAAAATAAAAAAAAAACTGTTGTTTTTTACTCTCGTGAACTACTCACAAAAACCAACAGTACTTGAAAACGAAGGAATTGGAGACAATTCTTACAGCCTGGAGCTTAGTCAGTTGGTCTCCGTCAAACTCGCTAATTGCAGGGACTTTGAAAAGTTGCGGCATTCTAAAAAACAATGGTGCAAATAGAGCGAAAAAAGAATGAATTTATTCGCACCCAAACCCTCATAAAGCCATACTTGAATTTGCTGAAACATATCTTCAAACAGGAGACCAAAGAAGAAAAGGATTTAGGAGGAGATCGAGAAGCAAAACTGGACAGATAGTTTCTCTTGAGAAGACGTCATCATGCAACTTGAGCAATTCATGGCAACAATCAAAGTCATATGCTTTAAGTTTACTCCATAAAGACAGGCCTGCAGACACAACAATATTATTCCCAGTGATGGAAAAAGCTTTATGAAGCGGAGAACGAAGACCTCCCACCAACTACATGTAAAATTAAAGAACAAAAAGAAATTCCATTTGAAACAGGCACAATCTGACATTGTAACTGAACTCATGAAAAGGAGACGACAGGAGGAGAAGCCAGTGCTATAGAAAACATAAAAATGAACCCTAAGGTTTTCTTTAAATTTGCAAAAGGGATCGCCTTGGTACATCACAGGATAGAACCGCTTTTCCATAAAAGTGGCTCACTGGCCGCAAACCCATAGGAATAAGTGAGGTATTGAACGAACAATACAAAAATGTTTACACACCTCTAGTGAGACACATACAAATAAATAAGCCAGATGATTTTTTTAACACCACTTTGTAACATAGAGAAAAGGCAACCATCAATATATAAAGGTGGAAATGTAATATCAGCCAGAGATGATATGAGGCCAAATTCAGCTGAAAAACCCAGAGTTAAAAAACAAAACAAAACAATTAGCCTTAGTTTGACGCTTTGAATGGAAGGCAAAAAAACCTCGGCGTATCGGACGTGAGACCTTTATAAGGAGAATACAATAGTTTAAAGATTAGAAAACGAAACAGAAAAAAGGGTACATGTGTGTGTATGTGTGTACGTGTCTGTGTATCAGCGTATATATCGGTGGAATGGTCTATACAATGCTCATGATGTTGTCTGTATTACCATTGTATATGTGTGTCGTTTTTGGTGTATGTGTCAAACATAAAGGAAATTATTTGGGACAAATGTGTATCTGTTCATTATGTGTCCGTTCATTTGCTCAAGGGCGGTGGATTGGCAGTATCGGTAGAGGGTCGGACGCCATGCTTTCCAGCATAGTTACGTCCCTTTACGATCTAAGTTCAAATCCCGCCGAGGTTGACTTTGCCTTTCATCCTTACGGGGTCGATAAAGTAAAGTACCAGTAATGCACTGGGTAATTGCTGGCCTTGTGCCTAAAGTAGAAACAATTATGTGTCCGTTCATTAAAAAAAACGAAACAGTTACATGATGGAACCGAAGAAGCTGTCATATTGTCATAGCAACCACACTATACAACGCTAAGTGTGCGTGTCTATGTGCTGATGTGTGTGTGTGTGTGTGGAGGGGGGGGGGTCTCCCACAAACAATCATGCCCAGACTTGTGCCTTGGAGGGAACTTTCTATGTGCAAATTCCATGGTTATTCGTGACCAATGGGGGCTTTTACAATATATATATATATATATATATATATATGTGTGTGTGTGTGTGTGTGTGTAACAACAATTGCAAGTGTCGTTCCGTTCGGAGCACTCAATGCTGTTACGAGTTCCGTCTTGTATTGGGTTGTATTCCAGAGTTAAGGCGGCTGTAGAAATTACTTCTACAGGACTAAAACTGTTTCATTCGTATGAAATCATCAGGACATTGCTAATGATTTCATATGAATGTAACCTTCGTTTTCGTTTCATTATCCCGGCACAGCAAACTCGGTGCTGCAGTAACCATTCCAATCTTTTAGGAAATATTTTATTTGCTCTACGCTGAGGATAGATTTTTTTTTTCTCTCCGCGTTGGTCTTTCAAATACTTCTGCCATATCTATAGTGTAACTTTTTCTGCTTCCTTTTTAATCTCTCACACTCTCACACTCTCCCTCTATTTCTATCTCTCACAGTCACTGCCCTCTGTCTCTCTCTCTCTCGCCCTCTCTCTCTCTTCCTTGATCTCTTAATCTCTCTCTCTCACACGTGCACGCTTGCGCCCCCGAAATGAGAGGAAAACATATTCTGTCTATGACTGTTTCATTTACAGATCTCCGAGAAGACCATGTTAAGTGAAACTACTTACATAACACAACATGTTGGCTTTGGTGGAAAGAAGGAATAAGTCGATTGTAACACAAAATATTCTGACTTTCGTGAAGCTAATTATGAGGAGTATAGCTCGTCACTAATTTTCTTCGCTGACAAAATAACTGGACTTTTTCTTTCCTTATAAGTTGACCTTTTAGCGTCATTGAGAACCTATAAGTTGTATTGTCAAGTATTGGTGTAATTGAGGGAGTTTGTAGTCATTCGCTCTGCTAGAAACAGCAGCCAAATCTATAAATCCCGTCTTACTTTCTAAAATAACGGTAGTACACACACACACACACACACACACACACACACACACACACACACACACACACACACACACACACACACACACACACACACAGCCTTTCATATACACAAAGGAAAAAATGCCTTTAATTATAGCTCAGTATGAGCTGAAATGGCGTTAAACAAAACAATGAGTGATAAAACTCCCATGCTCCAAATTTGGGAGGTAGAAAAATAAAACAAACGCAAAGCCAAAGAAGACTAAACAGATAAACAGACAAATATGGCAAGTACCAAGCTAACCAAGTACCTAGCGAAGTGAAGGACTTATGACGAAGACGAAATACACATATACTAAAATTATAATCCATATCGTAAACCCACGCCAACACATCCGACACACATACAGATATATCAATACACAGTTTTCGACAGAAAGACGCACGCTCACATACATAGACCATATGAACACATATATACAGCTACACACATTTGCAGCTATACATAAGTTAACTCTGACAGACACGCACACATTCCTGCAAAAAACGCACCGTTACCACATGCAACCGATGTACCTCAACACCAGCACCAGTGACTGATTGACTTACACATTTAGCCATAACTACAGCATACACGAAAACAAGGCAGCACGAAAACTCATTCATGCCCCCATCTCCTATCTTAATGTTAATTATCTCCCAGATCTCCTCTTTCCCTCACCTCATTAGATTTTTAATTGTTTAATTGTTTAATTTATTTCCTACATTCTTTGCAACTCTCATTTCTTTCCTGTGAAGGCCTAGTATCTGTGAAGGCCTACACTGAGGAAACCATTTCGCCATTTCACACAAGTATTGACCTCATAAATTTTTGGTATTTCATTCCGCTTGTTTGTATTCACTGCTGTGGATTATATATATGATGAAACGCAGGAGATCTTCAGACAGAAAGCACCCTACAGAACTAGAGAGTTCTAAGTAGCTGCACCCCTCAAATCTGCAGGAGAAACCTATTGGATTCCACTCAGGAGAGCCAAAACACGCTGTGAGAGAACCAAATATCAAGAACTTGTGCAGAAGTGTAAGGAGAAAGGTTGGCAGGCATGGCTATTTTGAGTTGACGTGGACTGCAAGGGATTACCAGCTCACTCAGTATGGAGAATGATCACTGCTATTGAATGGCAGGAAGAAAGAAGAGGGCTGCAGTTTGCAGAATGGGGGGAGGCAGCAGAAAGTGTCTATTGTTGGATTTGGAAAAGGTGAGAGGAAATGTGCTGGAAGCCAGGTGGCGAAGATGGGCAGTAATTTGGTCACCACTGCTGACCCACCAACGAGAAGATATTACGGTTGAGGGTCGAAACACTAAATGAACATTGGACACCGTCTGATGATATCAACGTCTCCTGGCCATAACTCTGTTCACCGAAAGTGAATAAATGTGAGGCATCTTCTTGAAGATGTAATTATGCCTGTTGAGATAAGGTTTTGGTTTTATGCTGGAATATGGATTTATTTCTATATACTGGAATACTGTTAAACTTTAAATTTTCCGTTAGATATATTCATCGCATTTCATTTATAGAAACATGCATGATACGATAAAATTGTCTTTAATTGCTTCTAAACTCTTGTACTTATTTAAATGCTCTGTGTCCTTGCACACAATATTCTAGATTTATTTACTCAACAGCTTACACTTTCGATTAATCGGTTAGTTCGATTTGCGGATTGCAGAACATACTGAACTCAAAAATTCCGGAATAACTTTTCCAAATTTTAATCTTTTAACCAATTACTGATGTGTGTGTGGTGGGGTGTGAATGTTTGTTTCTATCCTACTATAGTAGTTTTAGTAGTAATGGCTTCTCGTCATCACTAGCAGGTGGCATAAGTCTCTATTCCACTCATCATCCATATTGTGTATCCTTTCACTAATCCATCTTTGAAGGCCTCAACCGACGGAACACTGATTTTTGACATTAATTGTCTGAAGGTAATTTTATGGATTATTTTCATCGAAAAGATAAAAATCAAAGTTTGGCTGGGTGGGATCTAATATCCTTATTTCTATTGACCCTGGGAATGATGAAAGGCAAATTTAACTTTGGAAGGATTCGAACTCAGAATAGAAAGAGGCATAACTATTTACCGTGATACATTTTGTCCTACGTTATAACAATTCTGGCGACCCACTGCTAAAATAATATGCTAAAGTGTCAGATGTAGCCAGACAACAAAGGTTAAAATGTCTGAAGCTTATTGTGCTCCCTTACATCTCAGCATATAAATTTCTGTTAATGATTTCAAACTGTCGCTTAAAGAACATGGCGTCGATAATCGCTTTCAATGAAAAGTAGAATTAATCTAAGGACTGTTGCTATTAATGTTAAAACAACAACAACTCTAATAGTAATACCAACAGAAACTAAACAATGATTAAAGTAACAAATATTGTCATAATAGTTATACTAATAGATGCAATGTGTGCCGCTAAAAAAGAACAATATGTAAAGCAACAAAAAGAGCAAAATTAACATTATAAATAACAATATAAATGATTATAAGAGCCACAATGAAAACAGCAATAATGATGGTCATACCCATAACGTTAACAACAATAATAGTATTAATAGCAGAAATAAGTGTAATAACTACAGCAACACAAATAACATTGACAACGATAGTGTGTGTGTGAGAGAGAGAGAGAGAGAGAGAGAGAGAGAGAGAGAGAGAGAGAGAGAGAGAGAGAGAGAGAGAGAGAGGGGAGTGTGTGTGTGTTTTACCAACAAGTTAATGGTGCGACAGTGAAGTTGATCGAGTAAATGAATGCGGTGCCCCAGCATGGTCGCCGTCGGATGGCCCAAATCAATAAAAATAAAAGAATATATCTTCAAAACACGTATGTACGAGAGTCGGCTGAAAAGTCCATAGGCTGACTATGAAGGGGTGATGTTAGTGCTGTGAAATCTTGCATGCATTAATTTCAAATTTTCTCATCAATAATTACGTTGTGTATTTCCAGGGATTCTGTTGAAAAATAAACATCATTTGGTCATTCCATGAGAGTATCTTGGTCAGCCAATGGACTTTTCTGCTGACCCCTCGTACGCGTAGGGCAAATTTTAAACATTTTATGGGAAGTTTAAAGTACACACAATTATCGTCTTTGAATCAGAAGACTTCGCTGTGAAAACATTGTGAAATGCAAAAACTTTCAAATATTCTGTGCACAGGAAAACGTATAAGATTATTCTTATGTATTTCGGATGTTACTGCATCATCATCAGAGAAAAACTACCCCCATGTTGCTATAGCGACATTGTCAAACAGAATATAGAAAATAGCTAAAATAATTAGTCTAGTTTATATGAATAAATTCCCCCGTTAGATGACTTATAAGGTAACTTGTGTTGTACATGTTTGTCTAGTTACGACTACCGTATATGCACAGAAACGCACACTCACACACATATTTGTATCTATGCATATATGTTTTTGTGTGTGTATATATCCATATGCATGCAACTTAATTTAAACCCAGTATTTCTAAGAAGCCTTAAAAAGAAAACGATGTTGAAAGCTGGGTAGAATATTACATTAAATACTAATTAGGAAGCCGTCAAAAATAATAAGTAGAAACATAGTTAAGTATTTAATAGCAACAACAACCATCATAAGAGAAAACCCATCACCAACTCTTCAACACTTCCAGTTAAATTTGAACGACTTGGTGGCATCGTTAACAAGACTTATTAAGTTTCAGTGTCGCCCCTAATATACAAGAATCATTCATAATGTGATATGGTTTTATAGTTAGTTCCCGTAATGGTTTATGTGGTGGCAATGTCACGGCAACAACAGTAGTATGTGCGACAGTAGCTTGAACGTCAACAATAATAGTAACAACAACAATATTGCAACAGTAGCAACAACAGCAACAACAATAGAAACTGTTAACACCTGCTGCAATAACAAAAGCAAATGCACGATAACAATAGCTAGCCAGCTTGGACACTGGCGTGGATGTGTGGTTACATCGTTAGCGTCGTTTTAGATTCGATTCCAATATAAGGTACATTAGGCAACATCTGGATATCTTCGAGTGACCCAAAATCTTCTCGGTGAAATATGTTAGACGGAAACTGCGTTGTAGTCCTTTAGACAGACCGTTTCTATTTTTAGGTAGCAGATTGAATCTATCACTTGGCTAGTTTAAAACTACCACTGGCACATTGTATGTCATTAGTTGAGTCCACACTATTGTAAATATTAGAATCAAGTTTCCAACACGAAGACAGCACTTACTTTCATCCAACTGAAACAAAAACTGGAAAATATCACGATGATACGTTTCATAAAAAAAGATCTGTAACACTAACAATTGCAACATCATCAAAAATCACAGTTGCATTATCAACAATAATGGGGGTGAATCCACAGAATCGTTGGAGCGTTGGAAAATTCTTATCAGTATTTTTCTGATTCTTAACGTTCTGCGTTCAAATCCCGCAGGGTTAATAAAGTAAAGTACCAGTAACGCACTGGGGTTGACTTAATCAACTTCCCCCTCCCTCAAAATTGTTGGCCTTGTGCCTGAATAAGAAAACATTATCAACAATAATTACGTCTACAACAGCAACAATGACAACAGGGACGCCAGTAATGGCTGCAAATGCAGGAACATTTGTAGCAACGAAAAAATCATTACACTCAGAAACAAGGCAACAACCTTATATTTTGAAAACAGACACCTCTGATACAAAATCGGGATTGTCACAGTTGGAATGACTTTGATCTGTTCAATTAATACTGACCTGGGGTTAAACAACTTTAACATCTTAAACGCGCGGGAGGCTATAGGTGTTCGCCAGGGAGCCACTACGTTGCTCATGTGGAACTTTTCTATGCTCACTCAGCCTGCTAGAAATAACGGCCAAATCATCTTTAAATTATATCTTTATGAGGGAAAGGACACTTTTGATACCACGAAAGGACATGATCGTCATGGTTGGAATGATATTGAGTATAGGTTTACTAGTTGAAGGTTGGACTCGGTCTAAACAACTCGGTCTAAACAACAACAATCAGGATAATATCTTCAACGGTAGCAGCCCTAAGTCTTCCTCATCAACTAACTACTTGACCTCACAACAAATAATCCCCACTTATAAACAGATGATATTACATTCCATTTATCTTTATCTTTTCACACCCAAGAGTCAATCACATATAAGATAAACACCACACACTAAATATGCATTGACTCCATGATCCAGGACTTCGACCCATCCCTCACAAATAGGATCGGATACATTGAATTCTCAGTTGTTTCACGCAGCAAATGCGATAAATCTTAGAATATTATGTATCCCAGAACTGATTATCACCATTATGTATCCCAGAACTGATTATCACTAAAAAGTATACACTAATCTGTAAAAACTAACAATTTCTTTAAATTCATTATCAAACAATTTCGATTTTTCAGCCAATCAGCAACATAGTTTGATGGTGCAATAAAGTATTTGATTATTCAAAATTGTCGTAGTATATATGTTGAGGATGAATATGTTGGTGCCTACAAAAATTAACCCTCAGCGGCGAATGCTTTCGATTTTTCATAGAATTTTTGTGTAAATTCTTGTGTAATTCGTGTTCTTTCCTCGGCAAAAAACATATTAATGCTAATTAATTTGCTGGGGGTGTTCTATAAAATTCTTGTGTAAAATATAGCGATCACGTAACATAAGCATATAAACAATTTTCCTGGGGAAAAAGATATATCAGCCATCTGATTCTAGCATCGATTTCAGTGTTCTAAATAAAATATAGCAACTACCCGGCACCAGCATTTCCGTATATAAGTCCTTCGAATAACACTTGCAAAAAACGATAAGCAGGTCTACCGTGAGAGGCGATTTCTGAGTTTTTGAATAGGAAAAACACCTCTGACTTACGTGTGTCGGCTGAAACGTTCATAGGTTGATTATGCTAGAACTGGGAAATCTTTTATGCATTAATTTCAACTCTTCTTATCAATACTTGAATTGTTTCTTTCCAGGTACTATGTTGAAAAATAAACCTCATTTGGTTATTCCATGAGAGTATCTTTGTCAGCCTATGAACTTTTCAACCAACTATCGTAAATGTGATAAATCCTTTCTTGTTGTAGGCACACCTATTGTAACTATTTTTTTTGAGAATGCTGTTCATCATTAGTTCTCACATACTTTTTTTTATTTTTTCTTGCCGAACAACTCAATATTGATTGACCCATACTGTTTAAATAACAAATCCGAAAAAAAAAAAAATGGTGGTTGTCTGTGTGGTCAACAATCATTGAACAATAGGAGAGTTCCTACAAGATTTCGTTAAATTAAATTGCTGTGAAGACTGAAGAATCCTGCCTTTCTGGCGGTTGCCTTGGCATGTGTATGAGGGAGAAAAAGAGAGTGAGAGAGAGACTGAGAGGGAGAGACTGAGAGGCAGGCAGAGTGAAATCAGTGTTGTTATTTTGGTTTTGACCAAGTAACTTTTTTCAATAGATTCAACAACTAACACTAGATACTACAACTCAGGCACGCACGAACACACACACACACACACACACACAAACGCGCACGCACGCACACACGCACATACACACACACACACACCCTTACCGCGCATATATACATTTCCACACCCGTTCGAACATTGCATGTGCAAAGCATCGCTTTCCAACGTTACACTTGACCTACGTTGAACCTCGTCGACCCTCAAAATTACAATCAAGAAAAGAAATATATTCCGATTACATGTAAATCTCATTGGTCATGTCTCTCTCTCTCTCTCTCTCTCTCTCTCTCTCTCTCACACACACACATACATATATATATATACATGTTTATTTGTATATTTAGTATATTCTAACCAGATTTTCTACAATTAGTATAAGATGCAGAAAGATCGAACATAGATATTTTTCTTTTTTTCTTTCTCATATGTATATGTTTATATATATATATATATATATATATATATATATATATATATATATAATATACACACACACACAGGAACACACACACACACACACACACACACACACACACACACACACACACACACACACACACACACACACACACACATATACATACATATATTGTGTATCGGCTCTTGCGGCGATCGTGTTTAACTTTCTCTCCACCTCGGATGACTTCACGAGACAATGTTTCAGCTGAATTACGAGGTCGTTGATCAACCAAGCACTTTGGTTGAGTCATTCTAGGAACAGTGCTATGGTTTACTTACTCAAATTACAGCAATACCGCACGAACCAGCTCGCGTACCTCTATCTTCACCCCATCAACGTCAAGAGTGACCTTCACCACCACTATAATCACAGACAGCCGTACCATCACCACCACGACTACTTCTTGTCTGCATGAAGACTGACGCACATACATACATGTATAAAGAGGCATACAGCCATAAAGATTCATACATAGACAAAAATATATATACATTCACGCACAAACGCATAGACTCACAAATCACACAGATTCACACCGATTGACACATACATACACAGATACATACCAGACAAACCCTAACAACCGCATGCACACACTCGCGCGTGCGCATACCCACACAAATTCGAATCCACATTGAAACAATGAAATGTTAACAGTATGATAAACACAGCAGACTATAAACAACATCAAAGCATCATCCTTCCATGCCTATGAAGGCACCTTTGAGGGGTCCTTTGAATTGCAAAGCCTTTCAGACAAATGTTACACCCCCATCCTCTTCAAAATACTGCACGACGGACATTAACTAATGTGATATTAGATATACATATATGGTCCCGTAATTCCTGATAGATTTGTAGGGTCACTTCAATGACAGGATCAGACTATCTCCTATTCGTCTGTGTGTGTGTCTGTGTTGGTTTATTCGATTGCTAGAACATAAAAAAAATAATAATAATAAATAATTGTTTCTACTTTAGGCACAAGGCCAGCAATTACCCAGTGCATTACTGGTAAAATAATATCGATTTATAATATTGACACATGACTACATATTAGGGCCGACTGGCGCGCAGAATATTCGATGAAATCGATCCAGTACTTGACTGATACTTTACTTTATTGACATCGGCAAGTTTTGAAAAGAAAAATCATGTTAGTTGACAACCTCATTATTCTGGCATCGTTTAAGAGTGGCATCTCTGAACTAGTTTCATTTTCGTTGAAGATCATAAACAGAAATGTTGTTTCCACATAACTTACCGAAGTAAGATTTGCCTGAGGGCTTTACGATTTCACATCGGAACTAGTTGGTTCCAGGTTCAGTTCATTGCGTGGCATCTTGTGCAAGTGTCCTATACAATAACCTCGAGTTTACCAATGCCTTTTGAGTGAACTTCAGTCGACGAAATCTGCAGAAGACCTTTTTAGATAGATGTGAACATATATGCCTGTCTCTATGTTCACATTTATCCTTGTTTGATTATCTCCCGTAACGTAGCAGTTCGACAAAAAAGAAATCAATAAAATTTGAAGAAAATATCTACAGGTTGCAAGTAGCGACTATAACAAAAGAATAAAATAATAAAAAATGTGTATTTGCAGCGCGGTAAAGATTTATGCATCACTGAAATGCTTAATATTTTCATGAACAGCATTGATATGCGCCACCGGGCTGGAAGTGGTATCACAACTGGCAAGTGTAAAATCAGTCGACTGGAGTTTGCAGACGACATGGTATTACTTAACTCCACAGAACAGAATCTCTGACTTGCACTTAATAGTTTTGATGCCGAATGAAAATCAGTGCTGCAAAAACTGAGACACTTGTCCTCTCAAGGAAGCCTCTGCAGTGGATTCTACATGTGAATGGAGTTCCACTGAAGCAGGTGGAGAAGTTCCAGTATCTTGGATCTGTGTTCACGAGTGATGGAAGGCAGGGGGCCGAATTAAGTGCAACGATTCGCAGGAGCTGGTGCAGTAATGTGCCAGCTTCAGCATTCGGTAATCAGAAGAAGAGAGGTAGGTGTAAAAGCCACACTCGCTATCTTCAGCGCGATATTCATGCCTACACTTACCTATGGTCTTTAGCCTCCGGTAATGACCGTAAGAATACAAGCGGCCGAAATGGAGTTCCTCTGAAGGGTCTTTGGAGTGACGTTACACGATAGAGTGCGTAGCTCGGAGATCAGAGAATCGTTCTAGGTAGTGCCGCTACTTCTCCGAATTAATAAATCACAGCTCCGATACTATGGACATGTGGTTAGAATGCCTCAGGAAAGAATCGCTGGACAGATTTTCGGGCAAAACCAACTGGGAGGAGCCCCGGGAGTAGACCCGATCAAGATGATTGGATAACATCCATGAGCTCGGCTGGTCTCGCTTGGGGATCCAGCCAGAACGGTTCGAGGCGGTTTCTTCTGACAGAAGCTGCCGGAGGAATTGATTGAGGAATCTGCCACGACGAATGAACCTCTGAGGAATAAGTGGGTGAAGAAGTGCATTCGTCCCCTCAATCTATCTTATTTCTCATTCTTTCTTCTGATGAAGGATTAGCGTCCGAAACGTTAAGACCCTCTTCCTGTTATATCAAGCGTTAACCTAATATATCCCTTCCATATACTGTACCGATTGTGTTGTTATTTCTGTTTACCTTTTACACACACACACACACACACACACACACACATATATATATATATATGTATGTATATATATATATATATATATACATACATATATATATATATATATATGTATGTATGTATATATATATATATATATATATATATATATATATATATATATATATATATATATATATATATATATATATATATTTATTAAAATAACAGATTAAAGTTTAAGCAAAGAATCGTGGGTGAAAGCAGCGATTCTTTGCTTAAACTTTAATCTGTTATTTTAATAAATATTTGCTCTACGGTTCTTATATATCTGATATATAATTCCCTAATGAATATAACACACATAATTTTATGTAGGCTACATTCTGGTTTCATACCAGGACAGATTATTTTAAGAAACAAGACAATAGTTTACATATTGTTATGCAATATCGTTATGAAACTATATAGCTCATCTACTGATATAAAGATATCTCCCAACTTGTTGGTTAATACGCTGCACACCCACGCACTGACAACTGTTAATGATAAAGCACCTTTCTCAGAATCATTGGACGGTTACTCTTTTCCCAATAATCAAACGTTCCAATTACTAAAGGTTATTGAACTTCTTGACTTCGCTCATCTTTGATCTCACGTTTTCGATCTCACAAATGATTTTTGTCTCATAGATGTAAACTTTTAAAAAAATGACTGTATCCCCCCGATCATGAAAATGAGAAAATGAAATCTGTAATTGAAAGTTTGCCTGTTAACAATGTTACTACCATTTTGATACACCACCAATTTTGTATCCCTATATAGACTATAATTACACCTGAAGACATCTAGATATGGCTGAAATATGAAGAGAATATCGATCAGTGAAACTTTCTCGCAAAGGTAAATAAAAAAAACAACTCACTCTAAAGCCGAAGGTCTAACCAGCGAGTGCAGTTGTTCTCAGTGACCCAGGTCACTTTACGCTCCTTGAAATGTCAGGTTTCTCCAATTCCCCATCCATCTTGAATTATCATCTAGTAAATGCCTCCCCTCTCTCTATATATTATTATTTGATTGCAATTAATAAAGCAAATTACTTTATTAATTGCAATCAAATAAAAAAAAGAAATTCTGAGTTCAATGGATCAAAATCTTCTATTTGAGGTAATATCTGAATATGTTGTTAGCAAATCCAAAAAACAAAATCCCTTTAAGTGCTATCAATAATAAGCCAAGAGCAATAAAAGAAATCACCACTGTTTTCTTGCAAATAAACTAAACTAAAAAACAGGAACAGACCCATTTAGGTTTCTCGAAGGTGAACGTGGAAGTGGAAGTCACAGATGTGGAAGTGACCTGTTTTTTGTTGTTGTTTTTCTGCCACATATCCATAACTGCATTAATCAAAATATTTTGTTGGGAATGGCAACATAATTTGCTGAGCTTCTGTTGAAAAATTGTTGTATTTGATAACAACTTGGCGAAACACCCACATGAAATGTTACTATGAAAAATGAGTCGGTTACATGCTGTCATAATTTTGCACATCGATTAGCTCGTCGATATGTAGAGTGCACTTCAGCATGTCGTGGGTAATTACATTTTTCTATGTGAAAACTATGAAATAGCGTAGCCTATTGTATTTTAATACGTGCAATATGAAACGCTAAAAAACTAAAATAGTAACGGCATTCCTAATGATATTTCCTATTGATTCTGAAAAAGGTCATCCAACGTAACTACAAATCCGTGACAACATCCATTAAAACGAGCACCAATAACAATATTATCATCATTAAAATTCAAAGTATCATAAAAGTATATCGCCATCCAACATTTTATTCAATGAGATGAGAGTTGCAGACCATCTCGTAGAGGTTGATATTATTAGCCGTGGGTACGAACATGGAATTACAGTTACTCTGAAATATTGGTAAATGTTCATTAATGTTCTCAACAAATCTGCAAATATCAACAACTGTCAACATTTGTGAAGATTTCTTGAAACTCAGATATACAGCTTATTTTTCATATAAAATAAAGTACCAGTGTGCCAAAAGTAGAAACAATTATTATCCTAATATATATTTTAGACAATCACTGTCTGTTCCAGATTCTTACACTCAACCATAATGATATAGACCTTCACGGCCTGATTGTCATTCGTTAACGACCTGTAATAGTCACGATTTTCAAACCTCAAAAATTGTATAGAACCAAACTGAATTAAGTCTGAAGCAGCAATTTATTTTATTTTATTTATTTTATTTATATATATATATTTTTTTGTGAACTTCTAATTCGGGATCGCCCTTATAGTTGGGTATTTTGGTATCTAATTTGATATATACACAATGCAGTTTCATTTGCCAGTTCTGATTCTTTCCATGAGTAACATTCCTTCCGAAACCTTCTGGTTGGCTTCAATTCCCCCCATGGGAGCTAAGTGCCTCACGCCTGAGAATCATTAATCTAGTGAGAATTTCCCCCCTCCAGAGGGTGCAGGTTTTGCTAATTAAATTATTTTAATATAATTTTATATTAATTTGTCACAACCTCTTTAGATGTTTCGACATACATCTAAAGAGATAATTGGGTACAGCTAGCGTTGTTAATGACTTATTTTAACTCGTGTATGTTATCAGTTATAAGGAAATCATGCGATGTATCAATGGGATGATGTACTACGTAAAAGTATTTGGGACAGAAATATTCACTTCAGTTTTTGGTAGCTGAGATATATTGAGAGCAACAAAAATGGTTTAGATTATGAAGAAGTCAACAGCAAATAAGTTCAAATGAACGAAAATGTATGTAATGAAATTAGAAGAAAGAAAGACGGGAAGAGATATAAAGTGAGGAGTGGATAAAATCTAATGTTGAGACAGTGGTTGCTCAACATTGAGTTTAGGAAAATTCATACGAGAGTTAGGTAAGTTAAATTTCCGTGAAAAGTGTAAATTACAACACTTCAGACTCTGCTCTTCGTCTGCGAGTAAGGAGTAAAAAAAATGGTGTTGTCGTTTGAGCTGTAAACAAGTACATTTTTGTCGACACAGGCCAGCACCAATTTCTTCGTATTTCAGAATTTACTTAATTCAAAACAAAAACAAAAAGAAAATAAACAAACACGTAAACATGTTTATGTTTCAAAGTAGAAGGCGATTGGAGAACACTTATTAACAGAATTTAAAACACGGTGAAATAAGTTCATTATTTCATACAGCAGCATATAAAAAGGATAATAAAATCTCATGGTCTAACGTTTGTCATGTCATTGGACTCTGTAGCGCTTTTGTGTTCTAGAAAGATAATTCGATAGTCCCACTTGCAAATTGATGGAGAGCGCTCTGTACACAGGATGAGTTTGAAGCTAAGGCCCTTAGACATTGAAATGCTTATCAATTTTCAGTTCTGCCGTTACTAATAGTTATACTAATATACAACTCTGTCATTGAGATAGAAAGAGAGGATAGTGCAGAGTTAAATGTTCAGGCCGGATTAAACCGACTTATATAAGGCTCCAGAAGTGATAATGTTGTCGTTTTTTCGACATACATTAACCATATCCTTCCTCTATTCGAAATTGTGGGAGAATTTTCAGCTTTTTCTGGGCAGCTGAGATATACGTAAATTTTCCTTCGCTGGTAATTTACTCGTGTAAGTAACTGATGTGTAAAATATTGGAATGGCAGGAGAAAGGGTAGGTGTGTATGTGTTTGTGTCTGTGAATGCACGTGATTATGTCTGTGTTTGTGCTTTCTCAAACGAGACAAACAACATTGTTAATTGTTATTCCCAAACAAATACATGTCTTCAGGTCCTTTAGTACACCTTATCCCCCGTACACACCCTTGCCACCCAATCACGCTCCATTCCAACATACCTAACTTTCACTCATGCTCGAACTTAAAACATTCGACCTGTCTTGTTAATTAACTATTCTTGTTGTATTTATTGTTATTGTTGGTTTATTTTTTCGTTTGTTAGTACATACAGTTTTAAAGGAGAGGTGGTAGGTTGGATGAGTCGAAGAGATTGTCGTGAAGATATTATATTGTTGAACACTAAAAAGTAGCTGCGGCATTCAAAACACAAACAAAAAGAAACTAAACAAACACGCAAACAGAAGTACTCGCTTTTCACCCAACAAAAAGTACCAAACAAACAAATATAACCATGAAACGACAAATAGATTACACGAACAAGTGAAAAAAAGAAAAATGACATGAAGAAATTAAGAAAAAGATAAAAACAAAGTTGATGGGGTTGGCGATGGAAGTGGTTGTGGTAAGAGAGTAAATGGAATGAAAAGAAAACAAGGGATGAAGATGAAAAGGCGGCAAACGAGCAAAGGAAGCCAAGTATGAAAGAAAAATTAATGTTCTACTAGTTAAGACCATCAAATAGAGTCAGGCAATTATCTAATATATTATTACACGGAAAAAATAGTATCGATAACCATGTTTTTGTTTTTTTATACCTTTTGGCTTATTCCGAATTATCTCGTTAGATTTCATATTGTTGTATGTCTTGTATTCCTTGTCTTTTGTCAGACATTAGACGGTGGCAATGCAATTTTAATGTATATTTTTGCACGTATATTTGTGAATATATATTTGTATATTTCTAGCATGTGAATGTATTGTTATTATTAGTTCAAGTGAAAGGTTTAGTTGATAACAGTGCCTGACACAAAATGAGAGAGAAAAGTATATATATATAATAAATGAAGAATTAGAAATAGAAGCCAGGACTATCCGTCATCAGCGGTCCACCAGCCATCATAGGTATTTCTTCGCATTACAGACCATATGCCTCAAGCTAGGGCGATACAATAACTAAATTAAGTTATTGGAATAAAAAAAGTTGGATGGAGAAAGAGAGACAGGTAAACAAACACGAATGGTGAGGCAACGTAAAGAGAGGAAAAAAATGAGAAAATCAAGTCAATAATTCATTTGAACAACGTGCGAATATTGACGAGAAGGCAAAGGCACATCTTGGCCGTGGGAATGTGAGCGAGGAAAGAATTTCGTACGGTGTGGGACGATGGAGGAAGTGAGAGAGAAGGTGAGTAGCAGAGAGTGAGTGAGTGAAAGTGTGAGGAAGAGGCTAGCGGAGAGAGCGTGACTAGCAGAGGGAGTGAGTGAAAGTAAGAGGGAGATGGAGAGAGAAGGGGAGAGAGAAAGAGGATAGCAGTAAGGGAAGAGAAAAAGACAGGTCACAGCGAAGGGGAAAGCATATATGAATGAAAAATGGCGAGCTGTGTTGTTGCAAAATGATATATATAATAAATGAAGAATTAGAAATAGAAGCCAGGACTATCCGTCATCAGTGGTCTACTAGCCATCACACGTATTTCTTCGCATTACAGACCATATACCTCAAGCTAAGGCGATACAATAACTAAATTAAGGTATTGGGATAAAAAGAATTGGGCGGAGAAAGAGAGACAGGTAAACAAAAACGAATTGTGAAGCGACGTAAAGAGAGGAAAAAATGAGAAAATCAAGTCAATAATTCATTTGAACATTTGAACGTGCGAATATTGACGAGAAGGCAAAGACACATCTTGGCCGTGGGAATGTGAGCGAGGAAAGAATTTCGTACGGTGTGGGACGATGGAGGAAGTGAGAGAGAAGGTGAGTAGCAGATAGCATCCTCTTTTTAGTTGTATTGTTTTGAAGAGTCCTCGTGAGTAACTGCTACGGCTACAGAAGTTTTGTAGCTACTGTTACGTGATTAGTTAGTAGTAGTCTACTGGCAAGATCTAAAAAAAATTCCATGATTAGAAAAAAATAAATATAGCTTCCAGCCTCGGCATTCAACTAACTTAGGAGACAGTAAAAGTTAGGCGCGTATATATATTAGGAATTTATCATCGTCACCATTGCCCAAACTCAACACAACTCGATAAATCTGAAATGAGAGAGAGAGAGAGAGAGAGAGAGAGAGAGAGAGAGAGAGAGAGAGAGAGAGAGAGAGAAACTGCGTGTGTGTGTGTGTGTGTGTGTGTGTGTGTGTAGGTTCATGTATGCATGTATGTTTGTCTTTAGAAAATAAACATTTCGCATTATGGGCTGATAGTGAGGGATATGGTGTGAGAAATAGAGGGAGATACAAGACGAAGAAAAAAAGTAGAAGAAAAAGAAAGAAAAAGTGAGAGATAAAGAGACAGGTAGTGTCTATGTGCGCTATTTTATGTTTATTTAAGAACTTACGTGCTAGTAAGTAATTCATTCGACCACATTACACATCTGGAATGTTTTTACTGTAAAACTTTCCTAGACCTTTAAACACGACTTTAAATTATTGTACTCCTTCATTTACAATAACCCTCATTCTGACCCCTTGTTAGATTGTTGGCAGTGGTGATGGCAGTAAAGGTGTTATCGTTTCGCTGCGGGTCAACCCTGTTTGAGCTAACATATAATCGTATGTGTTCCAGCCATACCAATTCTGATAGCGAAGATTTCTCCTTTAAAATTTAGAGGGACAAAGCTAAGTACTGTCCGGTGTTCTACAGTTTCTATCATCTTGCATTCTTAGGTAGTATGCTGCACAGTATATTTGGCAAGTGTTATATTGCTTTCAAGTACTAAATTCAAATACTTATGCTGGTGTATGAATTTACTATGATATCGGTATGCTATGATTTTTACTGCCATTGTACTATGAAATGGCCCTTCTGTGAAATGATATGATGTGAACTTGTATATGGTATGGTATTGTATTTCTTTGCAATAATATGATATGGCATTACATTGCAACAACATGATATGGCTTTGATATGTTATGATTTTGCTATGCAATAATATGATACGACTTGCTATGACGTATCAATATTTTGCAATGTTACGTAGTCTAAATGTTGCTTGATTCCTTATCTGCCGAAAAATTAACGGTCCGATTTTAGACATACTCGTTGCAATGGGTTCCCGGCAGAAACAGTTTAATGTTCCATATTATTTTAATAGGTGGCAAATTGGCAGAGTCATCAGAACGTTGGATAGAATGCACTGCGGTATAACGTTTTTGCTTTCTGAGTTCAAATTCCGCCGAGGTTATCTTTGCCTTTCATCCATTCAGTGTCAATAAAAAAAGTACCAGTCTAGTACTGGGGTAGATTCTACGTCTATATATCTTTTTCACTTCTTTTCCCTCACTCTCTTTCCTTCTATGGAAGAAATTTGCTGTATTAAGATCTGGAGAAGTGATGGGCTTTGCCAGGTGTTAAGAAATGCCCTAGAAACGCCGTGTGTCAATGTGGCACCCCAACGACGCCCTCTTGAGTTATGGGTCTATACATATAATATCATACATACATTATCTCATTAGTTTAACGTATGCGATAATATAGAACATTAAAGCTGTTTCGATCGGGAACTCGTGGTAATATCTCTGTCTGAAATAGGACCACCGATTGCTCTGCAACTAACGATTATTTAACTATTAATAATATGCCGAGTTGTTAGAGCGTCGGACAAATGCTTCGCAATATTTGATCCGGCTTTTAATGTTCCAAGTTCATATACCACCGAGATTATTTTTGCCTTGAGAATTATGATGCAGATAATAATAGACAGTAACGATTGAATAGCAGATTCTTACGAATGATAATCAATGCATTTCATAGAGTTTAGTTACATGCATTCAGACGCCGAGCTCGAATTCTGCCGGGGATGATTATATTCCCTATACTTCCAAGTTCAATCAAATAATTACCAGTAAATTATTGGCCGTTAATTTAAACTACTATAATTCTTCTTCAAATTGGATGGCTTTGCGCCTATACTAGATGTTTGAACATGCACTTTCTTATTGTCCTAGCAATATCCCTTCTTCTTTCCTTCTTATGACTACTACTACTACTACTACTGCTGCTGCTGCTGCTGCTGCTGCTCCTCCAGTTGCTGTCGTGCTTCTTTATTAGCCCCAGTTCAGCCCTGAACGATGAAACTTATTATGAAATGTTTTACAACTAGGACTATTTTTTTATTATTTTATTCGTGATTACATTGCATACAGTATTATTTATTTAAGACAGTTGACTAATGAATTTAGGGAGATTTGATTACAATTTCTAGTACATCAATAGACCACATAGACTCACCTTCGCTGATCACCAATCTAGCACTGACTGTAAAGAATTTTGATCAAAAACATTCCAGTCGCGATCATTTTGTCGTTTTACAGGTGTCTAAGACCATATTATCTAAATATTTTTTGTTAATTTATTTAAGATGTTAAGATATGTTTTGAAGTGAATTTGGCCGATATCTCTAGGAGGTTGTATGGTGGTGTGGAGGGCCCTTTTGTTAGAACAACTGCTGTTATTGTTCTTTTGTTGGTAGTGGTCGCCGTCGTACAGTTATTAGCGGTGCTTGTGTTGCTATTGTTGCTCGTGTTGGCAACTTGGTTTATGAGACTTTCCACCCCATAACGATGAAATATCTAATACAATTAGTAAAAAAACAACAACATAGATCCACAATTAATATAACATATCAGACTAGAAGTAACACTGCTACTCTTGTCGGTAGGCAATCTGAACCGCATTGTTATTAACCCTGCATCTGGGATCCCGTCAAAGGGCATTTAATTACAATTAGCCTTATCTAAGTTTTGGTGTCTTGGTGGGAAAGGGTCTGAGGAGGTGTGGAAGGAAGCAAAACATGAATGTTGGGCATGGACATATTATTCTTATTAGTGGAGAGTAAATGATATGACATGGATAAGATGATAGATAAGACATATTTAAGGCTTATGCGGATATATATATATACATACAAACATACATTTGTGTGTGTGTTATATACTTACACATAAACACACACACACACACACATGTATATATATATACTATATATATATATATATATATATATATATATATATATATATATAGTAGTTGAAATAGGTAGGTAAACATTCAAGGTATATAGAAACTTAAATCCGTATGGCGAGTTTGAATATGATTCTTAAGGCCAGTTACTACAGCGGCGCCATACCAAGTACGTACGTTTCGTTAACCCTGAGGACCAATGCACACATTATATATGTGTGGTTTGGGTGGATAGGCAGTATCGGTAGAGGGTCGGACGCCATGCTTTGACGCATAGAGTTACGGCCCTTGCCATTCTGAGTTCAAATCCCGCTGAGGTTAACTTTGCCTTTCATCCTTACGGGGTCGATAAAATAAAGTACCAGTAATACATTGAGTAATTGCTGGTCTTGTGCCAAAAGTAGAAACAATTATATATGTGTAGTTTAAATACACTTAGTAGGAGCTTGTATTCGAGGACAAATACTTACCCTCATAGACACACCTGTGTGTGTGTGTGTGTGTGTGTGTGTGTGTGTGTGTGTGTGTGTGTGTGTGTGTGTGTGTGTGTGTGTGTGTGTGTGTTTGAGTGTGTGGTGAGTGAGTGAAAGGGATCTGATTCTATATAAGAAATCGAGAATAGACATGCATGCCGTAAGGTAGTAACACAAACATTGTAATTGAATATTTCTGTGTAATTATTAAAAATGATCATAGGGTTAATGAAGTCTAGTTAAAACTGATCAGTCAGACCTATGATCAAAAATACTGTGATTATCCTGTAATTGATTTAGACAGCTTATCAGGGTTTACCATTAGTATCTAAGTGTTCTTATTTGTAGTAAATTGAATAATTGGCATTTGGGCTCCTGATAAACCAGGTATTTAGGTATTTGTATTTTGTACTTCATGAACAGGATTGATGTGCGCAGCCGGGTTGGAAGTGATATCACCACTGGTGGGTATAAAATTCAGTCGGCTGGAATTTGCAGACGACATGGTGCTTCTTAACTCACCGACTTGCACTTGATACGTTTGATACCGAGTGCTGCATGGCTGGGATGAAAATTCAAAGCCTACGCAGTGCACTTTACATGGGAATGGAGTTTTACTGAAGTAGGTGGGTCGTGTTCCCGAGTGCCGGAAGGCAGGAAGTTTAAGTAAGCGCAACAACTGCAAAATCTGGTGCATTAATGCAGCAGCGTCAGTATTCAGTAATCAGAAGAAGGGGGGGGGGGTAATTTAAAAGCCAAACTTGCTATCTTCATTTCAGTATTCGTGCCAAATCATACCTTACCAACAGAACGGTTCTCCAGTCTGTGGCACAAATTAGCATCACAAGTTCAATACTACTTTAATGAGCAAAATTGCACGCTAGCATGATGGCTGGTGAGGTAAATATGCAGCTCTCTCTCTATATATATATATAGTGACGAAACATAAGTCAATTGCATGAATTCATAATCCTTTATTTACTGCTATATATATTTCGATGATAGCCATTGAATGGCTATGACCTCATCAGGCAGTTAGTCAGTTCTTAGATATGCCAGCTCTGTGTGTATAGTGTTGATGGTATCAGAGCCTTGGGACATATGAGCTTGTTAGGAATACTTTGATGTTGTCAGCAGGAATGGTCTTGATTCTCATTGGTCAGTTTGTAGATGGTAGTAGGTTGGTATTTGACCTCAAAGAGGCAGGTGGTTCTGTAAGGTTCAAACCATCAGGCAAGATGACAATAGTTCCACATGACTCATTTTCACAAAAGGCATTCTTGGTCAGATATATTTTCAAATAGGGTTAATAGTATGAAATAGATACTACAGGTTATTCTTAAATTGAGGAATTTATGTGGAGTGGTGCTACTGAAAATTATGGTTGGAGTAGAAAGTTTACAAATAAAAAGGCTTATGTAGGTTGGCTTGCACTACACTCACACCCACCCCCACAGGCACACACACACATCCACACATACAAAAAGTGGGGTGGTAATACTTAATATAATGATTAGAGTCCAATATATATATACTCGCTCATGTATTCACCCAGCTTATGCTGACAGAATAACCATGTTGCTTGTGTTTCTTTCCATCTTCGGTTAGCTTTCCCCTGTGTTGTTTACTTGTCTCACTCGCTTTACGCGTTTCAATTGTCCCAATAACTTATTTTCGTTATTGTCGCACCAACGTGAGGTATATGATTTTTAATGCGATGAAATACCAATGATCGTTGGCAAATCACTGATGAGGGACTCATTTTATAACATGTAATCCATGTGCAACCATGCAGTATTCTTCTCCCCATATTTTTCATATATTTACCTAAACTGCGATTCTATGTTTCTCTCTTTCTCTCTTACTGCTCCCTCGTTCTCTCTGTTTCTCTTACTTTCTTTCGTCCCCTCTGTCATGTCAGTTAACACTTTCTCTCTACTGACCTCTTCCTCGCACTTCCACTCACTCACTCTCTGTTTCTCCCCTTCTTACTTCCTCCCGTCCGCTACGAACCCGATTTTCCTTCTTTCTCACATCGGATTCACTAGCGAAAGGTGTTTCTTACTCGCTCATGTATTCACCCAGCTTATGCTGACAGAATAAACATGTTGCTTGTGTTTCTTTCCATCTTCGGTTAGCTTTCCCCCGTGTTGTTTACTTGTCTCACTAGCTTTACGCGTTTCAATTGTCCCAATAACTTATTTTAGTTATTGTCGCACCAACGTGAGGTATATGATTTTTAATGCGATGAAATACCAATGATCGTTGGCAAATCACTGATGAGGGACTCATTTTATAACATGTAATCCATGTGCAACCATGCAGTATTCTTCTCCCCATATTTTTCATATATATATATATATATATATATATATATATATATATATATATATATAAATGAAA
>OZ024742.1:91279997-91282497 GCA_964016885.1 Eledone cirrhosa | reverse complement strand
ATCAAATACAGCTCTTCATTCGGACGGATCGTGTCTGACTTGGACAAAAACCGCATCACCTGACTCTGTCCGCTTCACAACCAAACATATATATATATATATATATAGAAAAAGGGTCAGGTCCCCGACAGCTGAGCTCCGGCCGTTTCGACAGCTATCTCTGAACTAACTATAGCATTTATAGTTCTTCCAATACTACTTTCGTTTTCTATGTTTCACTAAATATTAAATTCCTTATTATTTTTCTGTAATTTTATCCTAGTTCAGAGATAGCTGTCGAAACAGCCGGAGCTCAGCCGTCGGGGTTCTGACCTTTTTCCTATTACCCACTCTACTATCTATAGTATCGAGTACTCTGGTGCGTTATGCTCCACCTGGTTCCTTACCACACTGCCTTCGTTATATATATATATATATATATATATATATATATATATATATATATATAATGTGTGTGTGTGTGTGTGTGCGTGTGTGTGTCTGTCTGTCTGTCTGTCTGTCTTCCTGTCTGTGTGTGTTGTTTGTGTCCCGGGTAAGTAAGGCACTCGATACATAGCAGAGTATAAATATTTAATATAGAAATAGCTTCTACAGGACTAGAACTGTTTCGTTCGAAGGAGATCATATATATAACTGATTGAATTTGGGCCTCTTCGTAGAAGAAATGTGTAAGAATTACAAAACAACCACAACAGTAGAGATATTTGATAAGTAATTACCTGTCTCTTTATGTTCTGTGTTCAACACCAAAGAGGTCGAATTTATCTTTCATTCTTCAGCAGTCGATAAAATAAGAACAGGTAAAATGCTGCATTTGATTAAAGCATTTTGCAACACTTCTCTAGACTTAGAGTCATGCGATTAAGTCGAATAGGCTATGGAAAACAATAACAACTAACACTGACCTGAAGATTTGAAATAAGCGAAGTGTATCTCAGCAAAGCCAGCCGTAAAATCGCTCGGTATGTAAATTAGGCTAATTAGGCGATATATACTTTAAAGAATACTATATATTTTCATGAGTTTTAGTGTATAACAGAAAAGGGAGAGATATACAATCTTAACAAGGGGCAATAAACCTGAAATAATTGTCGATTGTTTCTCTCTGCTATTGCTAGAACAAAAGGTTGATGATAGACGTCTAAATCACATGACGTTATGAGGCTGTTTGCTTCCAACGAATCGAATATTAATAATATTATTCATCCTTACGGGGTCGATAAAATAAAGTACCAGTAATGCACTGGGTAATTGCTGGCCTTGTGCCTAAAGTAGAAACAATTATTATTATTATTCGATATAAAACTCACGAATGCATTTATGTATCCGCTATGTTAGAGCGAAAACAAATTTTGCTTTCAATTTATGGCAAAGCCAGCCGTAAAAATTGACGGAGTGTTCATACATGAATAATTATGAAGACAGAATATTAATTTTTCATGTTATAATTTATTTAATTATATAACTTCTTGTAATAGCATATAATATAAAAATTAACATCGTGTCTTCGTAATTATTCATGTACACACACACACACACACATACACACACACATACACACACACACACATATATATATATATATATATATATATATATATATATATATATATATATATATATATATATATATATATATATATATATGCTACTCCAAACTATCTTTCTATTTTATCTTTCATTTCTTATTCTATCAGCTAATGAAGGGCTAGTGTCCGAAGCCTAAAGAATCTTTCCCTACTACATCAAGCATTAAACTAATATATTTCTTTATTGTACTGTGTTGTTTGCTTTATTGATTTCGTTTACTTTTGCGCCCTCCCCCTCCGACACACACATTATATATATATATATATATACACAAACATATATATATATATATATATAAACATACGAGCTCAAATTCATATGCCTTTAGTTTCACATAAGCATATAATTCCGTTTGATCAACATACGTCGAGCCACTTGATTTTATTCATTTTTAAATCACGACTCTAAAATGATGATTTCGAAGTTGACTCGACAAGATTTGAACTCAAAGCAAATAGAGCCGGAATAAATATCACAAGGCGTTTTCTCCTACCAGTTAACAACTCACAATTCGTGCGCGCTTGTGTCTGCATGCGTGCGAGGTTACTTTATTTTTTATAAGTTATTACTTTTTTGTTTTTTATTTTTATTAGGGAAGAATTTCTTACGTAGACTGGGGTTATATATCTGTTTCATTAGATCCACATACTCGCACGCAGGCAAGTACATTTTCTCTCACCCACATAGACATAAATAGAGATAAATAATAGATAAATAAATAAAGCAAAAAAGAATATAAATTAAGCGTATAACAGAAAAAGACAAAAAAACGAAACGAAAATCTATATGAAATAAAGAATAAAAACAACAGCATAGTAAGTAAAGAAAAGAAGGGGGAAATATATTTATTTCACGCGTGGTTCAAACTACATGTGATACTAAACGGCGGCTCAATTTACGTCTCCGTGAG
>OZ024742.1:91264069-91267297 GCA_964016885.1 Eledone cirrhosa | reverse complement strand
ATTAAAAGTGTTATAAGTATTGGAGATGCACAGCGCAGGGATGTCAAGTAATTCATGTACTTCGGTATTTTCATGGTCAAGGGAGTGTATATTTCGATTATATGCCTTTCACATAATCCACGACAATCCAGTTAGAGATCGTAGTCTGGTGTTCTTTAGTTCGATACAGGAGGTTGTTACGTTTCGAGAGACGCCATTGAATACCGGAAGTGTGTGTGTGGCTAAGGGGAGTTAATGCATGCGGGGAGGTAACTCTGGGGTTTCTATATCTAGCCATTAAAATGTGTCTCAATATAGACCCTAAATTCTATGGTGAGGTGCACCTTCCAAGAGAGACTTTTAAAGCATAAAGTGTACTAACTATAGAGTAGTTTAACTAAATTATGCTGAAGGTGATCATATTATTATTAGGGTGGATTAACCCATCTTAAGGTGCTACAAATGGAAATTATAGATGATGAGCGAGGATTCTAAATTAATGATCTCTATGGTTGTAGTCTGCTCATATGACCAGGCGCGGTGATTGCAGGATTGCTTCAGGACCCAATGATCTCTGGTAAGATCTGGGTCATCGCTTGCTACATTGGATGTCGAAAGATAATCATCCCCAGGCAGGCCAAAGGTCAATCCGCAGTCCTCGCGACCCCTCTCTGACCGTCAGATCATCCATATACGTACAACCCGCAAGTTGCATTGCATTCACTCACTGCGTTCAGCAGCCTGGTCCTACTGGTCAACAGCGCTACTCGATAAATCATTTTACATCTGTCTAAGGAAGGTGTTTCCTCTGCCCAACACCATCCAACCGATCAATTCATGCTCAAATTACCCTTAGAGCGGTGTAGTGCCGTCCAGGTGGGTGGATGTTGACACACCTGCCGTAGAGGTATAAATGGGTATTTTCCCTGCGAAGGGTTCAGAGGGATGTCGTTGTTTGTGTTATAATGGATCAGCTAGTGTTGGGTATGTAGTATAGGGTGTGTCTCTGGTGTTTGATGCTAGATGTGGTGTTAGGTTCCAGTCCGACATTGCTATATATGGGGCTTAAAGTTTTGGAAGGAATGTCTGAGGCGGTGCTGGCAAGTTGCAAACACCTCAGATTTTTTGTTAAGTAGGTTACGGTTGGAGAAGATAATATTGTGTGTCTCTAGTATACAGAGGTTACAGAATTTATTAGGTGGTTTGTACGAGGTCGCGCTGCCTATCACTTCCCATTTGAGTGTGTATGGTTTATTTTTAGATTTTAGATAGTGAATGTAGCTAGAAAGTGAGGTGGAGTTGGCTAGGCTGTGCTTTTTGAACGAGTGGATGTGCGAGTTATATCTAATTTTGAAGCAGTTAGAAGTGGAGCCTACATAGGTTTCCTGAAGAGTTATTAGTCGTGACTGTGCATGAGTATATGACATCCTTGGTTAGGCATTTTTTATCTAAAGGGCAGGTTCTATTAACTCTACAGTTACAATTATTCTGTGCGTTAGTCCGCTGGTTATAATGCAATGCGGAAGTCTGTGTGGTGGGTATAGGATTTTGGGTGTTCAGGTTGACAACCCTGGTGTTATTACTTATACTAGTGTTATTTCTATTGTTACTCTGCCGTTGCTATTGTTGCTTGCTACAGTGGTATTTAGAGGGTTTGCATCCCGTTGCGATTTAGTTTGTTGGAAGTAAGAACTAATTTTACTATTATTGCTGCTAGCTATGTGGTATGCTAAGTTAGGCGTCGTGGAGTATGAGATTTTAATGGTGTTTTTGTTTAAGAGGTTGTGGTACTTGTGTCCTAGAGGGAAGTTTTTATCTAGTAGTGAGAAGAAAGCCCTAGGTATGTTGGTGGAGACATTTAGGTTGAAAGGAGGGTTGAAAAATGTATTATTTCTTCTTCTATTTTTGCTTTTAGTGTTTGGTGTGTTGCTTCCTCCTAAGGCCTCACAGTAGTTTCCATGGTAATGGTTACTTCGGTGGCACCCTCCGCTTTGGTGTACTTGTGGTTGCTATTCCTATTATTAGATTTCCTCATGGACATGTTGTGCGAGATGATGTTGTAGCTATGTGTTTTCTTAGGTAGGAACTCAATTTCTATATTATGGCCGGAGCTAGCTAATGCTTGATTGTAATATTGTGAGTTTTTGCTAAATATGTTTGCGTCATAGGACAGACTAGAGATTCTATTGGACACCCCTTAGAGATAGAGTTTAATATTGATCTAGGGTGATTAGACTTGGTATCTACGTAAATAAGTTTCTCATTAGGCTTATGGAAGGGTGTATATATTTTTGAGTCTAGGTATAGTGTGGCGTCTAGGAAGTTAACATTTTTAGTGTTTTTTGTCCATGGTGATACTAAGGTTAAAGTTTTTGAATGTCTTATGCAGTTGTTTTCTAGTTCTTTCTATATTAAATTTTTTATATTCTATGAGTAGAAGTGCATCATCGCGGTACAAACCACCGTTGAGGTAAGGGAGGTCTTTATGGATTTCATTGAGGAGGTATAGGCGACCAAATCAGTGACCTGCGCCGAGTCACTAGATCCCATGGTTATGTCGAAGTTGTTGTGCGTATCCTTGCGTGTCCATAGTTGGTCCTCGAAGGTGATTATGGTTTTACGGGCCCGCAAGGATGACATCAAACCTGGGCTCTAGTCAGGTCGCTATTGGTCATGGCCATGATAAGTGCCTTATTTAATAGGATAGGGGAAATAGAGGTGTAGTATGAATTGATATCAAATTGAATAAATTTTTTGTTCTTATTATTCTAATCACCTTCGAGGACCAACTATGGACACGCAAGGATACGCACAACAACTTCGACATAACCATGGGATCTAGTGACTCGGCGCAGGTCACTGATTTGGTCGGCCTATACCTCCTCAATGAAATCCATAAAGACCTCCCTTACCTCAACGGTGGTTTGTACCGCGATGATGCACTTCTACTCATAGAATATAAAAAATTTAATATAGAAAGAACTAGAAAACAACTGCATAAGACATTCAAAAACTTTAACCTTAGTATCACCATGGACAAAAACACTAAAAATGTTAACTTCCTAGACGCCACACTATACCTAGACTCAAAAATATATACACCCTTCCATAAGCCTAATGAGAAACTTATTTACGTAGATACCAAGTCTAATCACCCTAGATCAATATTAAACTCTATCTCTAAGGGGGTGTCCAATAGAATCTCTAGTCTGTCCTATGACGCAAACATATTTAGCAAAAACTCACAAT
>OZ024742.1:91236569-91241569 GCA_964016885.1 Eledone cirrhosa | reverse complement strand
ACATATGTACATGGACAGATAAAATAAACCGATAAAATAAAATATACTCTGTAATCATTCCATATTCATATTAATACATGTGGCCTTTGTACAGAGACAACCAGATATCAATATATCAGCACAGAGATATCAAAACGTTAAAAATATTTTCATCACTCCCTAGAATATCTCGGGCCGTAAAAAACACAGTATGCACCCCATATCAACCGCAGAAATCTACCCTTCCAATTTATCTGACAATATATTACCAAGTTCATTAGAAGCAATCAGAATCAAAAAGCAAACAAAAAACCAAAAATTATTCAACAAAACTTATTTAGCAGAAATCATTTAAAAGATTTAGGAGACTCTGTTGTTCTACGGATGCTCTTATATTTAGTATAGAAGTTTATCTAGCGTAAAATTTATTCAATAGATTGGGAGCATCTACATTTTAGGGTAGTTTAATTACATCATTAGTTTATATTTATGAAGAAGGTTTAAAAGAAAAAGTTGAAGGAATCGAAAGATTTATTGTCAGGTTTCATACATTAATTAAATATCTTAACTAATTATACTACATTTTAAGTTTATATTTATATTTAAACGTTGAGTTCAATCTATGTCTGCAGCAACTGAATAAATTGCTCCTTAAATTAAGGGAATTTTTAGATTTTAATATAAAGAATATCTCCTCCACAAAGAGGTCACATGTCTCAGATGAGGAATTAAAAGGAATCCCTCTTGAGACAATATTCCAAAACATCGAATACCCAACGTTATCATGTTTAAGTTGCCAGAGTAAGCCTGATAGTGAAGTTGAAGATTTCTTGTTTGGATCTGTGAAAGAATTCTTATGATTATTGTAGCGAAGTTTAAATTCTGTCGAGGTGGAACCAACATAGTTAAAAGAATTTAAGTTAGTTTTTACATTACAATTGTATATTATATTTTTAACTAAGCTATTGTTATTTAACGGACATTTAGATTTATTTCTACAGTTACAGTTGTTTAATTGAATATTGTTTTGGCTATTATCGGTATTTTGGCTAGGTTTTAAATTCCTATTATTTATTCTGTTAAAACGTTGTGCTAAATTTTTGGTGGACGAGTAAGTTTATTTTATAGTATGTCTATTAAAAATTGAGTGATATTTATGTGTTCTAGGAAAGCGTTTGTCAAGAGCATTAAAAAATAGTTTAGCAATGTGGGTTTTAATATTTAGTGAGAAATGGGGGGCAAACCATATTATATTTCTAGTTCTATTTCTTTTCTGGCTTTTGAAATTATTGTAATGTTTTTTATTATAGTTGTTAATGTTGTTACCGTAATTAAAATTGTTATTATTTTGGTTAGTTTGCTTATTATTATCGATGTACTTAATATATGTTGAGAAGAGATTGTTTTTATATTTTTCTAACTAGATTAATAACCTTAAATTATTAATAACCTTAAATTACCATACTAATAATGAAAAGATATGCTGATGAGAATAGGTACAAATATGCGATAATGAATGTGTCTAAAAACGTCCATAAGTATGTATATATATGTGAAAATGTATATAAATAAGTAAATATATATATATGTTTGATGTGTATAGTTAGATGTAAGTGTATTCATGTATTAAAGTGCTTATATATATATATATATGTATATGTGTGTATGTGTGTGTGTGTGTATATATGTATATATATATTGTTATATTTGGGGAGGGTCATATTTGCGTAATATTGCCAGAATTAATAACAGAACACACTCACTGTTTGGTTGGTTTTTTGCTTCTCGCTGTCTTTTATATATATATATCTGCGATCTAACTTACTCGGTCCTCAATGTTGCCATTGACTGACCGGCGGTCAAAAATAATACAGATACAATATAGACAAACACAAAGATTTATGTAAACTATATATATATGTGTTTGTCTATATTGTATCTGTATTATTTTTGACCGCCGGTCAGTCAATGGCAACATTGAGGACCGAGTAAGTTAGATCGCAGATATATATATATAAAAGACAGCGAGAAGCAAAAAACCAACCAAACAGTGAGTGTGTTCTGTTATTAATTCTGGCAATATTACGCAAATATGACCCTCCCCAAATATAACAATATCTGTTTCGACACACGATTTCATATAAAAAACCTCGCAAAACTAATTCATCGCCGCTATGTATATATATATATATATATATATATATATATATATATGCATATATATATATATATGTATGTATATATATGTATGTATATATGTGTATATGGATGTGTATGTATGTGTATGTGTGTACACATGGACTAGAGTATGTATGTATATATGTGTGTGTCTATACGTGTGTATATAAAGATAAGTTGAGTATGAAAATGTATACACATGAGCGCGTATGTATGTACATAAATACATGTGTGTATATATGTGTATGCATGTGTATATATATGTAAGTATGAATATGTGAATTGTGTGTATATGTATTTTGTAGAGGTGTGCAAATATATTTGTGTGTGAATGCGTGGGTGAAAGGATACGTACACTTGAAAGAAAAATTTAAGTCTGAATGTTAATTAAGTGCAAACACAAAACCAACCACGCATATCTTCACTATCTCTAATCCTTCTATAGATTTAGAAAAATAACCAATAATATATTCTATAAAAAATGTCAAAACAACAGATGGAAATCTAATTACTCACTGCCACCAAGAATTCTCACTGCTATCGAAAAACCACTCCTTCAACTATTCTTCTAACAACTTCACCCCTCCCTCCTAATATTCTCTATAAAAACTAAATAGGTCCTCAGTAATATTATTCTGATGAAATGACAGTAAATAATAACATTGAAATATTGAATGTCTGCATAACTAAAAGTTTGTAGATAGCTGTTTTAGGTTATGTAACTGTTATAGAAACACGTGTCAATAAATTCCTTTCAACTAAACTGTATCCATTCAAATCTTTCTATTTTTCTCCGGATTACTTTTGGAACTACAACTGGAACCGTCGAGCAAACTCTACGTGAGCTGATAATCTACTGTGTGTAATATTTATATTACAACACAACGGAAAATACTGTATATATTTATATATATATATTTATATATATATATTTATTTATATATATATATTTATACATATATATTTATATATATATATTTATATATATATATTTATATATATATATTTATATATATATATTTATATATATATATTTTATTTATATATATATATTTTATTTATATATATATATTTTATGTATATATATATATATTTATATATATATATTTATATATATATTTATATATATATTTATATATTTATATATATATTTATATATAAATATTTATATATATATGCAAAAGTTTTATACAAAATTGTTGGGTTACAACAAGTAAATATTTTATAACTAACATAAAGCACTTGACAAGTTTTGGAGTAGATATACGATATTAAACAAATGGAAACTATATTTATAAAACCATATTTATTTCATTATACATATTTCAGGGATACCATATTAAAAATATGGCATGCCTTCTTCAGATAAAATACAATATATAAACAGTTCTATAAATAATTTTGACGTACCATAAATATTGACCAACCGTTATGTAAGAAGCTGGTTTGGTAGTGAGATGTTTATAAATATTTAGTGTTAAGCACAGTTAAAAAAGAAAAACTGAGAGAAATAGAGAGAGATAGGGGAGAGAGAAATAGTGAGGAGGTGAAAAAAGAGAAATAGTGAAGAGGTGAAAAAAGATGGTGAAAAAAGAGGTGAAAAAAGATGAGTAGGTGAAAAAAGATGAAAAAACAGAGAGATAGTGAAGAGGTGAAAAGGTGAGGTTATTGAGTGGTTTGAAGAAATTAAATATAACAATAATAATAAATTCATTCAACTAGATATTGCTAACTACTATTCATCTATTACCCCTAATCTACTGAATAAGGCACTAAATTACGCATTCAAACATACATACCTAACTAGCAATGAAATGCACATTATATTATCGGCAAGGAAAACATTGATAGAATTAATAACCAACTATGGACTAGGGCAGATAGAGATAATAATTTCGACATCACTATGGGATCATCTGACTCAGCTCAGGTAACGGACCTTGTGGACCTATTTATAATTAATTCGCTGCATAGAAAAATACCTGGTGTAACCGGAGGATTATATCGTGATGACATGCTTTTACTTATTGAAAATAATAACTCTGAACTAAATAGAAAAAGAAAACAAATTATACAATTTTTTAATTACCTTAATCTAAAAATAGAAATAGAGAATAACCATAGAATAGTCAATTTCCTAGATGTAACACTAAATCTCAACACATGTTTTCACTATCCATTTCACAAACTAAATGAAAACTTGAATTATGTCAATTTTAACTCTAATCACCCCAGATCTGTTAAAAATACTATAGTGAACTCTGTTCAAGAACGTATCTCAAGAATTTCATCTAATAAAAATATTTTCGACGAAAAAGCGCAGTATTACAATGAAGCGTTAGCTAGAGCAGGATATAGTGAAAAAATTAAGTACATTGATAATAATAGGCAAACTAACCAAAATAATAACAATTTTAATTACGGTAACAACATTAACAACTATAATAGAAAACATTACAATAATTCCAAAAGCTGGAAAAGAAATAGAACTAGAAATATAATATGGTTTGCCCCCCCCCCCCCCCCTTTATCACTAAATATTAAAACCCACATTGCTAAACTATTTTTTAATGCTCTTGACAAACGCTTTCCTAGAACACATAAATATCACTCAATTTTTAATAGACATACTATAAAATTAACCTACTCGTCCACCAAGAATTTAGCACAAAATATTAACAGAATAAATAATAGGAATCTAAAACCTCGCCAAAATACAGATAATAGCCAAAACAATATTCAATTAAACAACTGTAACTGTAGAAATAAATCTAAATGTCCGTTAAATAACAATTGCTTAGTTAAAAATATAATATACAATTGTAATGTTAAAACTAACTTAA
>OZ024742.1:91226569-91229069 GCA_964016885.1 Eledone cirrhosa | reverse complement strand
CCCTACTGTTCCACCACCATGTTACTCTCCTCCTGTCTACAGGCCTGCTCCAGCCACAGACTTCGTCTGTCGCCAACAGCAGGTTTGCTTTCAGAAATTTCCACTGTCCCTCTATATTGTCCGATTCTAGATGCTCTTCCTTACTGTCGAAAGCATCAAGTAATATGCTTTGAAATTTATTTCTGGCTGTGGGGTCCTTTAGTTTCCATATTTTCCTCCTGAGGATAGTCCTCTTCTGCTGTCGGGTACGTCTCGTCCTGACTATGAGGTCGCTAATTATCAGTCTATGTTGGGAGGTGCATTCTTCATGGGGGAGGGATTTAGTGTTTACAACAGACACTCTGTCACGTCTTCTGGTAAGGATATAATCTACCTGGCTTGTGTGTTCCCCGGATCTATAGGTGATCAGGTGATTGTCACGTTTTTTGAAGTTAGTGTTACAGATAGTTAGGTTATTTGCATCACAGTATTCCAGGATTCTGGAGCCTTCCTCATTTCTAGTACCAAACCCATAGCCTCCATGGATTTCGCCGTAGCCGTCACAATGTTGTCCAACGTGACCATTTAGGTCGCCTGCAATAATTATATAGTCACTGTCAGATATTTGGGAGGTAGTTAGCAACAGTGTCTCATAGAATCTGTCTTTTATATATTTATATATATAATCTATATATATTATATATATATTTATATATATAATCTATATATATTTATATATAGAATCTGTCTTTTATATATTTATATATATATATATATATATATTTATATATATATATATATATATATTTATATATATATATATTTATATATATATATATATATATATATTTATATATATATATATTTATATATATATATATATATATATATATTTATATATATATATATATATATATATATATATATTTATATATTACAACTTAGAGTTTACACTCAATGGGGTCATTTACAATTATTTCAGCTCTAAGAATCGCTTCTGAGCAGTTATAAATTAATATATGATAAACATTTACATGTTTTAGTTGCAATTGACTAATAAAAAGGTTAGAATGAAATATCTTAATTCAAATACATATAGTTTTCCTGTACGATCTAAAAAATAATAAATCAATACTCACAAAGCCATATGGGCGAAAGGCCATATGTGTTTGTGAGTATTGATTTATTATTTATATATATATATTTATATATATATACTAGCAGAATGGCCCGGCGTTGCTCGGGATTTGCTATAGGGTTCTTATATATTTGATATATATTTATCCTTATCGAACCTCGTGAAATAAATACGTTTGTTCATATTTTGTTATTGTGTATGCAAAAATATCTGTCCATAAATATATAATTATATATATATATATATATATTAAAATAACAGACTAAAGTTTAAGCAAAGAATCACTGCTTTCACCCTTAACGGGATATTCTACCTAAAAGCAGTATGAAGTACACACACTAAGACTAATTGATGTAATCTTTGGCCTTGTTTGTTTATATTTTGTTTTTTTGTATGCAAAAATATCTGTACACGAATATCTATATTAAAATAACATATTAATGTTTAAGCAAAGAATCGCTGCTTTCAACCTTAACGGGATCTTCTTAAACTAAAGAAATCAATCTGGAAAACAGGAAGACGATACTTTGGTTCGTGAAGACGTTCCCTGGCATAAGAATATATATACACACACACACTGACGCGTCATAATGACGTAATGCAGACAGTCAGGCATACAGACAGATATTATGAAGGCGCGACGTCATATCTATGTATCTATCTAAAAAGAGAAAGACTAAGAGAAAGAGATCTCTAAGTCGCCTAATGCGGTCCCTAGGGCATTGAAAATTTGAAACGCACGCAAACACACACACAACGCAAACTCACACACACGTTAATAGATTTAACTCATAAGGGAAGCAGACGACATATACACATGTATATAAATATATATAATAATAATAATAATATATATATATATATATCATTTCATTTTTTCATTTTACGTCCACTTTTCCCTGCTTGCAAGGGTGGGACGGGAACTGATTCTGGCTTGATTTCTACAGCCGGATGCCCTTCCTAACACCAACCTCATTTACAGTGAGTGCTGGGTGCTTTTTTTCCGTGGCGCCTCCACGTCCACTTTACAGTGGAATGATAGGGACCCCAGTCCCTATCATCTTAGTTCTACAGCTGAGTAAACTGGAGCAATGTGAAATAAAGTGTCTTGCTCAAGGAAACAACACAACACCCGGTCTGAGAATTGAACTCACAACCTTTCGATTGCAAGGCCAATGCTCTAACCACTAAGCCATGTGCCTCCATATATATATATATATATACACGTGTATACAGATGCAGACACATATACATATGGCAAACTCACACGCATATGGGCACATACACACACTCACATCTTAATAGATTTTACTCTTATTGGAACGCTCACACACACACACACACACGCACACATGTTAATAGTTATACGTCATGTATCTTTAA
>OZ024742.1:91214069-91219069 GCA_964016885.1 Eledone cirrhosa | reverse complement strand
CCTCTATTCTCCAGAAAGCCAGACAAGGAATATTGAACTAGTTTCGTTGTTGTTACAACTCATCAGCAATATTTACCTATCTTCCGGCCTCTCTAGAGAATCGTAAAAGCACATATCGTTATATGCTTTTTCTATGAAAATTAGTAGTGGGCAGACTAATTTGCATAGAGTGTGAGTAAGTACCGGTTCAACGGAGACGATAAAAACAAATAACGAAACGAAATTAAACTTCGTTTCGTTTGTAACTCACTTTTGTATGACTGACGCTTAAACAATTAAGTTAAAGATGTACATCCATATATGTATACTGAAATACTAGTATGTATATGAATACACACACGTATACATATGTAGATGTACCAAGTTTTTTCACTGGTCACTTTACTGTGAATGGCCAGCTATTCTGTATGTAAACACACAGACAAACCGGTTTTTAGAGTCATACTGGTTTTTGAGGAAACACCTTTCCTCTATTCTCCAGAAAGCCAGACAAGGAATATTGAACTAGTTTCGTTGTTGTTACAACTCATCAGCAATATTTACCTATCTTCCGGCCTCTCTAGAGAATCGTAAAAGCACATATCGTTATATGCTTTTTCTATGAAAATTAGTAGTGGGCAGACTAATTTGCATAGAGTGTGAGTAAGTACCGGTTCAACGGAGACGATAAAAACAAATAACGAAACGAAATTAAACTTCGTTTCGTTTGTAACTCACTTTTGTATGACTGACGCTTAAACAATTAAGTTAAAGATGTACATCCATATATGTATACTGAAATACTAGTATGTATATGAATACACACACGTATACATATGTAGATGTACCAAGTTTTTTCACTGGTCACTTTACTGTGAATGGCCAGCTATTCTGTATGTAAACACACAGACAAACCGGTTTTTAGAGTCATACTGGTTTTTGAGGAAACACCTTTCCTCTATTCTCCAGAAAGCCAGACAAGGAATATTGAACTAGTTTCGTTGTTGTTACAACTCATCAGCAATATTTACCTATCTTCCGGCCTCTCTAGAGAATCGTAAAAGCACATATCGTTATATGCTTTTTCTATGAAAATTAGTAGTGGGCAGACTAATTTGCATAGAGTGTGAGTAAGTACCGGTTCAACGGAGACGATAAAAACAAATAACGAAACGAAATTAAACTTCGTTTCGTTTGTAACTCACTTTTGTATGACTGACGCTTAAACAATTAAGTTAAAGATGTACATCCATATATGTATACTGAAATACTAGTATGTATATGAATACACACACGTATACATATGTAGATGTACCAAGTTTTTTCACTGGTCACTTTACTGTGAATGGCCAGCTATTCTGTATGTAAACACACAGACAAACCGGTTTTTAGAGTCATACTGGTTTTTGAGGAAACACCTTTCCTCTATTCTCCAGAAAGCCAGACAAGGAATATTGAACTAGTTTCGTTGTTGTTACAACTCATCAGCAATATTTACCTATCTTCCGGCCTCTCTAGAGAATCGTAAAAGCACATATCGTTATATGCTTTTTCTATGAAAATTAGTAGTGGGCAGACTAATTTGCATAGAGTGTGAGTAAGTACCGGTTCAACGGAGACGATAAAAACAAATAACGAAACGAAATTAAACTTCGTTTCGTTTGTAACTCACTTTTGTATGACTGACGCTTAAACAATTAAGTTAAAGATGTACATCCATATATGTATACTGAAATACTAGTATGTATATGAATACACACACGTATACATATGTAGATGTACCAAGTTTTTTCACTGGTCACTTTACTGTGAATGGCCAGCTATTCTGTATGTAAACACACAGACAAACCGGTTTTTAGAGTCATACTGGTTTTTGAGGAAACACCTTTCCTCTATTCTCCAGAAAGCCAGACAAGGAATATTGAACTAGTTTCGTTGTTGTTACAACTCATCAGCAATATTTACCTATCTTCCGGCCTCTCTAGAGAATCGTAAAAGCACATATCGTTATATGCTTTTTCTATGAAAATTAGTAGTGGGCAGACTAATTTGCATAGAGTGTGAGTAAGTACCGGTTCAACGGAGACGTTGAACCGGTACTTACTCACACTCTATGCAAATTAGTCTGCCCACTACTAATTTTCATAGAAAAAGCATATAACGATATGTGCTTTTACGATTCTCTAGAGAGGCCGGAAGATAGGTAAATATTGCTGATGAGTTGTAACAACAACGAAACTAGTTCAATATTCCTTGTCTGGCTTTCTGGAGAATAGAGGAAAGGTGTTTCCTCAAAAACCAGTATGACTCTAAAAACCGGTTTGTCTGTGTGTTTACATACAGAATAGCTGGCCATTCACAGTAAAGTGACCAGTGAAAAAACTTGGTACATCTACATATGTATACGTGTGTGTATTCATATACATACTAGTATTTCAGTATACATATATGGATGTACATCTTTAACTTAATTGTTTAAGCGTCAGTCATACAAAAGTGAGTTACAAACGAAACGAAGTTTAATTTCGTTTCGTTATTTGTTTTTATCGTCTCCGTTGAACCGGTACTTACTCACACTCTATGCAAATTAGTCTGCCCACTACTAATTTTCATAGAAAAAGCATATAACGATATGTGCTTTTACGATTCTCTAGAGAGGCCGGAAGATAGGTAAATATTGCTGATGAGTTGTAACAACAACGAAACTAGTTCAATATTCCTTGTCTGGCTTTCTGGAGAATAGAGGAAAGGTGTTTCCTCAAAAACCAGTATGACTCTAAAAACCGGTTTGTCTGTGTGTTTACATACAGAATAGCTGGCCATTCACAGTAAAGTGACCAGTGAAAAAACTTGGTACATCTACATATGTATACGTGTGTGTATTCATATACATACTAGTATTTCAGTATACATATATGGATGTACATCTTTAACTTAATTGTTTAAGCGTCAGTCATACAAAAGTGAGTTACAAACGAAACGAAGTTTAATTTCGTTTCGTTATTTGTTTTTATCGTCTCCGTTGAACCGGTACTTACTCACACTCTATGCAAATTAGTCTGCCCACTACTAATTTTCATAGAAAAAGCATATAACGATATGTGCTTTTACGATTCTCTAGAGAGGCCGGAAGATAGGTAAATATTGCTGATGAGTTGTAACAACAACGAAACTAGTTCAATATTCCTTGTCTGGCTTTCTGGAGAATAGAGGAAAGGTGTTTCCTCAAAAACCAGTATGACTCTAAAAACCGGTTTGTCTGTGTGTTTACATACAGAATAGCTGGCCATTCACAGTAAAGTGACCAGTGAAAAAACTTGGTACATCTACATATGTATACGTGTGTGTATTCATATACATACTAGTATTTCAGTATACATATATGGATGTACATCTTTAACTTAATTGTTTAAGCGTCAGTCATACAAAAGTGAGTTACAAACGAAACGAAGTTTAATTTCGTTTCGTTATTTGTTTTTATCGTCTCCGTTGAACCGGTACTTACTCACACTCTATGCAAATTAGTCTGCCCACTACTAATTTTCATAGAAAAAGCATATAACGATATGTGCTTTTACGATTCTCTAGAGAGGCCGGAAGATAGGTAAATATTGCTGATGAGTTGTAACAACAACGAAACTAGTTCAATATTCCTTGTCTGGCTTTCTGGAGAATAGAGGAAAGGTGTTTCCTCAAAAACCAGTATGACTCTAAAAACCGGTTTGTCTGTGTGTTTACATACAGAATAGCTGGCCATTCACAGTAAAGTGACCAGTGAAAAAACTTGGTACATCTACATATGTATACGTGTGTGTATTCATATACATACTAGTATTTCAGTATACATATATGGATGTACATCTTTAACTTAATTGTTTAAGCGTCAGTCATACAAAAGTGAGTTACAAACGAAACGAAGTTTAATTTCGTTTCGTTATTTGTTTTTATCGTCTCCGTTGAACCGGTACTTACTCACACTCTATGCAAATTAGTCTGCCCACTACTAATTTTCATAGAAAAAGCATATAACGATATGTGCTTTTACGATTCTCTAGAGAGGCCGGAAGATAGGTAAATATTGCTGATGAGTTGTAACAACAACGAAACTAGTTCAATATTCCTTGTCTGGCTTTCTGGAGAATAGAGGAAAGGTGTTTCCTCAAAAACCAGTATGACTCTAAAAACCGGTTTGTCTGTGTGTTTACATACAGAATAGCTGGCCATTCACAGTAAAGTGACCAGTGAAAAAACTTGGTACATCTACATATGTATACGTGTGTGTATTCATATACATACTAGTATTTCAGTATACATATATGGATGTACATCTTTAACTTAATTGTTTAAGCGTCAGTCATACAAAAGTGAGTTACAAACGAAACGAAGTTTAATTTCGTTTCGTTATTTGTTTTTATCGTCTCCGTTGAACCGGTACTTACTCACACTCTATGCAAATTAGTCTGCCCACTACTAATTTTCATAGAAAAAGCATATAACGATATGTGCTTTTACGATTCTCTAGAGAGGCCGGAAGATAGGTAAATATTGCTGATGAGTTGTAACAACAACGAAACTAGTTCAATATTCCTTGTCTGGCTTTCTGGAGAATAGAGGAAAGGTGTTTCCTCAAAAACCAGTATGACTCTAAAAACCGGTTTGTCTGTGTGTTTACATACAGAATAGCTGGCCATTCACAGTAAAGTGACCAGTGAAAAAACTTGGTACATCTACATATGTATACGTGTGTGTATTCATATACATACTAGTATTTCAGTATACATATATGGATGTACATCTTTAACTTAATTGTTTAAGCGTCAGTCATACAAAAGTGAGTTACAAACGAAACGAAGTTTAATTTCGTTTCGTTATTTGTTTTTATCGTCTCCGTTGAACCGGTACTTACTCACACTCTATGCAAATTAGTCTGCCCACTACTAATTTTCATAGAAAAAGCATATAACGATATGTGCTTTTACGATTCTCTAGAGAGGCCGGAAGATAGGTAAATATTGCTGATG
>OZ024742.1:91201569-91206569 GCA_964016885.1 Eledone cirrhosa | reverse complement strand
CCCTCTCAACTAGTCCATAGTCGAAATGAAAAATATTAAAACATAAGTGGTCAATATGCAGTAACAGATTCTAAAATCCATTTTCCTGTCATCTTCTGAGCTAGACACCATAGCTATATTAAATATAACATCTTATTAAATTCTATTTTTATACACTATATAGCAAGTAAGGTTTATGATCATGGTATCTACGTACAATTAGAGCAACTATAAGACAAACCACCCTACGGGTGGTTTTCTGCTAGCATGTGTAGTGTGTATATTGATATTATACAAAAATATGATACATCAAATAAAATCGTAATTGACAATATACACAGAAATTGAACAAAGCCTATGTTACACAGTCTTCTGTAATCAGTAATCCATTTTATATAAAAAAAAAGACGACATTATATAGAAACTGCATTAGGAGAAAATTAACGACGGAAATATATGCGATTATATGTGTTATAATATAACAGCCGCTAACCGGAAGTGTTGACATTTGATAATTTTAAAGAAGTGAATTCTAAAGATTAAGCTATAAAATATATTTAAGCAACAGCCACGAATTATGTAATATTATTATGTAATATTCATTCATTATTTATTCAAAGTAATCCAACTTATTTTACAAACGGGGTAAAAAAAATATATTCTGGACGCAATCGCGCAGACCTTCCTTTATTATAGTTAAGATTGGAAAATATTGTAAACTTTCAAAACAATTTAATTCATTTTTTTTTTGGAAAGTTGTTATAATTTAACATTGGTACCATACTTTTCATTAGTGCTTTTATTATGTAAACAGAAGGCGATAGCTACAAAACGAACACAGACGGACATAGATACAATTACAGATATACACAAGCACATACATTAAAGCACACAAAAATAGAGCTATGGACATACATTTAAGCACAACAAACACGCTGACACATATTTAGACAAATAAACTATATTTATGCGTTCCATTCATTAGACGCTTGTCATATTGAAGTATATGTTATTAATTGTCTAATACAAATTTACCTCCTAAAAGAAATTGCTAAAATATTTCCCAAATCACATCCAATAAGCAAGAACATATTGGGTAATGATGTCCTACATTAAAATGTCGGAGAGAAGGATGGGCAACACATTTGTGAAGTCGTGGTTTTCTATATTTTACTAAGGTCTTAATGTAAATCATTTGGCCATAATACTATTCAGTCAAGTCCAGCTTTTGATGAAAAACAAATACAACAGTCATTGAAGGAAAGAATCTCTTGATTTCCTTACATCTTTATTCATTTTATACAATTTCATGCAATACAGAGAGAATTTTCAAATGCTTTGAGATGTCGGAGGCAATGACAAAACACAGCATGGGCGTGATTGCCATTGATTTTAATTTCTTGGCGAACTTACACTAAGTATATTAGTACAGATATTAACAGTATTAATTGTCTGGCAGTACTGGTACTAATTATATTTAACTGAGGGGAGTGTAATGAGACCGAAATATGTCCAGGGTTGTCATTGGCTTGCCAAGATAAAGCTTACTTCCCCTATCCTATATTACCTACATTCTACTTTTAATTAATTATTGACAAGATAATAATTATGTTAGAACCAATGTTACTATTTTCATGAATATCGTGTTCTCGTATCCTCGTAGAAATAGCGAAATGGTTAAATGTGATTGTAAGGCTTTCAATTTCTTTTTCAGTACTATTATTAGCATATGTAAAATGAATTGCTTTAGATAAAATCTTGTGATGTTCATCCCCCTTTTCAGTATATCCTACAGTGTATATTAACTAGTATACCATATTTTAAGAGTTAAAGGAAATTTATCTGACATGTGACAGAGTAGATGTTCCCCGTTAACCTGTGGTATTGCAGTTTGATAAACGTGCGATTTAGTTCACTTTTAAGATTGTCGACTGGAATTTGAAGGAAATTTGACCGTTATTTCTAGCAAGGCATATAATAGTGTAGTTACTCTGGTCTAGACAGCCCAGGTTATTACTGGTATAAATGCTATCTTATTAACCACAGAGATTGTGGAATATCAAGCAGATGAGAGATGAATACGCGAAAATAAATTATCTTTATCAGAACACAGCTTAGTGTTACAATTAATGTACCAATTGTTTCTTGCATATGTATGGCACCTGAGATTCTTAATGGTGTGAATGAATCTGAAGTCGTGGTTTTCATTATTTTACGATGGACTTAATGTAAATCATTTGAAGTGAGAGCATGTAGAAATCGAAATTGTATTTAGTTGAACAAATAATACAGCTTCTGATTTAGGCACAAAGTCAACCATTTTTTAAGGGGGAGGGTGTTAAATCGACCTCAGTGCGTTACTGATATTTTATTTTATCGACCCCGTAAGGATGAAAGGCAAAGCTAACCTCGGTGGGATGTAAACACAGAACATAAAGGGATGTAACCCCTGTCGTAAAGCATACTGCCAATCCACCGCTCTAGTTGGACAAGTAATATATCAATTTAAGGTATAAAATGACTAAGTCTCAAATATGTCGAAGGAGTAAGTAAAATGTTGTGGGTTTGTATCTCGTAATGAATAGTGTGTTATCATAATTATAAGACAAGTTTAGGCGGTGGATTGGCAATGATGGTAGAACGTTTGAACATCGGATATAATCAACGTACACCTCCACACAAGTTTCTGGCCTTCTGCCTAGATTAAACATCCTTCTTAGACAAGTATTCATCTATCCTGAACCGAACTAAAAGTATGTAGGGTGAATAAGCATGGTAGGGATTGAGCTAGTGTGTAGTGAACATTCTATGTTGTGGAGTTTACTTAGAGACATTAAAACAATGGTTAAGTTAGTATTAACTGGTTTAATGCAGGGGGCATAAAGAAATTAAGGAAAAATAAAGAAAAAGCTTCATTAGCTCAATTACTAATATTGTTTTAATCAATTAAAGTATGAGATGCAACATTGTACATGTTTTCATTTTATTATACAGCCTCAGCTTAGCATAAATTGCCCTTCGTCGTACTTACCTAATTAGTGATGGTAGCTTGCCGAGTTTAACTGAGGATTGACAAGTAATTTGGAGGCACATATGTATGTAGAGGACTGAAAGGGTATCCTTTGAAAATATCAGTAATGAAATAATAATAATAATAATAATATGAATTGAAACGTTTTGTAAACTCAGTGCTAAACCGACATACATCAACCTTTACACAATGGGAGAACAAGTCACGAAAAGCGCACCAAAAGCAATCAATCAACCGTGTCACTATGATGTAGCTACAACGAAGAGAGACAAAAAAAAAGCTAGGTTGACACGTCCACGAGAAGATTACCTCTTTTCAACTTCCAATAGCCTAAGTCATTTACATGTTTTCTTTCTCGCCTATAAAACACCTGTTGCATTCGATAATGATCATTAAATATATACAAAAAGAAAAACGTAAACAAACAATGATTATAACATTCGAAACTACGGTTCTAAACCTTGCTCCAAAGTTCGCTCTGTATAATAATGTCAATAACCTATCTATGATATTTTATAAGAGCCGAAACACATGCTTGAGCGGAGTTTCTTCTCTGAAGACATTCTGCTGTCCAGCTCTACTAAGAGTTTTTTTACCACTTTTAGCAAATTTAGAAAAATGTTATACCGTTACTTTTTTCTCTAATCGCTTTGCTGTGTTTAATATTAAGTATATAAATATACGTAAGAATAGACCAAGTGCTCCAAATGTTAACGATGTCTTTCATCAGTCCAGCATAGATAAAATAAAGCACCTACCATTTACTGGGATCGCTTACAACGATGGTTTAACTCATTCCTAATGTATGCCTTTTGCTTACATAAGAACGTAGAAAGAAACACTAGAAGTAAGGGGTGACAGGTGTTAATTATACAAAAGTACCCGGCTTTGCAACATACATACACACACACACACCTACACACGCGTATATATGTGTGTGTACGTATATGTAAATACAGAATGAAATGTAACTTTTTCTATGATTTATCAAAATAAAATAAAACGCTGTACATTTGTGCGTGCATCAATGGCTCCACCAAATATTCTTGTGATTTACTTTTTACATTTAAGAATTTATTAATAGTTATGTTGCATGTACTTGTAACATATTTTACAAATTTGAAACTATTTCCTCTGCATTAATGCTATGCAGGGATGCTATGCACTTATTTTCTCAAATAGAAATAGATTTTGTAATTAAATTATTTCATATTCTAATAATAGATTTTGTATTTTAGTTAATTTGTATTTCTTACACCAGCTCTAATTATTATTACATCTTCATTTAGTAATTATTTATATGCTTATGTCAGACATAATGCTTATGTCAGACAAAACATACAGACGCATAATTCGTAGTAAAGCTACAACGTGTTTTGAATAGCAAAAATATAAGTGGTTTTACGCCGCTTGAGCGTAAAACCACCTATCCTTTATACTTATGTATTTATAAGTATGTGAATTCCGTATATCTAATGATATACAATATGTTTACGAATAAACATTTGAAAGCCTTCTACTATGACCATTGAAAAGCTGACGGATATCGCCGTCTAGCGGATTCCAGCAGAGGCAGCAGGGGACAACTGGCAACGCATTTTTGGTTCTGGCCATCACCAGGAGAGTGTTTCCTTGCTTTTTGCTGGATTTTGAAAAAGCCGAAGAGGGCAAACTGTCAAAATATCAGCTCCTCTCTGATAGATTTGTGGTTGAGCCTGTTGTTGTTGAGACTTCCAGCGTTCTCGGCCTCCGGACCACACCCCTGCTCACTGTTATCGGAATTGAGTTGGCTGCCCGCAGGAGTGGCTGTTCCAGGGCGTCTCCCACGCTGTTTTCAGGGGCAATGTCTTCCCCATTCTGTCGGCTGGGACCACGATACGGACTGACCCTTAAATTTAAATTATGGTGGTTGCGTGTGGATTTGATTTAATTTCATTTACTGAAGTATGATGATAATAGCTGAAGGATGCATATATTGCAAATTGTTTAT
>OZ024742.1:91116569-91196569 GCA_964016885.1 Eledone cirrhosa | reverse complement strand
TAATCTTTACACTATGATGTGGTGGTTCGTTTTAAGAACAAATAAGACAAGTGGAAGTGTAAAATACCAGAACCCGAGTGTCAAAATCCGGAAATGCAGAGGACTACAGTTCCTATTTCGGCATACAGTACATATGCGTCTATCTCAACGCATATCGTTGCAAGCACACACGCACAAACACAGGCTCAGGTGCATCCCATATGCATACATACACACACACACACACGCATTATACACATACACACACACCCATATATATATATATATATATATATGGCAACACATACTTATGCATATGTCCATACATAGATACTGTTGTTTAAGATTGTGCATACATTGATACTTACATGTGTGTGTGTGTGTGTGTGCATGTGTATGTATATGTGTATATATATATATATATATATACACATATACATACACATGCACACACACACACACATGTAAGTATCAATGTATGCACAATCTTAAACAACAGTATCTATGTATGAACATATGCATAAGTATGTGTTGCCATAGGAGTCGATCGAGGCAGGGGTACGGGTGGTGATTGTGTAGGGGGTGGTTTACCGTGGGCTCGGTGTGGCGGGGCTACTGTCCATATAGCTTGAGGAAGGTCCCGGCTCTGAGGTGTCTACATGTCCCGATGAAGTCAGTCCTGAGGTTTATTATGCTCCTTCCACCACTGAATATTTCGAGGGTCTCTCTCAGACATAGTTTGCAGATGCCAGATCCCCCTTTATCAGGTAGTACGTTCCTGATTTTGGACCAGGCCAGAGAGTACGGCGTCCTGTCCAGCTTGAGCTTCCAGATCAGTTCGGAAAGAGCCGTACGTTTCCTTTTGTCCTCCCTATTAAAAGAATGGTGATGGTTATACCATAGGTCTTTAAAGCTCGTTGATGTGGCTCCTATGTAAAGGTGTTCATTCATGTATATACATATACACTATATATATATATACATTTATATATATATATATATATATATATATATATATATATATATATATATATATATATACAAAAAATTAACCCTATGGAGTGCAAAACGGAGCTGGAAAAGTGTTTCACAAAAATACGTTGAAATTCAAAGGTAAACAACAACAACAACAATAATAACGGTAGCTTAACAATAACGGTAGCTAAACAATAACTCTGAGTATAGAAATAACAGCCATAACAATAACAATAGCAGGAAAGTGAGAAATAGAAATAATGGTAATGATACTAACGATAGACAGAACAACAGCAACCACAATAATAATAATAATAGAAACATTAACCACAGACACAGCAGCAGCGACCACAGTAGTAATAACGGTAACAATATGAACAACGACAACAATAACCACAGTGGTAATAATGGAAATTGTACATGTAGCAACATCAATGATAGACACAACAAAAACAAGAAACATAATAAAAGTAACAACCACAATGGTAGAAATAACAGTAACAACAACAATAACGGTGGAGTAAACAACAATACATCTAGCAATCATAACAATAATAATAATGCTAATGATAGGAACAACAACAACCACCATGATAACAATAATAGCAACACACACAACTATGACGATAGATATAATGACAACCCTTTAGAGAAACTATTTTCAACCCAGCTGACAAAACATATAAGATGGGTAATATATATCCTACGAGGTTACCCTTTAATAAAAGAGTTTGCATACCACAACAAATAGATGACGAGACAGAGGCACAGTTCACCATAGCTAGAAATAAGATTAGACAAATAGTAGACAGGTATACTAAGAGACAGAGCAGACCAGAGGCCCAACAACTTGGGAGGAAACCTTTAGAAGGCTTGGTTAGCCTCAAGCAGCGCACAAGGGATGGTGAGGTAGTATGTCTACCCACGGATAAGTCTGGTAGGATGTCAATAGATAGCATGCCGAACTACATCAAGGCTATGCAACCCCACATCACCAGCACGAGCGAAATTGCACAACAAACACACGATGGGAGAGAGAAAATCCTCAACGCTCACATGATGATGTGGACTGACATCCTAAAGCCAAGCCGACGCACTGCCAACAACTTCCAGGCGTCTAACAATGGCGTACCACCCTTGTATGGGCTCCGCAAAGACCACAAGACAGTCGACGACCCGACAACAGGACCACCAACAAGACCCGTATGCGGAGCTAATATAGCTAGTAACTACAGGATCTCCTACTTCCTCTCAATGGTTATACACCCCATAATCAAGATGTCCCCAGATGTATGTGACAGTATAGAGGACCTCCTCAGCAGAATCAGTGAGTGCAACAAAAACAGGAACCTATCCAACTGCATAATAGGCAGCATGGATGTGGTGTCACTGTACCCATCCATTAACATTGATTTTGCTGTGAAAAGATGTGTGGAGATGATCATTGAGAGTGAGGTGGAGTTCTGCGACGTCGACACAGACGAACTGGGCCTCCTACTTAGACTTACCCACGACACTGACTACCTAGACAGCCATGACCTTAGACGTTTCTGCCCTAGTAGACCCATAAGAGGTAGGCCCCCCCACCATAACCTCAATGGCAAAAAAGACTCCCATGGGAAGGTGGGTTGGGTGGACCAAAGCTATACGGACCCCCCAAAACAATGATCAGGTAAGAAAAATGGTCGCACATGCAATAGGAGCTAGTATCAAAACTACCCTAAAGGGCCACATATTTAAGTTCAACGAGAAGATCTACACCCAAAATAAAGGGAGCAGCCATTGGCGTCAGCATAGCTGGTGATGTTGCCAATCTTTTCATGGTATGGTGGGAAAGGAGACTTAAAGATCTCCTTAATGAGAGCTCCATAGACCTCATCATGTACTCTCGTTATGTAGACGATATCAATATAGTTATAAGAACATCCCCACTAGAGAGCACTAACACGTTTCATTTAGAACGTAGCACAATGGAAAGCATCCAGCAGATAGCTAATTCCATACACCGGAGTATAACTGTAACTATCGACTTCCCTTCCAAACACCCTAACAATAGACTACCTGTATTAGACACAGAATTCTGGATTAACACTATAGACGAGAGAGCCCAAATTCTCTACTCACACTATGCTAAACCCATGGCCCCCAAATACCTGATACTCAAAAACTCAGCAATGTCCAGTAGTGCTAAGTCTAATATTCTGATCGCAGATTTGGTACGAGTGATGAAGAATGTCTCCCGCATGTGCGACCCAACAGAAATGGAAAGACACATCCAACACTTCATCAATCGCATGCAGTTCTCTGGCTACAACCAAAGAGACATAGTCAGAGTATACGAAGGAACCATGGAGAAGTATAAGACCCTCATAGAACTGGACATGAAAGGAATTTGTCCATTATACAGGAGCAAATCATGGAGTAGCTTAGATAGGGCTAGACATAACATAGGGAAAGCCACCTCATGGTACGACAACCAGAGATACCAGAGTGTCATGTTTGTGGACGCTACCCATGGAGGGCAATTAGCTAACCAGTGTAGAAAGGCCCTGAGAAAGACCCACTTAAAAATGAAGGTGGTAGAAAAGCCAGGAACCACCATAAAATCCCTGATCAGCAAAACCTATCCTTTTAAGAAAACCCACTGTACCAATAGGAAATGTATCATATGTAAGGTAAACCCCCGGATAAACTGTAAAACTAGAAACGTAGTCTATAGCATAAGATGTACAGAGGGTACTTGCAGAAACATGACAACAACATACATAGGTGAGACAGCTCGTAGCATAGGTGAAAGGATAGACCAACACTGGGGGAACTAAAAGGACGAAAAAACGGGTCAGTACTATACGAACATGCTAGACAACAACATGACGGTAACATAGACATGGTAGAAATTAGAATAATATCTAAACATAGAAATGACCCAGCAGATAGACAAATCAGAGAGGCCAGTGAAATAGAAATTAGAAGACCAAGACTAAACAGAAAGAATGAATGGAATAACAACAACACCCAAACAAACAACACTGACCTAAGAGAAGTATAAATAAGTAAATAAAATAAAATAAATAAATAAATAAATAAATAAATACATACACAAGCACAATAACAACAAGCACATAAAAACACACTTGTCATCCATCACACATCAAACAAAACACTATACACACACGCAACCGCATGCGCAAAGAAGACAAAATAAAATAAACAAACAAGCAAATAAATAAATATATAGAGAGACTGAATAAAAATGGCGTAGACATACAATGCAACGGGAGGAAACGATAGCACCACTGACGATGTTGCACATGTGCAACGAAAGATTTATGATAAACTATATATGTGTTTGTGTCTATATTGTATCTGTATTATTTTTGACTGTCGGTCAGTCAATGGCAACATTGAGGACCGAGTAAGTTAAATTACCGATATAAAAGACACAGAAGCGAGAAGCGAAAACCAACCAAACAGTGAGTGTGTTCTGTTATTAATTCTGGCAATATTACACAAATATGACAATATCTGTTTCGACACACGATTTCATATAAAAAACCTCGCAAAACTAATTCATCGCCGTTATATACATTTACATATATGTATAAACATATATATACATTTTTTTTTTGACGTTTTGGAAGCCTCAACAATGCAGATGGGTAAATCTCCGGGTAACAGAATCCGGTGGTGAAGAGAGAGATGTAAGGGAATGTAGAATGAGATGTATAGTGTATAGAGGAACGTAGGAAAGAGCGTAAAAATAAATATAATAACACGAGATAGAGTTACCTTGGGTGAGATTTAATTGTTCCTATATTTCGGATTCGCATCCATCAACTGGGTGTTTTTCCTGAGGAGGGGGGGGGGGGTTATCTGTCGGAGAGGAACGGTACGTGGCCTCTTCTGTCCGCTGTTTGTGTGTAACTGAGGTATTCTGTAGAACGCACGTGCGCGCGGAATTGGTGCGGTCAAGCAAAGGTCGAAGCAGTTCTTTTTATTGTGGGAGTGGGATGGCGCTAGCTGTCAATCCATTGTACTACCTATACGTACTGGTCTTTGGTACTAGCAGTGTAGTATAGTAGTATAGTAGTAGTCTGCCTGGTCGCTTGTTGGTCGGTGGATGGTGGGGGCGCTAAACACACAATAACAATCGTTCGAATGCCATTATGTGTGTGTTGTTGTCTCGTTTGTTTATACCTTTTCAATATATTGTATTTTAAAGAGCTCAGGATTCCTTTTCCTTTGAGCACATTATTGACAGGGAATAACGGGAGTCTATGGCTTCGTTAATTTATCGTGATATTTCGCTCCTTATAACAGTCTTTCTACTCTCTCTGTTTGGTTGAGCACACTTCTTTGAGTGGTTTTTTCGGCTGCCCTTTCTAGCAGCTCGTCCCTCAGATACCACTGGTTCACTGCCCTAAAGACGCTGTGACATCTCTCTGCCGCGTGTAGCTGGACGGTAGCTTTAGATTCTCTTAGAGTTGTCTTAGAGTTGTCTTGCACGCGCTGATGCACCCTAGGCTATTGCATTTCAGTCAACAACTTACTGGCGAAAGAGATCTCTTTCGATTTGTACGTGTGTGTTATATAGTTATAGAGGTGCGTATATACATTTTAATTTATATTTTTAATTATTGTGTGTCTACTCTGCCTTCCATAGATATAGATTCCATACACTGGTGGTTTTCCCTGTTTTATTGATGGCGCACTATCTCTCTCTCTAGTGTGTCACCTTTTCAACATATTGTATTTTAAAGAGCTCAGGATTCCTTTTCCTTTGAGCTCATTATTGACAGGGAATAGCGATAGTCTATGGCTCCGGTAATTTATCGTGATATGTATATATATATATATATATATACACACACACACATATATATATATATATATATATATATATATATATATGTAACGAAGGAAATGTGGTAAGGAACGAGGTGGACCATAACGCACCAAAGTACTCAATACTTAGGGTAGTAGAGTGGGTAATAGGAACAAGTAAGACCCCGACGGCTGAGCTCAAGCCGTTTCGACGGCTAATTCTGACAGAATATATATATATATATATATATATATATATATATATATATATATATATATATATATATACTATATATCGCTATGGTCACTGCGGCCCGTCTATCGGTCGCTGGCTTCAATTTGCAAAGCTGTCTAAACGTAATGTTATTACTCTAGGGTAATATACCCTATTGAGTGCTTAGTTGCACACCGAGATTGCATTCGTTAGCTTGGCTGCAACCATAGCTTCGGTGATGCTGTACTAAATTTTGTATATATATATATATATATATATATATATATATATATATATGCATGTATATATGTATGTAGTATATATATGTATATATATATATGCATGTACATATATATATGTAGTATATATATATATATGCATGTATATGTATATATATATACATTATGCATATATATATATATAAATATATATATATATATATATATATATATCCTTATTCCCTTGCCCCTGCCACCCGGATACGGAGATTTATCCATTTGCATTGTAGAAGCTTGCAGAACGACCCTATATATATATATATATATATATATATATATATATATATATATATATATATATATTTACTATTTTACTCTTTTACTCTTTTACGAGTTCCAGCCATCCGGCCGAGGTCATGCTGGGGCACCGCCCTTGTTGCTACTTATTTTATCTCCAGCCTGTATTGGTTGGCCACTGGTGAAAGAGGGAGTTTATTGCTGCTTCCCTTAGGTTTCCCTCGTGCTTTGCTGTGGGCTCATCCGGGATTCTGGATAGCAAGGTGTCGAGATGTTTCTTGAAAACATCCACGTCCCCACCATGCAGAACTCTCAGATCCCTCGGTAGCTTGTTGAAGAGTTGAGGGCTTTTGAACCCCAGGCTATTGCAATATCTGCTCCTTATTCTAGATGTGGAAGACGGAACCTTTGGCATCACACAGTGACGTATTGTTCGGGAGTTGGTCCAGCTCCCAATGCCAAAGTTTGGTGTTAGTCCCTCCAGGATTTTCCAGATGTATAACACTGCGTATCTCTCTCGTTCTCGTTCCAAGGAGTAGAGGTTCAGTTCTTTTAGCCTCTCCCAGTAGTTTATCTCCTTCATCGTCGCAATCCTCATGGTGTAGCTTCGCTGGATTGCCTCAAGCTCCGTGGTTAGTTTGACACTATGGGGTGACCACAGCTGGGAGCAATAGTCCAAGCGGCTTAGGACAAATGTCGTCTCGTCCATAGTGTCAATATGGTGTCTCGGTCTCTTTTCCGGAAATTCCTCGAGTTCCAGCCAGCGAGTCGTCTGCACATTGTCGCCACTTTCATGCTGTGTGAGGAAAAAGATGCATCGTCGCTCATGTCTATACCCAGGTCTCGTATCTATTTCGACACAGGAATTTCGGTCCCTACTGATCCAGTGTAACTGTGTTGTACTGTATTTGTGTTTGCAGGTTTGTATTGTAGGGCTTGAAATTTGCCAACCTTAAACTGCATGTTGTTGTCTTCCACCCATTTGTATATGGCATCCAGATCTTGTTGTAAAAGGGCAGCGTCAGCCGGGTTTTTGATTGCCTGTGCTACCTTAGTTTTATCACCATAGCTAGTGGGATGTTTTATGTACTACAGATGGCATGTCTGAGAGAGCCACCAAAAACAGAGAGAGCCACCAAACAAAGTCAAGATATATCACGTCCATATGTGCGCTGTTTAGCAGTTGTTTCAGTACTTAGTCGTAGTTATACAGCAGCTGTGTAAGGCAGCTCCTTCCCGGGCGAAAGCCATGATGCGTGCTAGTCAGGCGGTCATTTTCCTCGAGGAAAGTGATCAGTTTCTTTCTGATGATTCGCTCCATGACCTTACTGAAATGTGACGCCAGGGAGACTGGCCTATAATTTTTGGCCTCCGCTCTGCTACCTCCTTTATGGATAGGGCATATGGATAGCCTTCTTTCAGCTCCCTGGATAGTCTACCGTTAGCCAAGGAGCTTCTGAAGAGCGTCGTCAGTGGAGTTGCTAAGGCCCGCTTACATGTTTTTAAGAGGACTGCTGGGAATCCATCAGGTCCAGCAGCTGTTCTAATTTCTGTTATAATTTCCTCTATGGCGTATACCACATCCTCCCCGTTATGTCTATGTGGTTGATGGTCGCCATTTCTTCGTGGAGTGTTGTGGCATCAAAGAAATCCTCTGGATTTTTTTATCTGCATGTGCCTCAGTGGATATGTGAACACACTTTTGTACTGTTCGTTCAGTATTTCACTTATCTCTTGGGGATTCTCGGTTAATGAACTGTCTTTATGGAAGAGTGGCCCAATCTTGCAGTGTACCGAGGCAGTCTCTTTTGAAAATTTAAAGAAGCCCTTAGGGTTTGTTTTAATATTTTCTATGGCCCCGCTTTCTTTCTTTGCCCTCTCATTTTCATGGGAAAGTTTGAGTGCAATCCGATGTCAAGTAGTGATCCGTTTCAAATAGGATTCCTTCTTGTCTCATAAGGATTTTCCTATCTCTGGGAATAAGATTTTTGTGTCTGTTGGCCTTTTTCTCCGGGACAAACTTTTGGCATATAGTTTGTATCGTTGTCATGAGGTGTTGAAAATGTGTGTTGGTGTCTTGTGTGGCGATGTTGTCGCTCCATATTTGCTTCCGGATTTCTCCCTTGATCTTTTTCCAGTTAGCCTTGTAGAAGTTAAGGCTGGATAAGTTCCCAGTGCCTCTTGATGGTTGTGTCTCTGTTGATTCTCTCGGATAACATATCATTAGTTCTACTAAGTTATGATCCGGGAAAATCGTTGGTGTCACCTTTACATTGTGGATGAGCACTGCGTTGTTTGTAAATGAACGGAAAGAAGCGAAGATAATATTAGTCTAACGACTATTTATACCATAAGCGTGGTTTTATCTTTGCGTGTAATTGTTCTCATCGCTCCACATAATGACGTATTATCTCCACTTTTTTCCGTTCATTGCCAGAGAACGTCTTCACGAACCAAAGTATCGTCTTCCTGTTTTCCTTCGGTTGCAACGTTTTTCGAAATATTTACTTGTGCGTTCACAGATTGATTTTTTTTAGTTTCAGAAGATCCCGTTAAGGGTGAAAGCAGCGATTCTTTGCTTAAACTTTAATCTGTTATTTTAATAAATATTTGCTCTAGGGTTCTTATATATTTAATATATAATTATCCTTATCGAGCCCTCTTTGAACTTTAGTCTTCACATTTATTATTATTATTATATATATATATATATATATATATATAAGTAGAAGGGATATTTAATTTGTTGGAAATACAACAAATATAAATGTTTATAACTGATTCAGAGCACTCGACAGTTTTCTGGCGTAAATATTCAATGATATTAAATAAATGGAAACAATATTTATAAAACCATATTTATTCTATTATATCAGATAAAATACAATAGTGTGTATATATGTATATATCGTGTGAGTGTGTAAATATGTGTATATATATATATAATTTAAGTGTGTGCAGAGCTGTAGTAGATTTCACTAGTTGGTACTACATGTTTTTGTGGCGTCCCCGTGTGTCCGAGTGTCTGCACATTATGCTGCTCAGCGAACAGATGACGCGAAATATATGTTCATTTAAGCTGAGTACGTAGCCTCTCTCATTTAGAAAACCGAGCTGTGGTGTGAAAAGCTACATCCTACATGAGGTGCTTTTTATAGGGCTATCATAAGATAGTCTAGCAGAGAAAGCCTCAATAAAATCCTACTTGTCTCATAGTAAGCAGTAGCTCATGCGATGATTATCAATTTACTTAGAAGATCTCGGTGTCCTGAACACCAGTGGCTTCGCCGATTAACAGAGGAGTCTATGAGTTTGTAAATGTGGCGAGCCGCATATATTCTAGCTATTAGAAAAAGCAAAATAAATGCTTCACCTTCGATGGAGTGATGACTCAAGAACAAATGTATGTATGTATGTATGTATGTATGTATGTATGTATGTATGTATGTATGTATGTATGTATGTGTGTATGTGTGTATGTATGTATGTATGTATGTATGTATGTATGTATGTATGTATGTATGTCGGGTCACTCTTGAGTGCTACTGGTAACATGTAACCCAGTACAACCTGTCGCATGGTCGGGTCGTCGGCGACAAAACTGGCAACCCCACAAAGTTTACTTGGCGAGGGGGGTGATTTTGGACTCACTGCAGGACAAAAAACAAAACCTGACAAAGGGCGGGAGAACTCAAGAGTCAACGGCCATCCGAAATTGTGTAAATATGTATATAGATATGTACCGCCCGGTTAAATCAGGGCATTCTTCTAGGAGAAGGCAACTCAGGAAACTGGGATAACTCCGATATAAAACCTGCGGCTCAGTAGTTACCGATGATGTTGATCTTTTCTTCTTCTCGGGTTATAGCTACTGTCGCTCAGAGAGTGGGATTGGCTCAGGGTACAGTCTTTCGTCACTTTAAAATATATCTTCACGCACAGGCATTGCACGATAGAATTAATTAATAATTGTTTCTACTTTAGGCACAAGGCCAGCAATTACCCAGTGCATTACTGGTACTTTATTTTATCGACCCCGTAAGGATGAAAGGCAAAGTCAACCTCGGCGGGATTTGAACTCAGATCGTAAAGGGACGTAACTATGCTGGAAAGCATGGCGTCAGACCCTCCACCGATACTGCCAATCCACCGCCCTGATAGAATTAATTAATAATGATTAATAATGGTATATCGTGCAATGGCCATACTCGATAACGAGGGGGCAACCATCATGTATGTATGTATGTATGTATGTATGTATGTATGTATGTATGTATGTATGTATGTATGTTCTCTCTTTCTCTTAATTTCGAGTATATTTTTGACCGGCCACCTTCCTGGTGGCAAGGTTGTAAAAGAAAAGAAATTGTCATCTCTTGAATCGCAAGAATGTTTTGCAAATTTTGAAGGTGCCAGCTATCGCAGCAATTTGTAGACTATGAATTAAGGAGCTACGCTCTTTGTCCGCAAATCCAAGTTCAGTTATACATTGGTCCAAGCGGGTTGGTATATAACCCGTAGCTCCAATAATGATGGGTATGAAGCTAAAGGTGTATCTTGGATACTGGATTTATAAACTCCTCATCAATGGTCAGTAGATGTCCTCCTTCTCCTGTATTTTTCTGACAACCTTTACATCAAGTGGGCAGCTGATCTCCACAACAGAACACGTTTTCAATATCCCAAACAACAATATCAGTTCTGATATTGTTGTTTGGGATATTGAACATACGGTTGTGCTTTAATTTGGTGGCAGTTTTTATTTTCAGGTTCCACCAGTATTCCTTAGTGCCATCTGTCTCAATATATTCTTCCTCGTTTGTTTTTAATTTTGTTTTCCGAAGTGCGTTCCAGATGGATCTAGCTATCCCATCGTGTCTCATGGGGAGGTAGTAGCGAGATGACATTCTTTCGCAGCTGGCAACAATGTGGCTTACATCTTCGATCTTTGTTTTACATAGCCTGTATTTATTGTCAGCTGATGGCCCTCCTCTTTTATGCAGCAGATATTTGGTAGGGAGTTCTTTTTCCTGTATTGCATAGAGATATCCCTCAAGGTGTGATGTCATAAACTTGTCGGAACTCCATGCCAGGCTTTTTGAGTGGTTTATGTATGTATGTATGTATGTATGTATGTATGTATGTATGTATGTATGTATGTATGTATGTATGTATGTATATGTGTGTGTATGTATGTATGTATGTATGTATGTATGTATGTATGTATGTATGTATGTATGATATACTGTGTCAATAATTGTCACAAGTGTAGTGTTTGTACCGGAGTTTTCAAGTCGTTGGCTGGACTAAAAAGTCACACTCGTTCAGCGCATCGGTAGGGGTTCTCCTACATGGATATAAAGTAGTGGCCGTACGAGTTGGCAGCCAACATGTATGTATGCATGCATGTATATATGTATGGATGCGTGAATTTATGTATGTGTGTATGGATGGATTGCAGAAGTCATTACTGAAATAAAAAAATTATATTTTTCTGTAACTAAAACGAATAAGTTTTCATTTACATTTTTCGAAGAAGCCTTAAATGGTCTTTATTAAGATACATGCAGCAGCTCAGTCTCCAGCCCTGTACAACTAGTGGGATTTACCGTCATTAGGACTTCTATATCAATACAGACCCCACTTGATTACATATCATTGCAGATCCCCTCGCAACCGTGGCAAGGTATGTATAGATATCTGTGGTAATATCTCTTAATGTAATCTTGGTGTTTCTAAGTCCCAAGTTTCTTAACACCATCCTGTGAACAGGCTCATGGCGTACCAATTCTACATGTCTCCTCACCTCATCTTCAGTTTAAAAAACAAACAGGCATCCCTATTTTCTATTTCAATAGAGCACAACATTTGTTACACATCGACCAGGATGTAATCAGACGCTTCATTTAAAGTCATATGGAAGCGCCCCTTGAATTTTCTTTTTAAACAAAAGTACATCATCTTCCTCTTTGCCGTTTCTTGGATGGATTTGTTGGTCAACAGAACCCTGTATTTTATTACACGCCTCCATCCACAATTTTCCCTTTTCATTGAGATGGAGACAATCTGTTGCAAGATTTTCTGGCAACAAATTTGACAACACCTATTACAACAGACTTTACTCCGATTGGTGACCATCAGAAACACAATGCCGTCAACGACAATAACAGTGATATTAGTTGGCAGTACAAAGTGAAGAGTACAAACTAGTGAAATGTATCCTCAGTGAAACATTTCAAAAATATTAATTTATGTTTAAAACTGCTGCTAAACCAGAGAAAGTATCTGGCGATATTAAATAAAAGAGCGAATAAAGATATGCTCCCCACTATCAACGAAATGGAAGGTGAATATTTACAACAGATTAATGCCCCAACATTTTGGCAAATTAGCGTTTGTCTATAAGGCCTAGCAACAACTATAAAGCATTATCTTTGTGATACTACGGTTATACAAAGAGACAAAAGAACACAACATGTACGAGCCTGCATTAATAAAATTGAAGAAAAGAGAAAGTTGATCTACGAAAAATTAATTGTCATGTGGCGATGCTTATCACATACTGACAAAAGCAAGATTATACTCAGCACTAACAAAGAGTGAAAAATAAAATCGAGAATTTTGACTTCAAGTTGATCGCTTTGAAACAGAAGTCAAGACCTGTTAGTAAGAAAACTCGGTATCAGAAGATAGTAGCTGAAAGGAAAATAATTAATAAGAAATAGAGATATGTGAGAACAGTCAGTAATTGTCAGTCTCAGCTCCTGAAAGACAGGGCTTCATTTTGGAGAAGATATGGGTTGAGCAAAAGGATTTTAAATGCAGTGTAGGTGAAAGAAATCTGAAGGAACTATTGTCCTTGCATTACAACAAAATCAAAAAGTATCAATGGAGATTCCATAGAAACTGAGATAGACTAAAACCTCAGGATAAGAAAGCACTCACAAAGAACTTAATTGTTAGCTGCTGTTACAAGAAATTAACTTTCTATCAGAGGTATTTTATCAATCTCTATCAACAAGCTCTCGTTGGTGATATATATATATATATATATATATATATACACACACACACACACACACACACACACACAACAGTTAGTATACGGTTGTTCTTCCTGTTCCATATAACCATTACTAGTCCGAGCTGAAGATCCGCATAACGGGAGACAATTCTCGGTATGGTGAACTAATTGTTGTGTTACTACTTTACCAAACGTGGCCCATGGACTGAGTGCTCTACCACTACGGATATTACCTTCCAGTGTTCTACCTCTCTCTCTCTCTCTCTCTCTCTCTCTCTCTCTCTCTCTCTCTCTCTCTATATATATATATATATATATATATATATATATACGAGGGTAATCCCAAAAGTAAGGTCTCCAAAGCGATGGGGACGCATAGAAACTGTTCGTATGGCTGTTGGCAACACTGTTGTGATAGATGCTTCCTTCACTCCCAAACAAGCATGCGCGCCCTTCGTTGGGATGCTCAATCTTGGCTTGGCAGCCGTTGAGAATGGAGCTCTCGTTGAAAATTACCGCCAAGTGCGAATTTCGCGCAGTTATTATATAAAGAGCAATCCCAAAAGTAAGGTCTCCTTCCGAGGAAAACATGCGTAAAGATCGGCTGATCACTCTGGATGCTCTCTGCATTTTGGTTCCTGAGGTTTCCACAGGATTTTAATGGAAAAGTTGCAATATCGGAAGGAGACCTTACTTTTGGGATTGCCCTCGTATATATATATATATATATATACAGAAAGAGAGAGAGAGAGAGAGAGAGAGAGAGAGAGAGAGAGAGAGAGAGAGAGAGAGAGAGAGAGACCAAGCGGCTTGATATTGACAGACAAGATTTGGTCCCTCAAAACAAGAATATCTCATTGAAAAACTTTAATGTATATAATGTTTACATCCTGTCTAAACATATTATTCCAAGATCATTGTGACAATAACAATATCATCACAGATGAGGAGGCAGCTAAGAAGAAAGGAGTTTGGATGTGGTGAGCAAAGAGTAACCAGGGAACATAACACTCTGATAATAAAAAGATGGATGCTAGACTAAATCTGAACCATTGATGTTAAAACCAGAAAGCTTTTAAATTTCTACATCAACAGTGACACGAATTCACTACTATTTAAATAGTAATCAAGGAGGTTGAGGCTTAACATCGATCCAATCAACCTTTAAATGTCGCATCCATACCCCCTCGGCGTCTACTAATACCCAAACGTAGAAACCCATCCATAGGAGCTTCTTGAGAAGTGCTCTCTGGATGATGACCAAAATGACACACCCAGTTATGTTGCGCAGCAATTTCGAAACGAATCAGTCGATGAAAAGCTGTAAGCTTATCAGCAAACAGCCATGCATGACTACGATATCAGAAAGCTACTAAGAGTAGTATAGATAACTAAAGCAACCTATCTTGGATCATCACCTGGTATATTGGCTTGTAATTTGAATGATATCGTTTTGCAATCCAGGAACAAGAAATTCAAACGAAGTACCTAATACACAAAGGGATAAAGATGCAGACAAAACATCTAGATACTACATCAGAGGCAAACCTATGTCACCTATAGACATTATGAATGCCCATAAAACTATATATTGTAGAAAAGATAGTCCTGAAGATAAATATATAAAAAACATGGCAAGATAGTGGAAGGCATACTAACATAATTACTAATCAGACTTAAGGATATGGGAGAGAAAAAGGAGGGCCTGCACAGTAATGGAAATCAGTTGCCTAGCAGTTGATAATATGGTGTTATAGATTAATGAAAAGGAAAACAATTATGTCGCACCGATGAGAAGAATCCATCCTTTTAATTTGTGTCTGTGATATGCTGCTCAGCAAAAATCTTGAGACGCTGGGATTCACAAAACCAGAAAGCGCATAGTTGAAAGGAAATTTCAAGTACAGTTCATCAATGCAACCGTAAAAATAAGTGAAACGTTCCAGACATTCAGCATATAATAATTACATAGACATATAGATATAGATATATCCAAATGTGCATGTATGTTTCAAAGCATTCAGATCCAACCATGCAATGACCTCCATACAAGCACACATCCACTTCCGATAGATATATTTCTTTATTTGCCACAAGGGCGCACAAGAAAAGGGGACAATACAAAGACATATGGTGGGGGTTTTACATACAGTCGTGTAAAAATGTTTTAACATGAAATTATAAATCCCCAATAGGGGGTAGGCGTTACAAATGGGTTGTTTTATACTCCGTAGATAGAACAACCCTCAACTCCAGGTACATAGATAATTGTTTAGTTATGTTTAAGTTCCAATGAAATAGCCTTATTTCTGTGTTAGAAACAGTCTCTCTCTCTCCTCCCCTCTCTCTCTCCCTTCTCACTCTCTCTCTCTCTCTTTCTCCCTCGCGCTCTCTTTCACTTTCTCTTTCTCCCCTTACCCTCACCTCTATCTCTCTCTCTTGGTGAGAATATTTTAAAGATAAAACCAGGAGAAAATACTCATGTATATATTTTTTAACCACTTTATTGATGACTAACGAAGTGAAAAGAAACTAAAATAATAATTCTTTAGAAATGTGATACTGCATTGAACAGCTAAGAAAAGAAATATAAATGAAAACCCTGGGTGGAGAAAGTTATATATATACATATATAAACAAACATACAAAACATACGCGCGCGCTCGCACCCATAGAGACAACCATATATATATATATATATATATATATATATATATATATATATATATATATATATATATATAAACATATATTATCAGGGTGCGTTAAATTCTTTATGAAAAAAGAAATAGAAAAATCATGACGAAAAGAAAAACACCGCACGACCAACCTGCTTTAACTAGTTTATTATTCATTTCAAAAGAGAACATCATATTTTTAGCTCATGAAACTTTCACAACCGATTAGCATATTTAGATGGATGACTACAGTGACGACTGAAAAGAGGGTGAAAGAAAGTGCGATGGGGAAGTGATGGGTGTGTAGAGAAAAGAGGTAGGGGAGGGCGTCGGTAAAATGAGAGAGCAAGAAAAGCTGGGAATAAGTTGTTGCGTAAAAAGTGAACGTAAATATTGAAGTATATATATATATCCTCCGTCGGTTCGATGAGGTAAACACCCATCTCATGAATTAATCTATAAGTGGCTACAGATACTGTAACCCTCACGTAATTTCCAAACTGAGCCAGTATGATACGATATGTGACAAAACCTGAGATTACCTATATACATACATACATGATGATGGCTGTCCCTCATTATCGTGTATGGCCGAAAAGAAGAAAAGATCAACATCATCGGTAACTAGTAAGCCGCAGGTTTTATGTCGGAGTTATACCAGTTTCCTGAGTTGCCTTCTCCTGTAAGAATGCTCTGACAAAGACTAGGGGTCTTTCACTCTCAGTAGTTTAACCGCTCGATCGGATATCCAGCCTGATTATTTCTATGTCCCCCGCGCATACATGTACATACATATATACACATGTATATACATCTTTACACATTTTTGAATGGCCGTTGAATCATAAGAGTTCTTCCACCCTTTGTCAGGTTTTGCTTTTTGTCCTGCAGGGTGTCCAAAATGACCCTCCTCACCAAGTAAACTTGGTGGGGTTGCCGGTTTTGCCGCCGACGATCCGACATATATACATACATCATACATACATAATATGAAAGCGTACTGGTGGAATGTTCCAGTCAAAACTCCAATAAAATGCAAACATAACAGACCAGATATAATGATATGGGACAGGGAAAAGAAGGCTAGCACAGTAGTAGAAGTTAGTTGCCCAGCAGATGCTAATATAATATTAAAGATCAGCGAAAAGGAGAATATCTATGCAGAACTGATGAGAAATCTGCAGATACTCCACCCTGATTATACCTTCAGATTAATGTCTGTGATTATTGAGGCACTGGGATATGTTAGTAACTGCCTCAGTACAAATCTTGAGACGCTGGGCTTCACAGAAAGAACACGAATAGTTTGGAAATTAGAACAATCCATTATTGGAACAGTGAAAATATGTAAAATATTCCAAAAATTCTGCATCGAATAACTTCATATACACATGTACAGGTACAAAGCATATGAACATGCACACATACAACTCAAAACATACACACCCACACATACATTAACATCCATACCTGCACACACATGCATGAAAACATGCATACATATCTACCTAGCTGATGTTTAAATTCCAATGAGAGAGTCTTATATCTATGTTAGAAACCGATTCTCTCTCTATTGGTAAACAAATTTATAAAACCAGAAGAACATGCAAACACATACATTTCCCTCTCGATCCTTTCGTTCTTTTACATCTATCTTTCTCGCTTACTATCGTCAATATAAATACATATGCAAAGACATGATTGCTGTCTAGGCTGATGCCGAGTCTAAATGTGACAAAAGATGCATAAATATAATTCACGGGCCATGTTCTTCTCATAAGGGTTTTACTCGGTCTATGAGGATTTTCAAATAATTTAGGTAGAAGAGTACTTGTCATCAATTACCTTCTGGTACATATTTCTTTTAGTAGGATGAAGGGTAATTATATATTTCTAGTCTCTGGAAAGAGAACCACCTATCTACTAATAAGTTCATGAAGAGTACGTGGGATGCGATTACTTCCAAAGCGTAAACTCACAGTACAGATTCCATCTTTACCCAGAAATCTTAACAAGATTAAATTTACTGCTATTATCTCATCTGCTGCAGCGGCAATGGATAAGAAGGTGGCGATAGGCTTTTGTTTAATGGGTTCAATTATATTGTGTCAGCCACAAGAGACTCACTCTGGAAAAGTATTTCATTCAGTGAAATATGACATCTGTTACTTTAATGAAGAGTTGAGTCATGATTAAGTAAAGGAGCCGATGATGAACTTTCAGGCAGATAATATTCCTCGTGAGATGATCTTACTGTCACAAGCATCAGGGGCGGCTTGTGTGTTACGGACTGAATGTAGAATACCCTTGTGTTTCGGCAGCGCATTGGAAACCCTGGTCTCGAAACTCTTGTATATTTTCTTATATTCCATACCATAAAAATAATTTTCTGTGTCCTTTATTACAGCAGGAGCACCACTCGTATATCTTGCTGACATTCAGATATCTTGCAGACATTCAAATATCTTATGGACAACGGGCCTTAACTGGCCCTCACCTTTCTTTTATCCTAATCGTCATCTGGAATGTTCTTCATCCTAAACAATGGTTCGTCCAACTCAATATAAGGACACGTAATTATATAATTTGGTAATTACCAAGCTTTCGACTTTGAATGTACCCACGTTGCTGTGTAATAGTAAAATGAGTGTTGGCAATATAAAGACCATACTATTATCCTCGGAGTATGAGGTAATTATTATTTCTCTTTCCCACAGCAAAACGCTCAAAAGTGTTTTTAGGTCGTCTATCACTTCCAATCATAATATTGAAATCCACCAATAAAATGAAATTTTTTGAATTAGGAGATTTCTTGAATATAGCTCTTATCAAGATATAGAATATGTTTTTCTCCTTTTCGGTACAGTAGCATATCGTCAATCTCCGAAGTATGGATGCGGTCATCAATTAGTCATTTATTGGAATAGAATACGCTTTTAATTTCTTAAATGTTTCAAAACAGAAAATGAAAACTATTATCAGCTTCGATTTCACCTTCAGGCTCTGGCATTTTTAATGCAGTGGTTGTGTCGTGAACTAAGAACGAAGGAAAGAAGGCCTTTGTACGGAAATATTAGAAGCTCCTCTTCCAGTATCATAAAAATGCACAAATAAATATAAATCTTACCGACACAGACCACCACTAGTTTCCCTAAAAGAATGTTACTACCTATATATATATACATATATTATATATATTATATTATATGCTCCAATCTCACTAAACATGAAATAAGCGACTCCAAAACAATATTAAATTACTATCTATATAGTAAACAAATTACCGTCAAATCATATGAACCGGACCTAAGCTATTATAGATATACCATAGAAAATATATAGTAAAAATGAAATTTACTATGTGCATGTGAACAAGAACCAAAACACACTCCCAGGCAAGAACAACAATGGTATTCATAACAAAACTTACCCTAAATACTATATGAAGGCTATAAACATTGTTGTTGTCCTCATTACCTGTTTTCTGTTCAATTGCAGTGGCCAAAAGTTCGTCCTGTAACCAGTAGTCCATTCAAAGCCTAACCATATCAACTATCAAATTTACAATGCTTATCCATATATACCACAAAAACAAAACAGAACTGAAATCAAACTACATTACACTCAATCGACTGCATCCCACTCATTAAAAACTTGTAAATAACAGTTAATGAAAACCAAATAATTTGTTTGGATCAACAATCAAATTAACATTTGAATAAAACAGAAGAAGAAAAAAACGAAAATAAATTATAATTGTTTCTACTTTTTGGCACAAGGCCAGAAATTACCCAGTACATTACTGACCCGGTAAGGATGAAAGGCAAAGTTAACCTCGACGGGATTTGAACTCAGATCGTAAAGAAAGGTAACTATGCTGGAAAGCATGGCATTCGACTCTCCACCGATACTGCCAATTCACCGCCCTTTAAAAACAAATTATAATGCATCATCGATTATATAAACAACTAACATCGAATCATTATTTAAACCATAGGTCCTGTCCACACCCAACATAAACAGAACTGAAACTTAACCATATTAAATTCAACTGAGGTCTTGCCCACAAAGAAAAACCTGCAATTAACTATGAACCAAAACCAAATACTGACCTTCAATCAAACAATTAAATTAACGATGATGCATTTATTGAAACAGAACAGAAACGAAATTAGCTACCATTTAAACAGAACAGAACTGAAACCAAACCCAATTAAACCCAATCAACCCACTATCTATAAGACCCCCCCCCCCCGCCAAAAAAAAAAATGAATTAATAATTAACCTAACTATTAAATAAGTAATACAGAACAAAACAGAAATCGAAATGCTTAAAATTGTTTTTATTCTTTACAGTAACTTATGATTATATTCCATGTTATAAAATAAAATTACAGACACTAAATCAATTCTCAGTTATGAAATTAAATTCTCAAGACACAAATGTTTGATACTCAAAAGTGAAATAAATAATTAAACTAACTAAATAAATTAGAATTAAAAACTAAATTACACAATATAAGTAAATTAAAATTGCTAGAATTATTCGAAAACTGTTACTACCTTGCATCATGCGCCGTGGAGAGAGTTGGCACATGGTATATTTCATATCCTCTCTTTCCAACGTCTATGTAGAAAAAGATAAATAACGTGCACCCTGCAGATGTGGCCGAAGAAAGGGGTAGGTAACTAATACCACATCTCTTACCTAACCACTCCAACGCCCTGTTGCCCACGTCAAGCTGAAATTCAACTAAACACTTCCACCTGCTCCTCCTATACCCACTAAGCTGTCAAATCTAACTCCTCTCCTATTTCTATCGTAATCAACAAAAAGAACTACTCGAAGATAATCTAAGAGAGCAAATACTGAACGACCACCATATTAAAGAGAAGATGGTTAAGTGGACAAATATAAAACAGGAGTCATTTCCCATTGATCCTTCAACATCAATTAATCTAAATATTCTCACCCTAATATATATATTGGGGTTTTAATGTGACAGTGGCACTGATTTCATCGTCAACCATTTTAAAAACTTTTTGATGATGTATAATTTCACAAAGATAATTTGTAGGAAAGATGAAGTGTATAAAATCAATTCAATCTGTTCGATTTTATGACTTGCACTTTTTCGTACGATAAAAAGTACCATAATCGAATTTGAATTTAGAATATAATATGGGGGTAATTTAACGATGCTGAGTGTTTTTAGCTGTATTTCTACAGTGTATGACATTTGCAGCCCTAATGGCGATAATGACGATGATGATGATAATATTGGCGCAAGACTGCACATTTTAGTAGAAGCATAACTGATGAGATAGACCCAAGTATATGACTGGTACTTCTATTTATCGACACGGGTGGATGAAACGCAAAGTAACTATGGGTGGGACTTTGAACCATTATATAAATACAAGGTGATATGTATATATATGTGTGTATGTGTGTGTAAGGAGTATGTTTGTTTCTAACTCATATATGAGTGATACATACGTTATTTGTTTGTAAGTGTTGGTGCAGATGTTCGTAATTCTGTATGTGGGCGTATATATGTGCGAGTGTGTGCTTACTGGGAAATATCTTTCGTGCTGAATGACCTCATAATCTTAATGACATTGCATTTTTCATTGTCAGAAGGAAGAGTAAAGGTTAAATAGAAAAAAATAAAGAGAAGGCGAGAGAGGGTGAGAGAGAGAGAGAGAGAGAGAGAGAGAGAGAGAGAGAGAGAGAGAGAGAGAGAGAGAGTGTACATTTGAATAAAACAATGAGGCATGTTGAGTGTGAGACATTGAGAGAAAAAGAGAGTCTTTTTGTGTTGTGAGTTTTGTCGAAGATTGGGAGGTCACTCTAACTAACAAAGAAAATGTGGAAATTATATGCATATGTAAATTATAGTTAGTTGCAAATCTACAGTCCAGCAATCACTGCTTCACTGCCGTTTCTATTGCAATAGTAACAAGATACATTTATGTAGTCAATCTTTGGAAGTTTATACTAAATTATGATAGTCTAGAGTAGAAACTTTAAAATAAGATCTAAAAAGAAGTTCTGTTCCTAGAACCATCATGCCCATTTGATACCAAATCAGAGCAAAAGCAACTAGGGAAATTAAAGTACAACATAGCTCGGCTGTGGAAGTTGAACAAATTCACAACGATACCACATGTGATTGCTTCACTTAGAACAGTCAGCGATAAAATTGCCATTTGGATAAGAAAAGCGGCATAGACTGTCCAATGGAGTTGTTGCTGAGAACAAGAATCATTCAGGTGATAAACATCTAGAAAAAGATAAGCGTATACTGAAGATTACTGGTTGTGGTCTGCTATTAACGCATATGTTCTTATCCTATGATCCTATTTGAGATAAATAGAAATAAAAATAATAATTTCTAAATTACACAGCAATTGTATTTCGTCGATTATATCCACCCCAGTTCTTTAGTGTTACATTATTTCCAACCCAGTTCTTTAGTGTTACATTATATCCACCCCAGTTCTTTAATGTTACATTTTATCCACCCCAGTTCTTTAGTGTTACATACATTATTTCGTCAAACTTAGAAGGATGAAAGGTAAAGTTAATCTTGGCGAGAGTTGAAATCAAAAATCAAAGGCCCGGAGCAAAAATGCTAAGCGTTTGTCCGACACACTAATGAATTCGCCAATTCATCATTTTAATAATAATTGTTTCTACTTTAGGCACAAGGCCAGCAATTATCCCAGTGCATTAATAATAATGATTGTAATAATAATAAAATTAATTACCATGAATTCCTGTTTATTTATATATCTACTTTTTGCTTTGCTTCAGAAATATTCTGAAAGATAGTAATATATTTTATTATTTTATTCTTTTAATAGGTTTAGTAATAGAACGCCCTCATCATATCATTAGTACATCTTTTTATGCATTATATGGTGGCAGTGTCAGCTAAGTGTTTTGACACACAATACTGCCCTGAAGAAAGTTTTATTGAGAGCAGGAAGATTGTGAAATAGGTGGTAAAAGAAGTAGGAGGGTGGAAGAGATGGTGATAATGTCTGGAATGCATGGATAGATGAATTAAAGAATGAAAAAATAAAAGCAATATACAAGAAAAGCATCAACAAATCTAAACATAAGCATAAAGAATGTGGTCGCCGAAAGGAGGATAATAATGATGAACGGATTACGTTATCCAATGGGTCCTGTCAACTTTTTTTAATGGTGCAGTGTAATTTGAAGGTGAATTGCTCCCTATTTATCATTGGCATATGTGATAGTATTGTAGATGGTGGTGATTATATTTGGTGTTACAGAGGATGGTACTATTATTGTTTAGCTACAGTTCATTTTGATCGAGCATACGTATCGTAAAGGGTATTCTCGCCAAGATTATCCCGTCATATATTTAAAAAAAAGGTGGAATGTGATTTCAATGGTATTTGACTGTCATTTCGGGCCGATCAAACTCTCTCACCTAGAGATGATAGTGGTGTTGGTGTTGGTGTTGGTGTTGGTATTAGCAATAATATTCTTTAGACCCCATACTAGCTGTGATCCTCATAAATTTTAGTGTTACATAAGATTACTTCCTCTAATTTGTTTTGATTTACTTCAGATGATAGTGCATGAACTGAGGAAATTTAGCTGCTATTACTAACAGATTAAGTAACCACACGGAGGCTCTCCCGTTTTTATTAGTGTCGGTTATAATATTAATGATGTTGTAGAGATAGTGGTTACGTGGTGAGGGTAACTTTGCCTTTCATCCTTACGGGGTCGATAAAATAAAGTACCAGTTATACACTGTAATTGCTGGCCTTGTGCCAAAAGTAGAAACAATTAATGATTCTAACAAATTCAGTTAACTGTTCTTATGGGAGTTATCTCCTCTGGTTGATACTTTTAAAATTTAAGCGCGCCAAGCAGGAGATTTTATCTACTACGTGCATCGATAATATTGGTAAATCGAAGTTTTTCATCTCCCTATATTGCATATGTGGGACTCTACCGTAGGTGTATTTAACAGCAGAACATGAGGTTCTTACTCTCAGCCATATTGTTGTTCGTCGTGATGGTATTGTTCGTAGCGATGTTATCTGTCATTCTAGTATATACAGTGCTCTACATATGTGACGTGGTATTTTATACACAGATGTGTTTCTAAAACAGACATAAGTGCATCCAGCATATGTTTGCACAACACCGCAAGCGACGGCAGACGTCATAGAAAGCTGGGAGAGAAGGAAGTGGAGTCTAAGTAGATGTACTGTAAATATTTTATAGTTTTCGTAGGATACATTTTCTTTCTTTATTTGACATATCGGTAGAGAGTTGGACGCCATGCTTTCCAGCATAGAGTTATGTCCCTTTACGGACTGATTACAAATCCCGCCGAGTTTAACTTTGCCTTTCATCCTTACGGGGTCGATAAAATAAAGTACCAGTAATGTACTGGGTATTTGTCGGCCTTGTGCCAAAAGTAGAAACAATTATATATCACATTCTTTTCCGAAAATGAAATGTGTGGGGCAGGGAAAAAACCTCGGATTTTCCCAGCCCCCGAGATTTCTTCTGTGCGATTAACAGAGACGGGAATGGAGAGGGACACTCGGAGGTACAGATAGGCACCTCTCGGACGTTTAAATTTATAGAAAAGCAATCCCTTTATACTGAAGCATATTTTGATTCTTCATTGTGGATTGGCAGTATCGGTAGAGGGTCGGACGTCATGCTTTCCAGCATAGTTACGTCCCTTTAATATCTGAGTTCAAATCCCGCCGAGGTTGACTTTGCCTTTCATCCTTACGGGGTCGATAAAATAAAGTAACAGTAATGCACTGGGTAATTGCTGGCCTTGTGCCTAAAGTAGAAACAATTGTTTTGTATTGTTAGGAGTGACTGTATGAAAGAGCAATCCTTGCCCCACCAAAACATCACATTAAATAATGTCATCAACAAAATCTCTCACAAATGATGCCTGGAGGTAGCCAGTCCTGTAAATGTTTTATCATTTTCGTAGAATTCTTAAGGTTATGTTATGCAATATTCAAATACCTTTTAACATCGTTTATTCTAAAGAAGATGGACATTATGACAGCTAATAGGTGCTTTATGAATATATTTGAGCACATTATAGATGAGTGTACCCATGCAGTCTGTCATTTTGAACGAAGTGATGATTTGACATTCATAGTTTTTACAACGAACTCTTTTCATATTTTACCCAGTATGAGTTGTCGTGGAACGGAAGTGACTTCCTGACAATCTGAAGTTTTCTGATAACGAAGTTGTTTATCCTAGTTGATAGTTTCCCGACATCTAGGGATTTCAGTAGGAAGGTTTTCGATACGGAATGATAAAAGTCTATGATGTCAAACTGGTGGATCTGCAAGCTGCCTTATTCTCGATGTTGCGAAACCAGCTGTTGACCATGCTTCTGGAGTCCCATATGACTAGATGAGTCGTCCTGATTTCGGAGATCATTTTGTCGAGGATATGGTTACAAACCCTACCTATTCTTCCCATAGAAGGGCTAACCAACCTGCACTTATGGATGAAAAAGAAATATTCGTTTCTGATTTTTAAGGGTTGACAAAAGAGGGCGTGTAATGAGGCTGTCCACACGGTCATCTACTACGAAGAGTGACTTCGATTTATATCATCGTATGTTTCGGCATGTATTTTTTTGCATTCATTAGCGATTCTTTCTCAGGATTCAGTTTGCATGGTGGTGTTTTTGATTCGTAGATGTCATTTGTTCTGTCGGCGTGAGTGTACATATTTGGATTGTTTCATGCGTGTAGTATAATTAATTAGGGAATTTGAGAAGGGCATGTGGTTAGAATGTCTCAAGAAAGAATCGCTGGACAGATTTTACAGGCAAAACCAACCGGCATGAGACCCAGAGGTACACCCTGAACAATATGATTGAATAACATCCATGGGCTTGGATGGTCACGCTTGGGGATCAAGACGGATCTGTTGGAGACGGTTGCTTCTGACAGGACCCGCTTGAAGGAGTGTTTGACGACTCTGCCCCCCACGACCATCTCAAGAAGAAGAAGAAGAAGAAGAAGAAGAAGGGAATAGAACGTTGTCGAAGCCTTAGATTTTTACTTAGATACATTAGGTCCACTTCGAAGCTTTTGAGTTCCTTAATCTGAAGTGAGTTTTTCTGTGATTTGAAACCATACACCTTAGCTGATTTGTTGGTTGTTGGGTTATCGAAACAATTTAGGCCTTCTAGTACATATACCAGATCAGACTTAATGCTTTATCGATTAGACGAGTGAGACAGATTTTCAGCTCGAATCCAACATCATGTGTTGATTGCTTTTTTCTTTCGTTTGCACCCACTTGTCTGTATACACACACACACACGCACACACACATATATATATACATACATACACACACACACACACACACACACACACACATATATATATATATATACATACATACATACACACACACACACACGCACACTCACACATGTTTATATATATGTATATATATATATATATATTCAGAAAGGGGCAGTCAGAGGGAGAAAAGAGAGAGAGAGAGAACAACATACATGGACATATATTTCATTCACATATGGAACTTTCTTTATATATTTATAACCCACTTTCTTTTCTGTTATCTTTCTTGTCCTTTTCTTCTTTCTACTTGTGTGTCTCGGTTTTCCCTCTCTCTCTCTATTCTGTTTTCCCGCCTTCTGTCTGTCTCTTATTCACTTACTCCTTATCAGATCCGATTGTATATCTTTATGTTTCTCTCCTTTCCGCACCCTCTTTCTTATTAGTTCACACCTATTTATGCAGCCACTCTATCTTTATTACAAACTCACTAACTTTTAACTCGTTTTACAGACCTTCCTGCCACTATACTTTATTTCACACTCAGCACAACCCCTTCTTACCTCTCCCTGCTATACAGTGAGTCTTGTATCCTTCTGTCCAACCTGTCCACTCCTTCACGTCATGAGTTGATAAGACCGAAAGTTCACATCACCATCTGAAGTACTTAAGACATCTTTATCAGCGGAAGCCGATCACAACAAGTGTCTTTTGCAAAATGGCGACTGTTAAGACAACCAATCGTAAGAACAGTCTGATAGTAGCTAAGAATTATTTTGCAGCCTAGTAACTAACGCCCTCTTGCGTTTGTTTCTTCTACTCAACGAATGGATCGAATCTTTGACTGATACCCTCACAGACGTCACACGCACATATAATTCATATACACTCTCCCCACATATATACATACACATACATGTACATACACATATAACCTTGAAACATACAAATACAGACACACAAAAACACACGCACAAAAACACATACACACATACGTACAAACAGAAACACACAAACATACATACACACAAACATACATATACATAATAAGCGTCAGTTGTTTGGGGTGGGTTTACGCGGTGTGGTGGCTAGATAGAGGTGGTGATGATTGTGATATTTGTTGTACTAGACATAGTTTTGGTAAAGGGAAGGGAGATAAGGGTTTTGGTTAAAGACAGAGTGGGAGAAGTTAAGTGGTCTGTTGGTGTTGGTGTTGGTGTTCGTGTTCGTGCTAAGTGTAGGGGTTGTAATTGCAGGGATGGTGGGGGTGAATTACTGTTGTTGGTAGACGTAATGATTGTATGCTGGCAGTATGATACTAGCAGACACGGTTGATCATGGTGTTAGTGATGGTGTTGTTGTTGTTGTGGTGGTGGTTATAATGATGATGGTGTTGTTGTTGTTTGTGGTGGTGATGACGATGATTCTGCTGATAATGATGTGGTAATAATTAGTTTGTATAAAACCATTGTCAATTAAAGGTTTTAGAAGTAATGATCATGGTAATGAACGTGATGATGTTTATGAACAAATCAGTAGATCTATAATGAACAAATTTCTATTCCAAACCTACAAGTCTTTTATTCAGGTGTACTTTATCTAGGACCACATTATCCATTGTATTCGTCACAGTTTTAGTCAGTAGAACTATATTTGAAGGAAATTCGACTGTTATTTCTAGCAGGTCGAGCAATTGTGCAGACACTACCATCTTGATCGAAGAAGCACTCACAGCGGTGGTGGTAATGGGGCTGATGATTATTGTGTTCGTCATTGTGTTAAACAAGAATTAAACAACATAACATACATGATATAAGTGTATATAAATGATAGAGCGATGAATTGTCAGTACCGGTGGAGCGTCGGACAATATGCTTTATGGCATTGAGTTACGGCCCTTTACGTTTTGAGTTCAAATCCCGCCGAGCTTAGCTTTGCCTTTCATCCTTACGAGGTCGATAAAATAAAGTACCAGTAGCACACTGGAGTCGATTTAATAATCGACATTCCCCTCACCCCAAAATCATTGGCCTTGTGCCTAAATCAGAAATCACTAAATATATATATATATATGTGTGTGTGTGTGCGTGTGCGTGTGCGTGTGCGTGTGCGTGTGTGTGGGTGAGTGTAGGTGATTCAGTGAATTATTGATGGTGGTACGAGAACAAGCACTCTATGCACAGACAGAGTGTATATATTAGAAAAAAACGGGGAAGTTTAAGTTTCGTTCACATGAATTAGTTTTCTATTGCGTATCGACCTGTTACGCGCGTTTCGCAGAGGGTTTGCTCAAGTTCACCCCTAGGCGTTATGGGCCGACTCCATTATCGATCTGCTCTTCTGACTGGTGATGTGACAAAAAAAATTAAAATATTTTTCAGCCAATCTTTTGTGAAACGCGCGTAACAGGTCGATACGCAATAAAAAAACTAATACATCTAAACGAAACTTACCCGTTTTTTTTCCTAATATATCTGTAATAAAAGTTTATTTGTAAGTTGACTGTTAATAACACTAGTAAATAAAATTTTGTATAATTAAGGTTTTTCTTGTGTTTTTAATTAACCTGACCTCTGACATTTTCGACATCGACTTTTTCTCCGAAAACAAAATCGGAGGGGAGAGAAATGAGGATATTTTACTGCTCTTTCTAGCCGAGTAACTCTGTGGCAGTTATTCTTGCTGGTTAATACATTCATATAATTTCTCTCTATCTATAACCCTCTATCTATATCTCTCTGTCTCTCTATCTCTCTATTTGTATGCGTCTTTCTCTATTTGTATATATGTGTCTCTCTATATATCTCTTCTCTCTCTCTCTCTCTCTCTCTCTCTCTCTCTATATATATATATATATATATATATATATATATCTTTCCCCTCTCCTTCTCTCTCTCTATCTTTCTGTCTAGATGTTCCTCTCTATGTTTCTCTATCTCTTTCACAACCCCCCTCTCTGTCTCTGTCTCTATACTGTCTCTCATTCTCTCTTCCCTATATCATTGTCTCTCTATCTGTATATGTTTCACTCTGTCTGCCTCTAAAACCTCCGACATGCTCGTCGTTGACGCTTTCTCTGAAAACGGAATTGGGGGAGGATTTTTTACTGCTCTTTCTAGCACAGTGACTCTGTAGCAGGAACTCTTGCTGGTTTATATATCCATATAACGTCTCTCTATATCTCTCTACTTTACTTAAATTCTATTTATATATCTATCTCCCACCATTGCTCTGAATCTATTTTTCTTTATGTTTCTATATCCCTCTCACTATACACCTATCTGTCTCTATCTGTATACATCTCTCTCTCTCTCGCTCTCTCGCTCTTTCTCTCTCTCTCTCTCTCTCTCTCTCTCTCTCTCTCTCTCTATATATATATATATATATATATATATATATATATATATCACACACACACGATCTCATTTTCTCTTTATCTGTATATGTGTCTCTCTCACTCTGTCTATATTTATATATATAATTGTTTCTACTTTAGGAACAAGGCCAGCAATTACCCAGTGCATTACTGGTACTTTATTTTATCGACCCCGTAAGGATGAAAGGCAAAGTCAACCTCGGCGGGATTTGAACTCAGATCGTAAAGGGACGTAACTATGCTGGAAAACATGGCGTCCGACCCTCTACCGATACTGCCAATCCACCGCCCTTATATTTATATATATAATGAAGGAAGTGTGGTAAAGAACCAGGTGGACCATAACAGACCAGAGTACTCGATACTTTGGGTAGTAGAGTGGGTAATAGGAAAATAGTCAGAACCGCAACGGCAGAGCTCAAGCCGTTTCGACAGCTCTGCCGTCGGATTTCTGACTTTTTTCATATATATATATATATAAAATATAGAGGTTTACTTATACATAAACTATACAGAGCAACACACACACACATATATATATATATATATATATATATATGTTTTTAGCAACCATTCACGGTGTGACTCAATGACGAATTGATTAACCAAATTATCAACACTCAGAGCAATATATAAGAAAGTAAGTCCATAGAATCATTTGATAAAATATATACAGTATTTCTTCTGCCAATCAGCATAATCAACCACACAAAAAATCAATTAAACGAGGCTATAAGTTTAAAATGTATTATGAAGAAACAATAGATAAATAAATGATAGCTATTTTATCTGCGATCCACAGCCACAGAAGATTTACCTAGTATTTCTAATAGCCCGTAGAAATTGACTAGACATATAGTTAACCATGCACAATTAGGTACACAATCAAAGTTAGAAGAAAAAATGTACATAAACATACCAAATACATGTTTCTACCCCCGGAGATTTCATTCGCTTTTTTGAAATATCCGATCATGGATAAATGAACGAGTTTCGAAATCATCAGGAAACAAACTCAATTGTACAAAGAGTTTTCTTAAATGATCCCCGCCAGAAACGAATTCAAAATGAAATTGTCACATGGCCAGTGGTCAAGTCAGAAAGCTTGTGATTGGTGCCTGACGGCAAGTAGGCTGGTTGCTAGAAAGCGCAGCCGAATACTGCCTAAAGTTTTACTCAACCATACGGGAGTATATAAAATATAGAGGTTTACATATACATAAACTAGACAGAGCCATATATATATATGTTTTTGGCAACCATTCACGGTGTGGCTCAACGACGAATTAATTAACCAAATAATCAACAATCAAAGCAATATATAAGAAAGTAAGTCCATGGAATCATAAGTACATTTTAAACTTATAGCCTCGTTTAATTGATTTTATGTGTAGTTGATTATGCTGATTGGCAGAAGAAATACTGTATATATTTTATCAAATGATTCTCTCTCTCTCTCTCTCTCTCTCTCTCTCTCTCTCTCTCTCTCTCTCTCTCTCTCTCTCTCGCTCTCTCTCTCCATCACTTTGTTTTTTTTTCTCTTCCGTACTGTTGCCCCTCTCTGTCTCTTTCACTCTCATTCTCGTGTTGCTGTGCATGTGTTTCACTCACACGCACATACACACTACCATATCATTATTGATAGATTGGCAGTATCGGTAGAGGGTCGGGTGCCATGCTTTGCAGCATAGAGTTACGTCTCTTTTCGGTCTGAGTTCAAATTCTGCTGAGGTTAGCTTTGCCTTTCATCCTTACGGGGTCGATAAGATAAAGTACCACTAATACACTGGGATAATTGCTGGCCTTGTACCAAAAGTAGAAACAATTATTAGAGGTTAAAGCTTTTTGAATCGTTCTGAAAGTCTAAAGCCTGTCTCAAGTCCGGAGGATCATTAGGCCGGTGATTATATCGGTTTTCTTAGCGTTCAGAAAACTTTCTCCTGAACAGGAAGCCAGTCCACCGAAGGATTAACCCCTAGCTACTCATTTTTATGTGAGTATACTGGATAAACGTGAAAGGGAGTGTTTTTCTCAAGAACGCAACACACAACACATCCCATAAACCGAACGCATGATATTGTGATTGTAAGTCCAACACACTAGTCACTATACCACGTACATCCACTTTGAATCGTTAGTCTGTGTTTAATTGCCGATTATTCAAAAGATATCGGTTGAATAATCGTTAACGTATAAAATATACAAATTCATGGATCGAGGACTTTTATGTATCGAGTACTTTTTACTTGGTTTAAAAAAAAAACTTACTACAATCTATGTGTGCGTGTGTGTGTGTATGTGTGTGTGTGTGTGTGTGTGTGTGTGTGTGTGTGTATGTGTGTGTGTGTGTGTGTGTGTGTGTGTGTGTGTGTGTGTGTGTGTGTGTGTGTGTGTGTTTATGTGCGTGTGTGTGTGCGCGTGTGCGTGTGTGAAGAATAATTATAAAAACCTATTTATCAATCAACAAAAAAGTAAGCAAGTATGTAGAATGTAAAACAAAAATAGAACAATATATACTTTAGAAATAGTTTCTGTTATTTTAAAGTGACATCTTAAAGAAATATTCTCCTCTTCTCACCATTTTCTTTTTTAGCTGGAGTTCTGTAAAATCATTTTAACTATGGTTCATTGTCGTTTTTTCGTTGTTTAGACATTATAAATCTTTATTTTTTTCTCATCTCAGTCCTTCTTTTCTTTTGTGCTGTTGACACAATTTTGAATTTGGTTCCCTCCGTTTTATTTTTTATAGTTAAAAACAAAATATTTTTATATTGTCCTCTGTGGTCGATAGACGCTTCAACGTTGGAATCGCCAAAAGCTATGATCTGACATTAAATTATATGATTTCTTTTTCATCTTATATTCACACTTTTTTCTCTCTTCCTCTTTATACAGACACACACACACACACACACACACTACATACATATATATATGTATATATATATACACATACACATATATATATTATATATGCGTATGTGTGTATGTATATAATATATATTTATGTGTGTTTGTGTGCACACGAACATATGCACAGACATACATTGTGTATGTACATCTACATTTATTTATAAGTACATATATCTATTACGTTCTCCTCTTACAGAGTAATATCTAAACATTTCAATACATTCTTGTTTCTATACAAAATGTGTAACACGCCTTTTAATGTAGGTGGACGGTTTGGTTTGTAATGTTTCATCAATAATCAGGGTAGATAAGTCAAAGCTAGTTACAAGAATATTGAGGTCTAGCCCAAAAAGAATATATCCACAGGCATGATAGAGTTGGGACCTTCATACACTGAAAATTATGCCAACATTATGAAATACCAACAGAAAAAAGACGGTATAAACGCATACCAGAAAAAGTGTCAGAGAATGACAAGGCAACTATTCTCTGAAATATGCCAATACATATAGACAAGGCCAACCGACCAGATATTATATTCAAATACCATAAAGAAAAAATATGCCTTCTAATAGATGTATCTATCCCAACAGACGACAATATGTCTTCCAAGGAAATAGAGAAACTATCCAAATATAAAAATATAGAGATAGAAATAATAACTCAAATGTGGGAAATGAAAGCAGAAACTATACCTATAATAATAGGTGCTCTCGGGATGATAAAAACACACAGACAAATACATAGCCAAAACCTTAGGACTTACAAATATATACAGCATACAAAAGATAGCACTACTAAGCACAGCACACATATTACGTTGCTAGTGTGTTTGGTGACTGTTGCGGTGTTAATAGTAGTGGGGTTGCAGTGTAGAACATGTCGTGAATAATAATAATAATAATAATAATAATAATAATAATAATAATAATAATAATGATTTCTTTATTAACCACAAGGGTTTACATAAAGTAGACATTAAGGACAGTGCAGGACAATACAGGACGGTACAAATGGGCATTTCTGCGTGTAAAAACAAAAACAGAGGATGTAACAAAAAATAACAATGAAAAATTCCCCAATAGGGGGGAGACTTCGGAGGGACATTTGTGGAGAAAGCCCAGTAAAAGGCCACAATGACCCTGACCACCAAGGCAAGTGCCCTCTCCCAGTTTTCCACCTTTAATTTACAGATATATACTCAGAGTAGGCCCATTCACTCGGGCCATTCTTGCTTCTCTCACCCATCTTTCAACAAAATGCTGGGAAGAGAGCACTTCCCTCTCTACTCTGATTTTCCTTTTCAAATGAAATTTGAAAAAGTCAATCAGAGCATCACCGAAGAGGTAAGTGCTCGTCTTCAGCCCTTTCAAACGTGTCCACCATACTATCTCTTTCGCCATGGCCACCAGACAGATACAAACTTCCTGCCCTTCCCGGCTAAAGGAGGGGGGCGGGGCAATCCTCACGATGGACTCAGATGATAGCCGGATCCGTCCTAAACGCGACAGCAGGTGTTCGACATAAACCCACAAGTCAGCAATTTTCGGACACTGCACGAGTGCGTGCAGGACGGTTTCATCGCCCTGCGCGCATCTCGGACATGCCCGATGACGGCACCTCCATGCCTGTAGAGTTTATCCCGAACTGGCAAGGGTCCTCGGTAGCACTGCCAGGCCAGAGATTTCTGGAAGTTGTCCATAGGCCCCGGCCCGAAAGTTCTTCCGAAGAGATTGGCTAGTTGATTTTCGTCGACGCCTAGAGTTTCCCCAAGTACGTCGTCGCTCTTCCCCTCCACTAATCCTCTATAGAACGCCGAGGTGGAGTTTCCACTGATCACATTGCTCGATTGGACGAGGGCTGTGAGCGCCTGAAGACATTCCAGTCTGCAGGCGCTCCCTCTCGGTCTTCGCTTGACCCAGGACTGCAGCTCCGTCAAGGAAACGAGCTGGGGAAATACGTGTCTAGCAAACGGCGACCACACCTGATCACCGTCGAGGAAGAGGTGGAGATGTCGTAGCCCGAGCGCGTGCATGCGCATCATCAGCCACGGCATGCCCATCCCTCCACGTAGCGGGTGTTGACAACAGATGGACCGCCTGACCATCGGAGCGCGTCCCTTCCACAAAAAGCGAAAGAGCAAACGCTCCAGCGCAGTCAGGCGAGGCTTAGGACAAGCTACGACGGTCAGTCGGTAGCAGATGACAGACGCGCAATGTACGCGTTAGCCACCTCCGCTCGACCTTTCAGGGATAGCTTCCTCTCCGCCCATTTCTGGGTGAGAGAAGCCACCCTGCTCGTCACCTCGTCCCAGTTTTTGTCCGTCTGGAGGTCCGGACCGAACCAGACCCCTAGCAATTTAACCGGTCCGTCCGTCCAGCGTCCGACGACGCTGTTGGATGGCATGGACCTGCCTCTCCAGGTGCCGAGCTGCAGGCCCACTGACTTTTCCTGGTTGATCATTGCTCCTGTCACCGCTTCGTATTCTCTTAGTGTAGTGCCGATCGCCTCGATGTGTTTGGCGCTCGACACCACTACAGTGACATCGTCCGCATATGCTGACACGGATCTTCCGCATCCTAGTTCGCGCGGGACGCCCCTCAACGTCTCCAGTTTGTGCAGTAATGGCTCGAGAGTAAATACGTACAAGAGGGACGAGAGGGGACATCCTTGGCGGACCGAGCGCATGATGTTGAACGGTTCCGACAGGTGACCGTTCACTCTCACCACAGAGCAGATATCGCTGTGCATGGCAGCGATCCAGCCTCTGAAGACGGGCCCAAAGCCATCCGCCCTCAGGACTGCCGCTAGGTAACGATGGTCGACCCTATCGAAAGCTTTCGACTGATCTAAATTGATCAAGGACCCACCCGTGCCAGGTTCCCTAGCTACCCTCTCTACGATGTATCGCATGAGGTGGAGGTTGTCGTAGATGGATCTGTCGGGAATGGCGCATGTCTGCGCCTCTCCCACCAGACCACCAATGACAAGCGCCAACCTCTTTTCTAGCACCCTGGCCAAAATCTTGAACTCTGTGTTTAGCAGAGTTATGGGCCGGAAATTATCTATGTTATCCCCCTTGTTCGGATCCTTTCTCAGCAGTGCCACCGCTCCTCGGCTCACAGAACTGGGAATTCTCCCGTTCTGTTGCCAGTTGCAGTAGACGTCCGCCAAGAGGCCTCCGAACAAGTCTGGCATCTGTACGTAAAGTTCATAGGGCAGACCATCCAAACCAGGCGATTTACCCCTTGTGCAGCCAGTCATTGCCTCCCTTACTTCAGCGGCTGTTATCGGCTTTTCGCAACACTTCGCCTCAGTGGCCGAGAGGTAGTCCGTCGAGGTAGACACTAAAGTCCATCCCTCGACCCGGCCCACCGCTGCCCCCGAACAGCTGAGCGAAGTGTCGCTGAAAAGCTTCGCACATTTGCCCGGGATCGAGTAGCATGCGCCCGTCGTGGTCCACCAAAGACCGGATCGTGGCTTTGTTGCCACGACGCGCCTCCGCCACTCAGGCCCATTGAACGGCTTTCGTCCCCTCGTGTCTGAGAGCACGCACCCTTGCTCTGACAACGCAGCCTTCGTGCTTTGCATTGAAGAATTGGTCAAGGGCCAATTTCGCCGCAAGCACGTCGGTCGCAATGCCTTTGCTAAGCGCCTCGTCTAATTTTCTAACAAGTTCTCCCTCTGCTCTATTTTTCTCTATTGCTAAAGCCTTACTAAACCTAATGGATTCTATTCTAATCGCTCTTTTCAGAGCAAACCACCACTTGTTGTTGACGATGGCCCCCGTCAACGCCCGCTTAACTAGTTCGCTAATCCGGTCTCTGTAGGCCTTGCGCGCTGGTAAGGACGCGTTAAGCTTCCAGTAGCCGGGTCCTCGTCTATGAAGCCTATCTAAGTCAAGCATACAGATCACGAATTTGTGGTCCGTGTAGCTGACTATCTTGAATTGTGGACAGCCTATGCTAGACCTATCTATTTCCCTACAAAATACTCTATCTAGATATGATCTGGATGACCCTATGCGATTTGTCCAAGTCCACATTGGCACATTCGGGAAATCCAATCGGTACCTGTCAGACAGTTCAAAACGCCTGAGCAGGTTGGTGAGGCTCTTGCACCCTCCACCCCTATCCTCTAATCCCACACAGTCCCAGCGTGCATCTAAGATCCCGTTCCAGTCGCCCACTAACACTAAAGAGCGGGACGTTCCAAGAAAGGTCTCCAGACGCCGGAAGAAATCAGGCCGCCCTGCTCCTGTCGGGGCATAGACGGCCACTAGCCTGAAAGCTTGCCCGTCTCCGCTGGTCAATGTCCAGCACCACCAGCTTACCCTCTGGGTCCAGGAAGATGGCCCGTATGGCGAGATCCAAACCTCTCCGAAAAAGCACAGCAACTCCTCCCCCCGATCCAGGACGGCTGGGAGATGCGTACACATCGTAGCCGCCGAAGATCGGTGCGAAGGCCCGTGAATCGGAGATTCTGGTCTCGCTGATCTATGTTTAGTGACCTGAGGTCGTTGAGCAGGTGACCCTGCTTCCATGACGACCCCAAGCCACGCGCATTTATGCTGCCTATTCTGAGTGAGGTCATGTTTAAAATAGAGTGGAAAAGATGGGAAAGACCACTTACCGTACTTTTCGTGGAGGAGGGATGGTTTTTACATCCCCTTTCACTTGATCGTCTGGTGAAGGGACCGTTGAATCGTCCCTTCGGCTGGTCGTCGGCTCTTCTATGTGTATGTCCGAATATACTCTTCGATTGATAGTTCCTCCTAGGTCCCTGAAATCACCAACTGCGTTGGGGAATTTCGTTTTAATGTTTGTGTATTGTTTCTGTGCTATTTTTAGCAGTCTTATGTTAGTTGGCGTTTTGATTGGTGCTGGTATTATGTAGTCGTGTTGTGAAATGTCTGTGTGTTCAATTATGTAAGTCATTAGTTTCTTGTTGTGTGTATTTATTGCCGTGCATTTGTTTTTCTGGGGTGTGGCAAAAAACACGTCTACAGTGGCATATTTCTTGCCTCGGGTGATGTGCGTTTTCCGCTGCCACACAGACCCTAAGGCTTTTTGTATTTGAGCCTCTGTGGCTCTTTCAACCCTACGGGATTTTGTGCTTACTATACGGTACGTGACCGTACAGTGCTGTTGGGTTTCGAAAAGTTTTTCGGCTGCCTTGCAGATTGCTCGGTGTCCTATTTTTATCACCACCTTCTTCGCTTCCTCTAATTCCTCATTTGTTATGAGGATGGTTTCCAGGTTCTTTGCGATACCTGCAAACGAGATTGGCTTTTCTTTGCTGCTGTTGTTGTTGTTGTTGTCGTCAGAGCTGCTGTTACTTTTGTTGTTGCTGCAGGTACTACGACTACTGCCGCCGCCGCTGTTGCTGTGGTTGTTGTTGTTGTTGCTGCTGCTGCTGTTGTTGTTGCTGTTAATGCTGTTGTTGTTTATGCTGCTGCTGATGATGCTGTTGCGGCTGCTACTGTTGTTTTCCTTGTCACTGTTGCTGCTGCTGCTGTTATTGCGGCTGCTACTGCTATTATTCCTGACGTCAGACGAATGAAATGGGTTTTCGTATTTCCCGCACACCTTTTTCGTCGTCGTCGTGGAGAAATCTTGCACGCTTTGCACGTGATTTTTCTTTTTTGGCGTCGCTTGCGAAAGAGAAGGGAGGGAGAGAGACACATTTAGAGAAGGGAGGGAGAGAAATAATCTTCTCTCTGCTGTAGTGACGATTGAGGAAGAAGAAGACGGAATGAGTGGGAGTGACCTATGAAAAATCTTTTTCGTAGCCATGTTTTTTTTTTTGTTTAAAATAAATATTAGGCACAAAACCCCAATAAGCGGTTATTTAACCCCGAAGGGCTAAATAGCGGGCAGAAAGACCCCTCTCACGAGGAGGAGGGTGTTTTTGTCTACAAGTTGGTTAAAGTTTTAAACAATTTACAATTGTTATAGCGGTCAAAATTTACAATACCTTACAGAGCCGAGCCTCCGTCAACCATAGCATTCAATAATAATAATAATAATAATAATAATAATAATAATAATAATAATAATTATAAACAATATTTTAAAGTGGGTGTGAGGAAGTGAGAAATAGATATAGGGAAATAATCGGTCACAGTACCGGACTGGTACTTTTTATGGACCTCGAAGTATGAAAGGCAAATTTCACCGATTTAAATTAGACTATGAGTGTTTATTATAGAGAAAGATGACTCTAAACGATATGGTCTACGAATTTGCCAAGCTTGTCACTGACAAGCACCTCAGTTGTGGGCAGTTGTGAATAAAACTGCTTTATATTGGCGTGCCACACGCAAGAAAATATTAACAAAAATTGGTCAATCCGAAGCTATAGTAGGAGACACTTATCCAAGGTGCCGAGCTGCTGTTGAATGAGGTGGACCCAGAACCACATATTTGCGAAACGAACTATATAACCACAAGATGCGGGAGTGTTGTGCTTGTACAGCTGTATGTCTGAAATTGCATATTATACATATAGAAAATATGTGCATTCATTTATCAATATACGCTCACACGCACGTGTACACAACTGCGCACATATGTCGATTAGAATGTAGTGGTAGACTAATACGAAATGGATATTTAATTTGTATGTGATGGAGGAAGAGAAGAAGAAGAAGAAGAAGAAGAAGAAGGAGGAGGAGGAGGAGGTGGGTGATGAGGGAGGAGAAGAAGAAGAAGAAGAAGAAGAAGCAGAAGAAGAAGAAGAAGAAGAAGAAGAAGGAGGAGGAGGTGGGTGATGAGGGGAGAAGAAGAAGAAGAAGAAGAAGAAGAAGAAGAAGAAGAAGAAGAAGAAGAAGAAGAAGAAGAAAGCTGTTATGTTTTCTTCATTGTTGATTCAATATCTCCGTCATTGTTACTTCCGGTTATTTCAGGATAACGCATCCTGTTTTACTTCTGGTAGCTATCTTTGCACAGTGTCTAAACATCATCACCACTGTTGTTGATGATGATGTTTACGTTGTAGCTAATGCTGTTGTTGCTGTTGTAACTGCTGACATTTTAATTTTTATTGTTTCGCTGTTTTCTAGTTTTTATTCTCTTCGTCTTCTACAATTGTTTTCATATTCATAGTCCTCCCCATCTATCTCTGCTTTCTATCCTATCTAACACCAGCTCTTCTTCTTCTTCTTCTTCTTCTTCTTCTTCTTCTTCTTCTTCTTCTTCTTCTTCTTCTTCTTCTTCTTCTTCTTCTTCTTCTTCTTCTTCTTCTTCTTCTTCTTCTTCTTCTTCTTCTTCTTCTTCTTTCTGTTCATACGAGTCACAACCAGTGACCTCAAGAGACAAGGTCCGCCATGTTCAAGAAAAAAAGCACACACACACACACACACACATTTCTTTAGATGTTTAGACTTATGATGTACTTATATTGACAGTACCTCCCTTAGTATATGGGCAGTTCCCATTAGTACTATCTTTTGTATTTCTTCTATACGCAGGTTTCCTGGGATTTGGGATAAGTAACCATTAGACCCTTTAGGTATCATTTCTAGAGCGCCTACAACCAATGGTATTGTTTTAGTTCTCAACTTCCACATTTTTCCAATCTCTATTTCCAGGTCTTTCTACTTGCTCAATTTTTGGAACGGTCATGTCAGTTAGCAGGTGTACCCTCTGTTTAAAATCCTTCAGTATTATATCAGGTCTATTTGCATCTATTTTTCGGTCTGTTTGGATGCTAAAGTTCCACAAAATTGAGATGTGGCCTTTTTCAAGTACGGGAGGTGCTTGATGCTGGACTGCACATTGAAATTATATGATCAATGGCCTCTGATTGCTTTTTTACATACACGGAATAATGGGTTGCATCATTTTTTATGATGCTGGCTTCATAATTTTTTGTTTATCAGACACAGATCTCGTGCTGACATAATCCGTCCTCCAGTCGCCGACTTCAGTCCAGAGGATGCCAACCACTGATGGGGTAAATTTTTGTCAACATCAGAATTGTTAGCTCTTTCTGGGTATTTTCCATACAGAGGCTTTTCTTGCCATTTCTTAGCCAGTTTCTGTAGCAGTTATTTCTTTGCAGTTACTTTTACCTGCTTTGCCTTTTCTGTGTTTTTCATTTCAGCAATAAAGGGAACTTCTGAAATTTGTAGTTCATTACTGTATCTTTGTGCATCTTTTGTAATGGAGTATGATCTTTTGATGCTTTCATGTTTCAAAACGAGTTTGATGATCCAATCATGTGATTCCCTGAGATATGTAGATAATCCAATTGTTGCAGTTTTCAAAGAAATATCTGACTGAATTAATCCACGTCCTCCTTCTTTCCTAGGGAGATATATTCTATCTGTATCTGCCTTAGGGTGATGCATTCTGTGCATGATTAAGAATTTTCTAATTTTCGTGTGGAGCTTACGGATCTCTGTGCTTGATGACATTGAAACTGTAAGTTACTACTGGTGTGGCAAGTGTGTTTATGGCATCGATCCTATTCCTTGCATTCAACTCCGTTCCTAAATTTGCTCTTACTTTGCAGTAACATTCCTTCCTTATTGTTTCCCTCATCTTCGAGTGCTTGATTTCGTCTCCTTCACAAACACCTAGATATTTATAAGTTTCTTCTTGATCAAGTTCTCTTATCACATTCCCTCTCTTCTCGATGACTTGCCACTATCACATTTTTGAACTGGTTCGAAGAAACACTCGATATCTTTTTCTCATCATCTGGTCCCGGTATCCTACTGTTCAAAATTTCCAGGAGCGTTGGGACGCCATCGAAAAAATGTTTCTATTTGCTACATGCAATTAAGCATCTCCAGCAAGAGATAATCACGGAACATTCTATATAGACTTTCGTCTATTTCATGCCAGTACATTTTGGGCGGTGGATTGGCAGTATCGGTAGAGGGTCGGTCGGGCACCATGCTTTGCAGCATAGAATTACGGCCCTCTACGGTCTGAGTTCAAATCTCGCCGAGGTTAACTTTGTCTTTCATCATTATGGGGTCGATAAAATAAAGTGCCAGTGACGCACTGGGGTCGATTTAATCGACTTTCCCCTCCCCCAACATTGATGGCCTAGTGCCTATATAAGAAACTATTATTATCATTTCCTCTGGATTGGCAGTATTGGTAGAGGGTCGGACGCCATGCTTTGACGCATAGAGTTACGGCCCTTGCCATTCTGAGTTCAAATCCCGCCGAGGTTAACTTTGCCTTTCATCCTTACGAGGTCGATAAAATAAAGTACCAGTAATACACTGGGATAATTGCTGGTCTTGTGCCAAAAGTAGAAAAAAATAAATTATTATCATTTCCTCTTTTTTATATGCTGATCTACAGCTCTCTTCCATATCTGTTTCAACTTCTTTTATTTTTCCCCTATCGCATTATGTGTATTCTTTTTTTTAGACAAAATGTCAATTATTTATATGATTAGTATCAACATAACCATGATCACTTAACACCAGAACCACTTCCTCCTTCGCCTTTTCTTTTCCTTAACCTCCTTATTATCAACATAATTATGACCTTTTCAGACCTCCATAGCCGTTTTTTTTATACCTACTTAGAAGAGTGAGAATGATATAATCATGTTGCGTCTGAGTTTCTGAAGTTAGGCAAAACGTAAAAGCAGCTCTGAAAAAAATCCCTCTTGTGGATGACTTGCCACTATCACATTCTTGAACTGGTTCGAAGAAAAACTTCGATATCTTTTTCTCATCATCTGGTCCCGATATCCTTCTGTTCAAAAAGTTCCAGGAGCGTTGGGACACCATCGATAAACTTTTTCTCTTTGCTACATGCAAATAAGAGTTAATCACTCAACATTCTACATAGACTTTCGTATATTTTATGGCAGTATTTTTGAATGAGTGTCACCGATGAAAGACTAACAAATCTTGAAACAACACTGGCTGACATTCTTAGAACTACCGAGCAGCTCGGTAAGATATTCACCGAGGAAAATAGAGAAAAATATTTTTTCGTTTTGTTTCGTTGCAAGAAAATATTGTACTTCGGCTACGAGTCTACTCATATGTTTATCGTATATAAACGTATTGTGGTATATATGTTTGCGTATACACTTCTACTATATATATATAGTGTAAGATGGTAATATGGACGAAACAAGAGAAGAAACCCTTCATCAGTTGTTAACTGCAGATCATAGATGTTTCGGCGCTTAAAACAGGACATCGAAATCGATCAGCCGCGTGCCCAAGGCCTTTTATCAATCAAAAGGCCCTGAGGGGAACAAAAGATAAGGAAGAGAGAAGGAAGAAAGAGAAAAAAGGAAAGAGGAAAAAACGAAGTAAACTAACTGAATGAAGGGGGGGGGGGGACAGGACAATGGCACATGCAAGTGATATATCAGCAAAGTCATGGATTGAATCACCAAAAGGAAACTGATTACTTTTGTAAAGGAAAATGAACTTCTAACTGACACAGCATAGCTTTCGCCCGAGTAGAAGTTGTTTTACAGAGATCTTGCAGCATTATCGGTGAATTGGCAGTATCGGTAGAGGGTTGGACGCCATGCTTTCTAGCATAGTTACGTCCCTTTACGGTTTGAGTTCAAATCCCGCCGAAGTTAACTTTGCCTTTCATCCTTACGGGGTCGATAAAATAAAGTACCAGTAATGTACTGGGTAATTGCTGGCCTTGTGCCTAAAAGTAGAAACAATTATGACTGGATATTTAAACAGCTGCTAGACCGTTTAAACGTGGATGTGATATAGCTCGACTTTGCGAAGGCCTTCGAGAAGTTTGATCATGGAATAGTTTTGGCATTGCTGGAAAATAACGTGAATGGCTTCAGTTGCAGTCAATGGGTCCATCTCAAAGAAAACATCAATAACAAGCGGCGTGACCCAGGGAACAGTCTTTGGACCATACTGTTTGTAGTGGCCCTCTCATACATGCCTTCTCATAAACTTCCGCTTAAACTATGCAAGTGACACGAAAGGAGCACAGACAATCAAGAAACCGGCTGATGCTACTCTCTTACAATAACATTTAGATGCCACATACGAATGGGCCGAAGACAACAATATGCAATTTAATGAAGGTAAGTTTCAAGCCCTCCGCAATCAACCCACAAACGTAGGTCCACTACAACAGAGGTAGACTGAACCAGGAGGAATCGAAATCCCCGAGTCAACCTCAATAATGGGACCAGGGGATTGACATGGGCAATGATGCATAGTTTCATACACACATCACCAAAATGACGGCAATGTGCAGACGATGGGTTGTATCCTGAGGATCTTCAGGTCAAGAGACCCAGAAACCATGTCGGTCCTCTGGTGGCTTTCATCCTCAGCCGACTGGAGTATTCTTTTCAATTGAGGTCGTCCTACAGTGTTAAACTAACTACAGAACCGGAAGCAATCTAGCGAAGATACATCAAGTGGATTGCTTCAAAGAAAGAGATGAGCTACTGGGAGAGGCTGAGAAAACTAAAGCTTTACTCTTTGGAGCAGAGACGGGAGAGATACGCAATGATATATGTAGGGAAGACACTGGAAGGGCTAGCAGCAAACTTAGGAATTGAAAGCAGGACCAGCCCACAAATATGACACCATCTTTCACATCAATTATAAAAACCACATACTGCAATAGCCTGGAGCTCAAATGCCCTCAGCTTTTTAATAAGCTGCCAAACAATCTTGGCTATAGGAATTGTAGCATCAATGACAGTGCCCCCAGCATGACCCCAGCCTGTCGGTAATAGAGTTATATATATATATATATATATATATATATATATATATATATATATATATATATATATATATATATATATATATATATTGTTATATTTGGGGAGGGTCATATTGTTATAATATTGCCAGAAATAATAATTGTTTCTACGTTTGGCACAAGGCAACTAATTAACGCAGTGTATTACTGGTTCTTTATCGACCCCGTAAGGATTAAAGGCAAAGTTAATCTCAGTAGGTTTGACACACTGACTGTAAAGGGCCGTAACTCTATGCTGAAAAGCATGGCGTACGACCCTCTACCGATACTGCCAATCCACCGCCCTTGAAATAATAATAAAACACACTCATCAGAAATAATAATATGACTTTCCCCAAATATAATATTGTTTCAACACACGATTTCATATCAAAATCTTTGCAAAACATATATATATATATATATATATATATATATATATATATATATATGTATGCATGTACGTATGTAAAAGGTAAACAGAAATAATAACACAATCGGTACAGTATATGGAAGGGATATATTAGGTTAACGCTTGATATATCAGGAAGAGGGTCCTAACGTTTCGGACGCTAGTCCTTCATCAGAAGAAATAATGAGAAATAAGATAGATTGAGCGGACGAGCGGGCTGGAATTGGAAAAATGTCTTTAGATAAAAATAACAGGTCTATTCAATAGTGTGTGTGTGTATATATATATATACAGTATATATATATATATTTATCCCAATAACTTATTTTAGTTATTGTTCGCACTAGCCTGAGGTATCTGATCTTTAATGTGAAGAAATACCTATGATGGCTAGTAGACCACTGATGATGGATAGTCCTGGCTTCTATTTCTAATTCTTCATTTTAATTTGTATATCACATTTGCAACAACACAGCGCGCCATTTTTCATTCCTATATGCTTTCCCCTTCGCTGTGACCTGTCTTTTTCTCTTCCCTTACTGCTATCCTCTTTCTCTCTCCTTCTCCCTCTTACTTTCATTCACCCCCTCTGCTAGTCACCCTCTCTCGGCTAGCCTCTTCCTCACACTTTAACTCACTCACTCTCTGCTACTCACCCTCTCTCTCACTTTCTCCATCGTCCCACACCGTGCAAAATTATTTCCTCGCTTACTTTCGCACGGTTAAGATGTGTCTTTCGTCTTGACGTCAATATTCGCAAGTTCTTATGTTGAAATGAATCATTGACTTGATTTTCTCATGTTTTTCTCTCTTTACGTTGCCTCACCATTCGTGTTTGATTACCTGTCTCTTTTTCTGCACCAATTCTTTTTATCCCAATAACTTATTTTAGTTATTGTTCGCGCTAGCCTGAGGTATCTGGTCTTTAATGCGAAGAAATACCTATGATGGCTACTAGACCACTGATGATGGATAGTCCTGGCTTCTATTTCTAATTCTTCATTTTAATTTGTATATCCCATATGCAACAATACAGCACGCCATTTTTCATTCCTATATATATATATATATATAATATAAGATCAAAAGATGGTTAAAGGAGTTCCATGTATTTTATTATGCGCATTTCAAATACATGGAACTCCTTTAACCATCTTTTGATCTTATATTATGTATACTCCAGTCCTACAAACTGTAGAGTGCTTCTTATCCGATATCTGCATTGCTTTATTGTACTACAATAAAACTCACCTCCTACATTATATATATATATATATATATATATATAACGAAGGAAATGTGGTAAGGAACCAAGTGGACCATAACGCACCAAAGTACTCAATACTTAGGGTAGTAGAGTGGGTAATAGGAACAAGTAAGACCCCGACGGCTGAGCTCAAGCCGTTTCGACGGCTAATTCTATATATATATAGTGCAGCAGTTTGCTATTAGTATTTATAATTTTCATCAATACTGCACATTTATTGTTTGTAACATATTAAAGGGACTAAATGTTGTCAACATTAAAAAATAAATCAGACACAGATACACACACAATTTCACACACAGCCACGGCTAATGGGCTTTTTCGCCTGTCGAAGGGGCCAGGTCACACATATTGGTTACCTAGTGGATAGCTTTTATGGTAGTTTTTGTGGTCATTTTATGGTGTGTGATTATACCAAAGTGTTAGCAGTGGAGATAGTGGAGAGTTATTACTGCGGTTGATGATTTTGAAGTAGTGCATGTGGTGGCGGTGGTGGTTGTATTAGTTGTAGTAGTTATAAGGGTGGTTATGCTCGAGATAATGCCAATAGACGTTACTGGTGGTTTAAAGATGCGGGATTATTTGTGTTCCCTTTGTTGTAGTTGTTCCTCCCAGGCTAAACATTGATCAGACAAACTATGATCAGATGTATTCCCGCCGAGATCATTCAATTTTGTTTTTAGATATTGTGTATCTAAATGTCCCTCCATCTTTCAAAACAGTACTATTTGACATGTGTGAATTTTGACTACTATTTCTAACAGATTGAGTATAGAAACCATACTTCCTGTTAGCTTGTAAATACAGTAGAGGCAATAATGAGGAAAAATTGTGCTTTTTTTTTTGTATGTGTGGTTGTTGATATTATAGTGAGAGTCATTTCGGGCTTTTTTAAGTGTATATCTCACCGGTTATTATTTAGTTTCCTTCTTTCGTAAACGATAAATAAAGTACCAACCCAGTGCTGGTACAACCCTCTCTCCTTCCAGTTGTCACACCCTAGATGTTCCACTGGATCAAAAAGGGTAGGATTAAACATGGGTTTGTGTTTTCTTGAGACGACATGGCCACTTATATCTATTACACATATTACTGAATCATACAGGATTGCTAGTGAGGACCATAGTATTTTATTTTATTGCATGCTTCATTCATTACATCACTGCATATTTGAATTATGGTGTGAGAAATAGTGGATGGTTCTAGCAGCAGCTGTATTAGTAGTAGTAGTAGTAGTAGTAGCAGTAGTAGTAGTAGTAGTAGTAGTAGTAGTAGTAGTAGTAGTAGTAGTAGTAGTAGAGCTCTGATATTCAAGTTGTGATCATTCAGTCTTCTTGTCCATCAGGAAGTACATTTTCTAATATGTCCTTCTTTTGTTAAAGGGGATTTTGGCTGTCATTTCTAACAGAACGAGCAACTACGCAGTGGGCCGCTCTTTGTCTTGAGATTGTATTAGTAGATTGATAGCAGTAGTAGTAGTAGTGGTAGTGTCAGTAGCACTAATGACAGTAGTAGAAGCCTTCGTCGTCATCGTAATACTATTTTTATTGTTCTTAGTCCCCATGCTGTTAGAGAACCCTTTTTTCTTCATGAATGTGGCTATTGCTGTAGTTGCTACTATCGTATTGTAAGAAATACAGGTGGTGGTGTTTCTTTTTTTTTATAATGATTGGAGGGGTTAGTGGTAGTGTTTGCTGTAGTGAAGTGGTGTTAGATGAAGTTAAATAAAGTGGTTTCTCACAATTTAATGATGAGTGACCAGATTGTGTGAAGATAACGAGTTAGAAAGGTAAGGAAAACAGAAAGAAAGGGATATATATATATATATATATATATGTATGTATATATATGTATATATATATATATATATATATATATATGTATGTATATATATATATATATATATATATATATATACATACATACATATATATATATATATATATATATATATATATACATATATATACATACACATATATATATATATATATATATATCCCTTTCTTTATATATATATATATATATAAAGGCAAAGTTGAGCTTAGGGAGTAGAAAGCCGAAACGAATACCGCAAAGCATTCTATCCGACGTTCTAAAGATTCTGCCAATTCGCCGCTTACACATACATATACATGTATATATTTATATTTATATATTTTCACACACACACACACACACACACACACACACACACACACACACACACACACACACACACACACACACACACACACACACACACACACACACACACACACACACACACACACATACATATATGTATATATTATATACATATATATATACACACATATATATATATATATATATATATATATATATATATATATTTATGTGTGTATATATATATATATATATATATATAAATATATATATATATATATACATATATGTATATGTGTGTGTGTGTGTGTGTGTGTGTGTGTGAAAATATATAAATATAAATATATACATGTATATGTATGTGTAAGCGGCGAATTGGCAGAATCTTTAGAACGTCAGATAGAATGCTTTGCGGTATTCGTTTCGGCATTCTACTCCCTAAGCTCAACTTTGCCTTTCATCCAGTAATACTGGGGTCGATTCTTCCTGTGTATCATTTTCTCATTCTCTCTATCTTTCTCTGGGAGAAATATGCTGTATTCACACCTGGAGAAGAGATGAACACTGTCAGAGTTTTAAAACGCCCAAGAAACGCCATATGTCAATACGGCGTCCTTACAACTCATTCATGAATTACAGGACCTTATGTATGTGTGAATGAAATAGAGAACTGAATATCTTTCACTCAAAATCAATATACTCTTCAAGTATAATACACGTTAAATAGACGTTACTCTATACTTTCCCGACATGTCCCGATATATGACCAGACCTGCCACATTATCAGACTATTTAGCCGACGATACCATCATTCGATTTTTCATTCTTTTCGATGTCGAAGTTTCCACCTTGCATTTTTATGTGAAGTTAATGACTTTTCATTTCATTACGATTGTAACACTGATTTATTAAACAAATATATATCGGCCCAATACAATATGTTATAGGCGGTGAATTGGCAGAATCTTTAGAATGTCGCATAGGATGCTTTGCGGTATACGCAGGGCCGGATTTAATGGGGAGCAGTGGGAGAAATTACCCCACCACCACCTCCGCTGTGAGGCGGGGGACACCAGCAACGGCCGAGCAATTTATTTGTGCTTTCTGCTGGGCTTTAGTAGAAGATCAAGGAAATGATGGGACGAAGTTGTAAAGAATGACATCAAGAAACTGAAGCCGACAAAGGAGGTGGCACAGAACAGAGCTGATTGATGATATGCCATAATACAAAAGACATGCCCACCAGTACAATCAGTGAGACACTAAAAGTGAGTGTAGTAAAAATCGGAGGCTATAGGGTTTGGTAATCTAATGGTGACAATATAGTTTTTAAGGGCACGATTTAGTCAGGCCGAGCATGTGATGACCTCCTTAGAACTAGTGCCACGATAAAATGTGCTCAATACATCCTGTAAATTGTTAGTATTGGGGTCTTGATAGAATATACCTAATCAAGTGAGTAGGGCGGTTTTGCTGGTAGCACAAAAACAATGTACCCAGTAAACCCTGTAAAGTAATTATGCTAGGAAGGCCATCCATCCATAGAATCCATGCCAAATATTTAATGTATGAGCAAGATAAGGTCGTTCCGATATGTCTGGTCTCACATTTTGACAACCCGTCCAGCATGCCAGTGTAGAAAGTGGATGTAAAATGAGGAGGGTTAGATTTTTTGCAGTTAATACCTGTATATATGACCTTTCAATTTAAATTACTTGTGCCAAGCCGACTTTTAAATGTAAATTTGAGGGTTTGACGTGTATTCTAATTTTTGGGGCATGAGAGGCACCCAAATCTGAAGTACCCCAGGCTCCCAAATGAGGGATTTGCCTCTTTAAACTAACAGTCAGTCACTTGCTGTCTCCGCTGCTATGGTCTGGTGGCTCCAATTGTGATGGGAAGCCAGCTGCGTCTTGGCTCCTTCTCAATATGTCGTTGAGAGCCGAATGTCGGGGGAACTGGCCTGAGATCTGACGGCATGACAGTGGGTGCAGGCCAAAATCATCAACGATAGCCCCATAATGGCATATGTCTGATGACCGAGGCGCTGGGTCATTCTGGTGCGAGTGCACTCATTTATCAAGAAGAGTACCTGTTGATGATGAGTGCACAGAATTGAGCCACGCACTGCTGTTTGGCTGCAAAGCGGATCGGAGTCAGTCGAGGCGGTGTTGTTCCAAGCCAGACTAGATCATTCTGAAGGAAGACCTACACTTGATGTCGCCCCAGCAACTGGAGCAAGGAAGAAAGGAAGGAAGGAAGGAAGGAAGGAAGGAAGGAAGGAAGGAAGGAAGGAAGGAAGGAAGGAAGGAAGGAAGGAAGGAAGGAAGGAAGGAAGGAAAGAACTGCTCCAACTTAACAGCTTCTTCTACCATTCTTGCGTGGAACCCACTCGGCGGACGTCGGGATCCCTGCACCGGTGGCACTGCCAGTGGTGCATATCTCCCACGACATCACAGGTGCCTGGCACAACATGTATCTGAACCTGCTCGACCTTGAGGAGGCCCTGGTAGCGATCTCCTCCTTCAGGCAGTCGCGGAGAGTCATCACTAGGATCCCCAAAGCTGTTCGCACTCTCGAGGCCGAAGCGCTAGCATTGTCCATCGGTAGAGCAGTTGACTCGGCCGGAGCGCAAAACTGGAGTAAACTTCAGTTTTGCGGCACTCGTACTCGGGATCCAGATGGCAAGGAACCTAAGGGCAGGGAAGAGATCGAGCCCCTCCCTGACTTCGGGGCCCAAGGCAATGTCGTTTCTTTCTGCAAACCTTCAACTGCGACCCTCTCCTGTTGCCCATCAGTGTCGACACAACGTCCGCAATCCATTTCCAACTACTCGAAACGTCTCCGGTACAGAATGAACCTCATACTAATTGAGGGCGATATTTCGGCTGCGGCTGAAAATATTTTGTGGTTCAGGTTGTTTATTTCTTTATTTCTTTATATATTTACACGTTCTTTTATATATTCTGTTCTTGTTTCCTTTGATCATTTTACCATTTCACACATGGTCGGTGTGGGATTTGATATAGTTTGATAGTAGTTAGGCAAAATTAAATGTTTTTCTTTTTTAAAAAGAGAGAACGATATATATATATATATATATATATATAAGAAAGTGAGGTTTATTTACAAAATAAAAAATAACCGAGGTATCCTACACGAGTGAAAGTATAAGGAAAAAAGATGAAATACAAAATGCAACTGGAGTCTTTTTTTTGGTTCCTTTACCGGTTTCGCAGTTCTTCTGCTTTTCAAAAGTAGAGTTGAGATGCAGGGTCTGTGGTTTTTCTCACATCGTGTTGGTCTTTGAATGTTACTTGTTTTATATGGAAAAAAGTGGCTCGAAATGCCAGGTTTTTAGAGAAGTAATTTGATTACATTTCGCGCCAGTTCGCGTTACAAAGTTCTTCAAACAAAAGGGGGGGGGGGCTCAGTTTGTTCTTTCATATATGAGTGAAGTTTGGTTGGTTGATGCAGTCACGTGAATAAGCACATCAGCTTTCGCGCCAGTTTGTGTTTGAATTTCTTTTTACTTAAAAAAAGTCGCTCACGAAGGCTATTTTAAAAAAAATGTAATTTGATTGGTTATAAATGAAATTATGATTGTCACGTGAACAAGTTCATTAAATTTCGCGCTCGTATTTGGGAATTTATGTTGTAGCCTTTTAGAGAATTTTATGCCAAACAAAAGATAATGGTCAAGAGAAATGGGATTGGGAGAATTGTTCTGGTTCAGTGAATATGGCTGGTTCACTGCGTTGTCAGAATTCAGACTTTCTATTGAAATAAAGAAAGTAGAGATATGTATGTTTATTCGTGTGCTTGTGTTTGTGTGTGTGTAGGAAGATGATTCTATTAGTAGAAATGGGGGAGGGAGTTGTGTGTGTGTGGGGGGGGGGGTGTTATGTGTGTATGGATGTTATGTGCGTGTGGGAGTATGGTTAGCATGTTAAGATGGAGAGAATATATATATTTTGTGTGTGTGTGTGTGTGTGTGTGTGTGTGTGTGTGTGTGTGTGTGTGTGTGTGTGTGTGTAGGAAAATGATTCCGTTAGTAGAAATGGGGGAGGGAGTTATGTATTTGTGGGGGTGTGGTTAGCATGTTAAGGTATTAGAGTATTAACGTATGTTAAGGTTTATTTAGTTCTGGTTTTTATTTTCTAAAGTAGGTGTTATGTGCGTGTGTATGTATGTGTCTGTTTGGATGGTTAGCATGTTATGGTGTTGACATAATGTATATTAAACTATATTTAATGCTGGTCTATATTTTTTAATAAACATATTTCCTTATTTATTCGTATTTGTTCTGTTGTATTGTCAGCGCAAAGGTAAAATGGGAAGACTTGGAATTTGGGTGTCTTATTAGTTACGCATATGTCTAGATGTGCAATTAGTGGTATCTGTCTCGTGGTCGGATCTCGTAATTGTTTGCGATGAACTCTCATTCTGTTTCTGGGTGTGAGTTTAGTTTGTCCTGTATAATCTTCATTACATCCTTTACATTTAATGGCATAAAGCAGATTTTTTGATGAGCAAGTGAAGTGATTTTTTAGAGCAAAATTTTGTCCTGATTGAAATGTATACGTGTTGCCTTCAATGGTGTGAGTGCAAGTTCCACAATTAAAGCGACCACATTTTTTGACAGTTGGTTGTGGGTTTGTGTTAGGTAATTTGGCATTGGTGAGTAATGTTTTTATTGATTTCGGATGTCTTTTGTGTTTGATTATTTTGTGTGTTTCAAGGGCTTTTTTCATTCTTGGGTCTTGTTTCAATAGTGGGATGCTCTTGTGAATAGTGTTGTAAGCTTCCGCATTTCTTGGGTTGTGTGTTGAGATATATGATAGAATATTGGACGTACCTTGAGTTTGTTTCTGTTATCGTAATTCATCAATACCTATTGCTTTAGCTCTTTCTATTACCTTATTTATTAGTAATGGTGGGTACTGTCTTTCGAGTAGAATTTCCTTTAATTCTTGAAGTCTTTTATTTCGTGTTTCATAATTGGAGACAATTGTGCAAATTCTTCTTGCTAGCAAATTCTTCTTTTAACCTAGCAAGAAGAATTTGCACAATTGTCTCCAATTAGGAAATAATTGTCTCCAATTATGAAACGCGACCCCGGTTGATAAATAATGTGTGATATATAGCAGAAAAGTGTAAGGGATGGGAAAGTACCTTGTTGACAGCCAAGGGCAAGCCTTTTTTTTCTTCCTTTGACTCTCCGATGCATGGTTTTATGTACATATGTATGTGGCTTATGTGTGTGTTCTATACATATGGAATAAATATCGCAAGGCATTCTATCCGATGCTCTAATGACACACACGGTACGCACACATGTATATATTGTAGTGCATTGGAATTGTATTAACATTTAGGCAACACAAATAGCAATATATTAAGGTTGTCCCTATACACTGCCTATATAAATATATATATATATATATATATATATATATATATATATATATATATATATATATATATATATATATATATATATACATATATATATATACATATATATATGTATATATTTATATTTATATTTATATTTATATTTATATTTATATACACATATGTAGAGGATGAATATGTACAATCTATCTATGTATCTATATATATAAATATATATTAGTAAAAGGGAAAAGAAAATGCTGACGAATTTTTTCCAGTGAAAAATAGTTTAATTAGGAATAAGTATAAATTAGTATAAGTATTAGTTAGTATTCAGTTTTAGTTTTAAGTTTTTACTGGTTGCGCATTTCTTATGCTTTTCAAAAATAATTTTGAGATAGAGTGCTCGTGATTTTTGCTCTAATCTGATCAGTTTTGGAAATTCTTCCTGTTTTATGTGAAAAAAGTGGCTTGGGAGGTATTGAGATTTGGTTGGTTGTTGAATGTCACGTGAATAAGCGCAATACATTTCGCGCCAATTCGTGTTGCAATAATTCTTGTAGTCAAAACAATTTTGTTTGGTCGATAGATGTCACATGAATGTTTAAATTGATTTTAGCGTAAGCTGGTTTCGCGCCAAATGTAGGTTTGTCGAAGAGTGTCCTTTTCCGCTTGATTGAGTTGCAGTCATATGTATATATGTATGTGTGTATATATATATATATATATATATATATATATATATATATATAAATATATATATAAATATATATATATATTTATATTTGTAATATTTATATACACATACGTAGAGGATGAATATGTACAATCTATCTATGTATCTATCTATGCATCTATCTATAACTGCCTCTTTTTCTCCCGCACAGATTAATAGTCAGAAAATTTTCCCTTCTTAAAATTTTCACAAAAACTCATAACAAAAAGACATCCGCTCAAAAAGTCCCTTATGACCCCTTAGAGTACACCACAGAAATGACCGTGCTTACACATGTTAGTTATAAGGGTCACTAAATTAGAGATAAAAATTAAACCATCTGTTGTATGTTACTGAGTATGGGTCATTCCAGCAACTTTTTTCAGATCCGTCTCCCCACCTATCACCGTCACCATCATCATCATCATCATCATCAGTATTATCAGCGGTCTCCTCGCTCTGTCATTCTCGTTTTAATACACCTCCTGTCACCACAACGATAACCACCAGCAGCAGCATCATAATCATGAATTTATCATCATGCTCCTTTTGATTTGATTTTATTTTCACGATCCCTAACCATACTAAGTCTCTCCCCTCTTAACCTGTTCACCCTTGAACATGGATCATATCAAGTAATGAATGATAGTGTTAATACTGTCGAGAGGAGAGTCAGCATTCACTACTTACCACACCCACCAGTCCATACAACACACGGCCCCCTTTCTAAAAACCCTTCTTTCTTCACTGATCCAATACTTTCTGAGCATTCTCTAACAATTATTAATGCTATTTATTTCATTTATCTATTTTATAAGGTTGATAAGTGGAGAAGTATATATACCCATAATTGACTGGCCAGTTCTATTGTTATCTACTGATATTTTTTTCTTTCTTTGGTTTATTTTATGTGTATGTGTGTATCTGTGTATGTACATGCCTGGCAGTTGTCTGAAGAAATATATGTATAAATTTACATTTGTTTATATAAATATATATATATGTGTGTGTGTGTGTGTGTGTGTGTTTATATATATATATGTATGTATACACATATATGCGTGTGCATGTGAAGGTTTATGCGCACGTATATGTACACACACACACACACACACACACACGCATATATATATATATATATATATATATATATATATATATATATATATATGTATGTATGTATATATCATGCACATATGCATACATATATATACATACAAACATACATAAATATATATATACATATATATATGCGTGTGTGTGTGTGTGTGCGTGTGTGTGAAACAGTATGTGGTTTAATGACAATTTCCTTTCTTAGATTTGTATCGGCTTGACGACTGGCGATATATATATATATACAATTTACTGGCAATTTCGATATTTAGCTTTTTAATAGGAGCATAATTCAAACTATAAAAGAAAAGAATAGTAAAACAACCACCTCCCCCCATTTACCAGTCAGTCACCGTCTGAAAGGTTAGGAGCAGTGAATTAAAACTACATATCATTTCTTCATGCTGATGATATTGATGTTCTTTTTGATGTCACTTTAATGTTATAGTTAATATTCTTGATGACCGGGCTATGAATTTGTAGTTTTGCCGGATCTCTGGTCTCAATGTTGTACTGAATGTAGTTAGTTTTGTCCACCAACACACTCCCATTACACTCATACGTTTAAATCACACCGGGGCCGAGTTTGCGTTTTATCGTTCCGTGCTCGAAACAAATATTTAGTACGATTCGGTGTTGTTAATTTTATTTTTATTTTTAGGTCAGTCCTGATCGGGTAAAAAGCGTTCCAGCAATCAACTTAAATCTTTATTTGGTATATCGGGGATTTTATAGTTGAACCGACGCTGGCATGGCAATGTGGTTGAGAAGAATGTTTTGTTACCATGTAGTTTAAGCTTGGAAACAAATGCGAATCACCTTAGACAAGTGTCCTTTTCTATACCCTTAGATGTATCAACGACATATGTGTGAAATTTGATTTAGACACACACACACACACACACACACACACACACACACACACACACACACACACACACACACACACACACATACACACACACACAGACACACACACACACACACACATACACACACACACACACACACACACACACACACAATCTCGTTATAAAGAATTTTGTAATAAAGAATTAATACCGCGTAAATTTCGTTATAACGGAATTTCACTGTATATATATATATATAATTTATTTATGTTCATACTTGGAGTAAAAGCGCTACCTAAAGTTTCAAGGCTTATTCTCCTCAGATTATAAGAGCGATCGAATTTGTAGCCTATTCACTAAGTGCTTGGACAAGCTTGAAGATGCCTTAAAAAATAGAGCGTGTTAAACGCCGCTTTAAAATAACAAAAGGAAATAACTCAAAATGTAAAATTGATATGGCTACATTTATATCCGTGGGTTAGTCTATGCGCAATATAACAGATGTCTTGTATTATTTAGTGGCATACAATATAGAGATGTTTACCTTTATTAAGCCATGGAGTTTGGTAGTATAGACGGTGCACTGTATTATGTAAGTTTGGAAACAGAAAAAGTTATTAACGTAAGAAAGGAAATGGTTTGTGAAATGTAGACATCCTCTAAAAATTTAATTCTTAGAATTCAAATAATTATGATTCAAAAACGGCAAACTTTGTAAACTCCTAAACGTTTCTACTTCGCATCCCCATTCCTTCGGCAACCAGGTTATGATAAACAGCACGGCCCTGCTAAAAAGAGTATGGCAATCAAAGGAAAAAGGGCTTCGATATAAGATTGCTTGGAAACTTGAATAACTACGAATAGTAGATCAACTAGGCAATGGACAACTCAAAGCCACACACACACACACACACACACACACATATATATATATATATATATATGTATATATATATATATATATATTTATTAAAATAACAGATTAAAGTTTAAGCAAAGAATCGCTGCTTTCACCCTTAACGGGATCTTCTGAAACTAACAAAGTCAATCTGTGAACGCAGAAGTGAATATTTCAAAAAACGTTGCAACCGGAGGAAGACAGGAAGACGATACTTTGGTCCGTGGAAACGTTCCCTGGCAAAGACCGGGAAAAAACGAATATAATACGTCATATGTGGAGCGTGGAGAACAATTACTCGCAAAGACAAAACCACGTAAATGGTATAACTGAAGTCGTAGACTAAAATTCTAACTAGGAAACCGTATATATATTTTTTATATATATTTGTATGTGTATTTGGTGAATACATTCGTATGCGTGCGGGTACAGGCGTTGTGTGGGTTCTGTATGTGCGTGCGGGTTTTGTTTTTTTGTGTACGTGCGTGTATTTGTATACCTATGGCGAGTGTTTTCGCGTATGCTTGTGTATGTACGTATATGGATGCGTGTATGTATTTATTTAATTTCAATTACCTCTGTATTTTATTTACTTTATTCTTAACTCTGAAGCCGAGAATCATTCGGTTTCCTAGTTAGAATTTACGTGGTTTTGTCTGTGCGTGCAATTGGTCTCCCCGCTCCACATATGACGTATTATCTTCGTTTTTTCCGTTCATTGCCAGAGAACGTCTCTATGAACCACCTAATAGAATATTAGTCTACGACCTCTTTTATACCATAAACGTGGTTTTGTCTTTGCGTGTAATTGTTTTTCACCGCTCCTATTAATGACGTATTATATTCGTTTTTTCCCGTTCTTTGCCAGGGAACGTTTCCACGGATCAAAGTATCGTCTTCCTGTCTTCCTCCGGTTGCAAGGTTTCTTTGAAATATTCACTTCTGCGTTCAAAGATTGACTTTGTTAGTTTCAGAAGATCCCGTTAAGAGTGAAAGCAGCGATTCTTTGCTTAAACTTTAATCTGTTATTTTAATAAATATTTGGTCTACTGTTCTTTTATATTTATATATATTTATCCTTATCGAGCCCTCTTTGGATTTTAGTCTTCAAATTTATTATTATTACTATATATATATATATAGGCAACAACGTTGTTTCTGATTCAGTCACACTGCGCGGCATCTTGAAAAGTGTCCCCCGAGTAGAGAGTCTCGGGTTGCAGTGAAATTTGATGGGCGAAAAGTGCAGAAATCTGTCATACATACACCCACACGGTCACCTGCACACACATACACACACACATGTAATATGTGTATTTGTGTTTGTAATTATGTATGTATTATACACGTATGTATATATATACACACACATATATACATATATACATATATATATATATATTCATATGTATATATATATATATATATATATATATATATATATATATATATTCTGTTCTTTTTTCTATATATATATATTCATATGTATATATATATATATATATATATATATATATATATATATATATATATATATATATATATATATATATATATATATACATATATATATTCTGTTCTTTTTTCTATTTCTCACCAATAGACAGTTATCCAGTTTATAAAAACACGTTTCTTTCATTGGTATTCCCACAGTATCAATTAGGTTATTATGTAAATATGTTTGTATATATATTTATGTGTCATACCATGTGTGGATATGTATTGAGTTATATGTGCATATATATATATATATATATATATATATATATATATATATATATATATATATATATATATATATATATATATATATATATATATATAAGTAGGCCGAATTTGCTTGCAAACCGCCAGAGATTCGATTTTACTAAATTTCCAATTATATTATTCTCCTAGATTTAATAATTAACTAATTAATTTAATTAGACAATTCTGTTGATTGGTTAATTATTTGTGTTTGTTTTATAACATCTAGTCGAGAGCTTATCATGATGATTAGCGGAAATTAAAATATTTCCTTTGTCTAACATTTTGATTGACCCGCCAAAAACCGGGGGTTATTTCCCTTGCTGGAATTAACAGGTGACAGCTATAGATACGATACGCTGCATCTAGCAGCAACATTTAGCCTATCACCCCGTTCTGGGTAGAACGAAAACCTGTTGAAAAACTGAATCCTCTGTTCGATCATGAATACCACGAGCTTGCCAGTCATGTAAATTTGATATTTGATTTCGGATTCAAAGAAACACTTTAAACGTATAAGCGTTTGCTTTGTCCAGGTGTATTTTTCTCAACTTGTTAGTTCTATCGTTACTTTGGTATATTATTGTGTATTAGATTTTGCGTACCACAATGTTCGATTTGTCAAGCTATTTAAACGTATGTTATTACTCTAAGGACCTACCTTATCGAGTGCTTTGCTAACTCATCATTTCATATAAGTAGGCCAAATTTGCTTGCAAACCGCCAGAGATTCGATTTTACTAAATTTCCAATTATATATATATATATATATATATATATATATATGTTTCTATACATGTACGTGCATGTGCATATATATATATATATATATATACGTGTGGGATTGGCTCAGTGCACAGTCTTTCTTCGCTTTAAAAAATATCTTCATGCACAGGCATTGCACGATAGAATTAATTAATAATTATTAATAATGGTATATGTGCAATGGCTATACTCGATAACAAGGGAGAAGCCATTATATATATATTTGAATTAGATAGTGAAAATAGTGCCTCCGTCGTATTTTTCACGAAATAAATTAGCCTAATAATTTTGAGTTATAAAAACCCACAGAGATGGGGGGAAATGAATGAGCATTGACGTACATGGGACACGAACCCACATATCTAGCTATTATAGCCATTGTGTTATCATTACACCAATACACCATACACACACGTTTCCATTAAATTTGAAGGTATATAATCATAGCGTGTGAATACATATATATAAAATACAAAGGTTTTTTTTTAGCTTTTGTTAGGTTTTATAATTCAAAATTATTAGGCTAATTTATTTAGTAAAAAATACAACGGAGGCACTATTTTCACTATCTAATATCACATTTTCTGCTGTTTGTAAACAACATCTAAAAAATCTTTGTGTCTTATATATATATATATACTTGGGGAGGGTCATATTTGTGTAATATTGCCAGAATTAATAACAGAACACACTCACTGTTTGGTTGGTTTTCGCTTTTCGCTTCTGTGTCTTTTATATCGACTAAATAAAGATGGCGTAGAAAATACAATGCAACGGGAGGAAACAATAGCACCACTGACGATGTTGCAGATGTGCAACGAAAGAACTTTGATAAACTATATATATATGTGTTTGTGTCTATATTGTATCTGTATTTTTGACCGCTGGTCAGTCAATGGCAACATTGAGGACCGAATAAATTAGATTACCGATATAAAAGACACAGAAGCGAAAAGCGAAAACCAATCAAATAGTGAGTGTGTTCTGTTATTAATTCTGGCAATATTACACAAATATGACCTTCCCCAAGTATAACAATATTTGTTTCGACACACGATTTCATATCAAAAACCTCGCAAATTTAATTCATCGCCGTTATATATATATATATATATATATATATATATATATATATATATATATATATATATATGTGTGTGTGTGTGTGTGTGTAGTGTAGGTGGTTCAGTGAATTATTGGTGTTGGTACCAAAGCAACCAGTCTATGAACAGGCAAACTGTATATAATAGAAACAAACGCACACACACACATATATATATATATATATATATCCAGGGATTGTAACGCGGAGTTGCTGTAGGTTCACCCGGGTGAGCACTCGATATTTAGGTTCATGTCGGTATCGAGGTGTAGAGCTAGACAGAGTGTAGTATAATAAAATAAAATAAGGACGAGTGGTTACTCCTTCATTGCGTTTACTGGGTCCAAGGAGCTCCGAAGAGCAGTTGATTACCGATTCAGATTAGATCGATACAGATCGAACCCTGAGCTGATCAATAACGAAACCCGCGTCACCAACCAATAAATGTAATGAAGGAATAACCACTCGTCCTTGTTTTATTATACCCCCGCCCCCCACTCTCAGGCGTGAAACTAATACTAATATCATTTATACTGCCTCTCTGATTTTTGTTCTCTGTTTATTAAACTATATATATATATATATATATATATATATATATATATATATATATATATACACACATATATCATCATCATCATCATCATCATCATCATCATCATCGTCGTCGTCGTTATACGTCAACTGGACGGGTCATTACCACTTGTGACCCGGTTGTTTTTGGACTCATATTGCTGCTTCTTTCCACTAGGAGTTTGTGTATATACGAATGTCTGAGAGAAAACGAGCGAATGGAGGAAACATATCGAGACATACAGAGGGCTTGTAAGTTGAAGAGAAAGCGAGAAAGAAATTGTGAAACAGAGAGAGAGAGAGAGAGAGAGAGAGAGAGAGAGAGTTGAAACTGTCATTTGTTTTCCTTCTCAGGTGTCGTCAGATATCTCGACGTTGCTTCAAAATAAACAAACTTTGACTATTATTATATAGGTATTTTGAAAGTTACTGTTCGTTAAAGCACATATATAAAACGTTCTATCCCCCATCTCTCTCTCTCTCTCAAACACACACAGATTATATATACATATATTTTTTTAAATATATTTATGTGTGTATGGGTGAATAAATATATATATATATATATACAAACTCACACACATACACGTATATATATATACATATATGTGTGTGTGTGTGTATAATTCTCTTCACACATATACTTATGTTAACAAACATACGGGTGTGTACAAAAAGAAACCAAAATGAATGCATTCTAATGGAGACCAAAGTTGACTGGGAATATATGACAGACAACTACAAAAACGACAGTCAGTAGCAAAATATAGAAAACATCGAGGTAAAGAAGTTTGAAGGAATGTACAATTGAATGAGAGAGAAAGGGAGGAGGGACAAATAGTACGAGGAGGGAAAGAGTGAACAAGTGAGAGAGAAAATAGATAACGGGAATGAAATTCATTCGGCTATTGTAATGGATTTACGTGAGAAGCCGTCCCGTGATTCTGTTACTAACACTTTGTATAAAGTGGCACCCCATTCTAGTATACACATAAGCAATTAGCAATGATGATATCTATGACACGAAGCTACTATACTTAGCGACAACACAATCCTATAAGACGCCAATCAACGCCGAAAAAAAATGGTGTTCTCCCGCTCCACCCTGTCTCTTTTGTCATCCAATACATTTTTCAATATATAAATGTTATGAACGCGGTTGGAGAGGCAGAAACTATTGGCTGCCAGTTAACATAACTCCTGTGTGTATCTCCGTCATTGTATTTTTCTGAGTCGAAATCCCATACAGGTCTTTCATCCATCCAGGGGTCGATAAAACAAGTAGCTATCAAGCAAAATAGTTGACTTAGCCGAATATACCAACCACAAGAAATTGTGACTTTGTGCGCATGCTAGGGAATTGTTGTTATATATCTTCAAGTTGCTCTGATGTAATAAACCTATGATCAAAAGATTTTTTGTTATTAGATTGCCTAACATGCTCTTCTAATTTTAAGACAAAAGAGTGTGATTGGGAAATCTATTCATGGGCATCAATCGCCCACGTTGACTTATTCGGAAATCGGCAGAGAAATACGGCAAAATTGATAGGGAGCTACTGAAAATATCTTGTAGTATTTCGTTATATCTGTTTACGTTCTGAGTTCAAATTTTCTTATGGCCAAATTTACTTTTCATATTTCTGTGCCTACGAAATAAAGTAATGGTCATGCAATGCGCCTCTAGAAAAGACCGCTAATCACACTTACTATTGTTGGCCTTGGTTCAAAGTTTTAAAATATCTTCTTTTCCCACTTATTCCCGGAGGGGTTGTGGAGGCAGATTCCAGTGATGCACTGGGATCAATTTAATCGAGCCCCCCCCCCCCCCCCCCCCATTGCAAAAAAAAAGAAATTTTTGGCTTTGTGCCTAATTCATAAATCATTATGACTCAATAATTGGATTGAAATCAAGACTATGAACAAATGGAATATTCGATTATGAATTTGAACTATCGGCGTTTAAGCAAACCTACCACCAATAACATTAATACAACAACATTGCCGTCTTTTGTGGTATGTAGGTCAGCATTGTCTAATGTATCCTTTCCTTATTTTAAATAGTTGGTGGAGACTTGAGCGAGATTTGGCTATATTTCCTTCCAGGTTGAGCAGCCACGGAAATAATTCCTTGCTCTCCGTATTATTGTTTAGCTTCAATTTAGATCTAGGAGTATTTAGCGGTATAATCGCCATTCCTTGTCCCACAAATTGCTGGCCTTGTGTCTAAATTAGAAATCATTATCATCCGCCCAAAGCAACTCCAACTGTATACTCCCTCTCTTTTTGTTTATTTTGTTCTTAATTTCTTTCATACGTTAAAGTGAGATTTGCCTACGAATTTTAGTAACTTCAAAAACGGGTTAACTTTGTATGAAACTAAAATTTTGCAACCTCACGCAAAACTATGCTACATATATGTTTTTATAAAGATTTGACTAAACACACTTGTTCGACAACAAACGTCATTAATTCCGTGATTTTCATACGATTACACTGATATTGGTTGTAAATACTTATACCAACTTGTAATAAATCATGTCAAAACGTAACATAATCTCTCGAGCTCTACCAACTTTCATATAAAGAAATTCAAACTGACCAGTCACTTCATAAATTATTATTCATGAGGCATTTTTGCTTTTGTTGACGGTGAATGTCGAATCTCTGTAACAAAGGTTTATATATATATATATATATATATATATATATATATATATATATATATATATATATATATAAAGCCATTGGCTCTCGTTATTCCCTGTCAATAATGTGACCAAAGGAAAAGGAATTCTGAGCTCTTTAAAATACAATATGTTGAAAAGGTAACACACTAGAGAGAGAAAGTGTGCCATAAAACAGGGAAAACTACCAGTGTATCGAATCTATACTCTATGGAAGGCAGGGTAGACACACAATAATTAAAAATATAAATTGAAATGTATATACGCACCTCTATAACTATATAACACACGCGTACAAATCCAAAGAGATCTGTTTTGCCAGGGTTTTGTTGACTGAAATGGAATAGCCTATGGTTCATCAGCGCGTGCAAGACTATACATTCCAGACAACTCTAAGAGAATCTAAAGCGACCGTCCAGCTACACGCGGCAGAGAGATGTCACAGCGTGTTTAGGGCAGTGAACCAGTGGTATCTGAGGGACGAGTTAATTTATCGTGATATTTCGCTCCTTATAACAGTCTTTCCTCTCTCTCTGTTAGGGTAAGCACACTTCTTTAAGTGGTTTTTCGGCTGCCCTTTCTAGCAGCTCGTCCCTCAGATACCACTGGTTCACTTCCCTAAACACGCTGTGACATCTCTCTGCCGCGTGTAGCTGGACGGTCGCTTTAGATTCTCTTAGAGTTGTCCGGAATGTATAGTCTAGCACGCGCTGATGAACCATAGGCTATTCCATTTCAGTCAACAACTTACTGGCGAAACAGATCTCTTTGGATTTGTACGCGTGTGTTATACAGTTATAGAGGTGCGTATATACATTTTAATTTATATTTTTAATTATTGTGTATCTACCATGCCTTCCATAGATATAGATTCCATACACTGGTGTTTTTCCCTTTTTTTTTTATTGATGGAACACTTTCTCTCTCTAGTGTGTTACCTTTTCAACATATTGTATTTTATATATATATATACACATACACACACACAAATATATATATATACACATATATATATATATATATACACATACACACACACAAATATATATATACATATATATATATATATATATATATATATATATATATATATATATATATATATATATATATATATATATATATATATATATGTGTGTGTGTGTGTGTGTGTGTGTGTGTGTGTGTGTGTGTGTGTATATATATATATATATATATATATATACGATAGATAGGCTATAGCTTTCATTCTTAATATAATCACGTCATATTTGGTGCTGACAATACAAAATAACAGGTTGGACAATCCCACCTGCATATCAACATGTATATATATATCTATCTATCTAGGGCGGGTAAAATTCCCGATATCCATGGACGAGTTCTCTCCAGCGGTCTCTGTCCCTCATTATCGCTGCCATGTCCTGCGTCTCCAACAGACCAGTGTCTGTCCTCAGGGCGTCAACATACGTTAACCTTGGTCCTCCTCTTCCAGTGTGTCCATGTAGAGGCTCCCACAGGAGCACTCAGTGCAATGTCAACTCTGGATGTCGGTGAGCATGTCCAGCTAACCTCAGTCTCCTCTGTATCACTTTTGAGCTGACTCTTGGGAGGCTCCCATACATCTCTGAGTTTTTCATCCTCAGTGTATACTGATTAATGTTCAGAGCCATCCTCAGCATTCTTGTGTAGCACCCATCCATCATCTGAGTGAGTTTCTTGGTCAGTGTCCAAGTCTCAGACCTGCACAGACTCCACTACAGCAATGAAGAGGCGGACTTTCAGGTCTTCACGAAGGTCTGACTTCCACACCGATCTCAAGCTGTGGCACGCCGCCCAGGTTTGCTCTTCCTCTCAACCACATCATCTTCCGTATTCCCAATCTTTGCTCCCAAATACAGGAAGTCCTCAACCAATTCTAGCGGCTTCCCGCCTACATTAGTGATTCCCTCTGGCCTCTCAACATTCTCTACCAGATATTTTGTTTTAGTCTCATTCATTCTCAGCCCCACACTCATCGACACAGTCTCAACCTCCCGCATCAAATCCTCTGCCTCCTTCACTGTATTTGTCACCAAAACTATGTCGTCGGCAAATTCAGCATCTGATATCTTTTTCGCCTTAACTCTCCTGCTCTGAGCCGGTGCTACAGTAAAGCCAGAGTTCTGGTGTTTCTCCAGTGCAAGGCGCATACAATAGTCCACTACGATGATAAAAAGGTAGGGAGCCAATGTATCTCCCCGGAGCACTGCAACCAGTATTTCAAAGAACTCTGTCATCCCATCAGGTGTAATGACTTGGGCTTTGGTGTTGGTGTAGAGCAGTGATATCAGGTCCACTATCTTCTTGGGGATTCCATAAGCCTGTAAGATCTTCATCAGGCAGTGACGGTCCACAGAATCAAAGGCCTTCCTAAAGTCAATGAAAACCATGACCGCAGGAAGGCACTTTGCTCTAGCTCCCTCTAATATCCTCCTCAGCATCAAGATGTGACTGGTGGTTGATCTTCCCTCTCTGAAGCCGTTCTGGTAATCCCTGAGCTTCTTCTCCATCTCAGGCTGGATCCTGTTAAGAATCATCCTGTTGAGAGTCTTTGCCACAAGTGACGTCAGTGAGATCCTACTGTAGTTGTTGGTGTTAGAGAGATCTCCCTTCTTTGGCACTGGGACGATGTTACTGATCCTCCACTGATTCGGGGCAACTCCTTTCTCCAGTGCCTGGTTACAGAACTCCAGGATGATATCATCAAAATCACACCTCTTCATCACCTCTGATGCCACTCCATCTTCTCCATGAGCCTCGCCCTCCTTGATTTTCTTCTTGGCTCTCTGAAGCTTCTCTCTGGTGAATGGTTCTGTCTCAATATCCAGTTCTTCAAACAGCCGCCTAATCTCCGCAGTGCTCTGTGCTGTGGAGGGCGGCTCTCCTAGTAGGGTCCTAAAATGGTCTAGCCATTTCCTCTTCCTATCCTCGGGCCCTGGTCCCTGGATCTGTCTCGAACACCTTCTCTTGCTCTCTGTGATCTCGTTGATGATCATCCAGCTCTCCTTACATCGAGATCTGTCAACCGCTCTCCCCACACTTCTGATCTTCTCTATCAGTGCCTCAGTGTAAGCGGTACAGAGTTCTTCCCTCATCACCTCCACAGTCTCCACCCTCTCCTCCGTAGGATCAGCATAGAATTGGTCCTTGGCAGCTTTCAGGTGTTCTCTGGCCGCACACACTTTTGGGTTTGCAGAGCTGACGTGCTTCCTTTTGTTCTTTTTCCTCGGCACCAAGGTCTCACTTGCTTCCGCCACTGCATTGGTGAAGTGCCCGTACCTCCTCGTCACACTCTCCTCAGTCCATCCAATCTCTCTCTCTCTCCTCTGTCTCTCCACACAGAGCACTGAACCTGTTCCTCACCTCTACTGTGAACCTCTCCTGTAGCTTATCATCTTCCTTGAAAGCTCCCCAGTCATAGATTGCTCTCCGGGACTGAGCCTTGCTCTTTCTTAAGCTCACCCGGACCTCCCTCATAAGAAGCCGGTGGTCACTACCCAGTGTACTGAAATAGTTGTATGGTTCTGTGTTCAGAACACTATTCCGCCACTTTTTCCTCACCAGAATGAAATCAATCTGGGATTTGGGCAGGTGCATATCTGAGATGTAGGTCCCCATCTTCCCCAGATTCTTCCAAAAAACTTAGGTTGGTCGCTATTAAGTTCGCCTCCAGCAGGGTGTCTCTCAGTAGTCTTCCATTTCGGTTGGTGTTGTTATGGAAGTACCAGCAAGGATCTTCACTGCCCTCCTTACTCAGATGTGCATTGAAGTCCCCCAAAACAAGCAGGATGTTGCGTGCTTGTGTGGTGTTGACAGCTCTACACACCTCCTCATGGAACTCTTCCGCACTCATATCACTTTCTCCCTCGGTTGGACTATAGGCTGAGATGACTGTCAGTCTTGGGTTTCCATTGAAGTTCACCCTCAACACTAGCGGGGAGACAGGCATTATTTCCCTCACCAATAGACTGGTTTTTGTGCTGAAAACAAAACCCACTCCTCCCACTGCAGCATTTGTCATGTTCCTCACTGCCGATGTGGTGATGAGCTGGCCCCTCTTCCCAATCATCACACTCCTCACGGGCTCATCGTGTAAGATCCTGTGTTCTTGGATCGCAAGTATCTGTATACCACTCTCCTCGAACAGATGTCCCAACTCCTCTCTCTTCTCCAGCGTCCGAATAGTCCTCACATTCAAAGTGCCCATTTTGATGGCTCTCCTGCAGGACAAAACTGCATTCTTTATATTTGTCTCAGAGACAGCTGATCCATCATCCACTGGCCCTCTCTGTGGCTATAAGCCAGCAGAGTCATAACGACCAGACGGCTCCTTGACAGTGTAATTAGGGGCTCTAACCCTAGTGCTGTTAGATTGACTCTCCATATTTCTTTTCAATAGCTGACAAAACCTTACCGGCGCCACTCGAATAAGTTAGTTATTTAACCCATAAATGGGGCCCTAACAGGTACTCCGGGCCAGAGCAGACCTGGAAGTTATGACAACTAAGGGGTAACTCCACATTCCCCACAGCTCCTGAACTCCTGAACTGGGGCCTTGCCACTGGATGTAGTTTAATGTCATACCCAGGACAAGTATATATATATTATATATATATATATATATATATATATATATATATATATATATAATTGGTGTTGGATGCTTAAAGCGTCCGTATCCGGTCGGTCGTATGAGCACTCAATGCCCTCGTAGAGCAGAGTATGATATCACAGAAAAAATAGATTCAGTGTTGCGACGAAAGGAATTTATTGGATATATTACAAATGCTTCTCGAGTGACCAGCTCGAGGCACGATCGATATGGTGATCACACCTGACTCTGAAATCAACACGGTCGTCGGATAAGTCTCGATTCTACGAAGCAGATTTTCCTATAGTCCTTTAACATCGGATTTCTTCGTTTGTTGATTTAGATCCTGTTGTTGTCATTCTATGAGTGGTCTAGAATTGTACACGTCATCGGTATTTCTAGCCACTCATGGTTGCTCACTTCATGCTTCCTCTCGTTCTCTACCTGTCAATCAAAATTTCTTCATGTATCAGAATTACTACTGTGGTAGGAAAGGGGCTGTAATCGTGAACGTCTGGCATCACTTCGACCTCTTCATTGCCCCTAGGCGCCTTAGTCTACATCGTTCAGGTACACACCCGCAATTATTCATCATAAATAATGTCTTGCAGGAATTAAAAAACAACAACAAATCCTGGGGATATTTAGCGTAACATTTGTAGGACACAGCCTTGGTATACACTCCGCCATACATATTTCAAAAAGAAAAAGAAAGAACCTGTAGCAAGAACGTTTTTAAAAGAAAGCTTTCAACAGCCATTCAAACGAAGGGGCTACATCAAAGGTGTTTTCAACAAATAGACCCAATTCTACACTCACACACTGGACTCAAGGGAGCGTGCATAGCCAAGACGCCGCACACATATATAGGCAGATGGGAAAAGAAAAGTCCATGGAAAGTCATCCGTACCCCCACGCATAAATGCTCAAACATCGACCCATGCATGCACACACCCGTGCTCATGCATGTCTGTGTGGGCACACATACATACACGCACCCGCGTGCTCTGACACCGGATGCATAAAATTGACGAGTACCCCCCCCCCCCATCCGTCCACCCACGCGCCGCTGCGCAGATGGTGCACACAGTATTGTATGAGACAATGCATTTGAGGCCTTGACCCAACCTGATCACGTGGCGGTGTGAGTCCGAGGGTGGCTGCACAATATGCCTAAATGTTACGCTAGCACAATATCCCTGCACTAATCGCATATAACGTGGCTGGCACATATATAAAAAAAACCTGTACGCACATAACATAAAATAATGAAATAGTATACAATAATAAAATAAAATAAGATAAAATACAATAAAATAAAATGCTGGAAAAAGAGAATGCATACATGACAAGGATGCAGAGGGGGACGGGCATTATCGAGGTGTGCTTAAAGTTTCATACAATAGTTGGGGGCTGTAGTGCAAATGTTTATATGATATACATGGGGGCTGGTGGGCTTAGGCACTGGGTTGTAGCATGCGCATGATGCAGGTCTCGTAGCTTGTGGATAGGTGTGGGCCGTGCGTGCGTGCACAGACAGGTTACATATAGTGTGGTTATGTGTAACATCCATTTCATAAAAGTATATATGAGATGTGCATGGGTTTGAGGTATACATGGAATATAAAGAGTATGTGCTTCATTACAATATATATGGAATGCACGTGAAGTGTATGTATGATAAAATGTGCCAGCGGTATGCGTTGTGTGCGTGTGTATATCGCCGGCATGGAACGACAATATATATCTTTCTATATATAAAACGGTAGATGTCTGTCTGTGTGTGTGTATGATTTTTATGCATTTCAAAATTTCTCTACCGATTTTGATGATTTCTTTTCCAATGTGCTCCAAATTTACCAGAGCAGGTCAACGCTTAATTATTTTTATCCCAAAATGTCCTGCTTCTATGAAAAAACATCGATAAAACTAAATACATGCTGTAACCCTCTCTCTTACACGCTTCATTCCTCTCACTACTACCATCAAAAATATATGAAACTACATACATGTTGCAACTCTCTTTAAAAGGTTCATCACTCTTTCTACTCCTCCCTCAATCTCCTCTGCAACTCTCTATAAAAGGTTACTGCCTCCGTCTACTACTCTATCAACATCAAAATTTAGAACAACGACAAAATTCTTTTGAAGGAACGCGACACAAACTTTGAAACCTAAGCAACACAACAACCATAGCTTTACTCTCTCCGTCGCTCTTCCCTCTCTCTACAATAGATTATTCCCGCTCTCTATAATTTAACTGCTTTACTCTCTTCATGCTTTGAGGTTTAACACTAGCTTCAATCTATCCGTCGCTCTTCTCTCTGTATATAATAGATTATTCCACCTATTCGTTCGGGAACGCGAAAAAAACTTTGATAACTAAGCAACACATCATTTTATACAACAACAGTCATAACGACACTCATACATCAAATATCAAAATTTAAAAATCCGATAACACTAAATACATACTGCTCTCTCAACGTTACATTTTACATCAAATAACAAATATTCAAAAGCAACAGATGAATTTATAAAACAACAAACTCTCTGTCGCTCTTCACTCCCTATATGACAACACTACAGAGAGAGAAACAATGTATATGATCAAATGGAGCGTTCCGTATATTCCCGCTCTCTATAATTTAACTGCTTTACTCTCTCTGTCGCTCTTCACTCCCTATATGACAACACTGCAGTGGAGCGTTCCGTATTGACATACGGCTTATCTGGGGCATTTTCAATCGGCTTATTGCAAATAACAACCCGCAAAATAACACTTCATATAACAGATTAATGCTATCGACATATGAATCGGAATGTAACCCGTGAACTTTTTCATGAGCAAAATTATTCGAACAGACATGACCTCATTGCCAGAGTGTTCAGACTGAAATTTAATAAAAAAGGTCAGGTATTTGGAGCTGTAAAATGTGACATGTTCACCGTCGAATGGCAAAAATGAGGGCTGCCAAATGCTCACATTTTGATTTGGTTAGCTGATAAAATCAATTCAAATGCCATAGACAGCTTCATTTCGGCTGAAATCCCTAAGCAAGCAACTGAACAGGAATAACATGACATCGTTAAAGGTAACATGATTCATGTCCGTGTGCGTCGGGTCCTAATGAGCATCACACGTGTCTGAAAGGGGGCGGGGTCGTGCAGTAAGTGATACCCCCAAATGTTTGTTGACCAGACTCAGACTGGTGGCGACGGGTACCCCCTGTACAGGCGGAGACGACCCGAGAACGGTGGCTTCACCACAACAGTAAGGGGGGGTCAAGTCTGCCCGCTTCTCTTGAAGATGTTCAACGCCCACACCAACGTTGCTTTTTGCAACTCCGTCAAGTCAATAAATACATATCCAAATATGTAAATAAGGGCTCTAATGCCGCAATGTTCGCATTTCAAGCTGAAAATAGCAGAGACGAGGTCACAGAATACCTGGGGGGGGGGGGGCGTACATCAGTAGTAATGAAGCTTTTTGGCGCCTATTTGGTTTACCCCTACACTAACGGCACCTCGCCATCGTACAGCTTGCGGTACATTTGGAAAATGGGCAAAGGGTTTACTTTACGGACCAAACCGCCGCCAAGTTGGCCGCCGATCCGAAAGATACCACTCTGACGGGTTTCTTCAAACTTTGCCAGTTCGATACATTTGCGCAAACAATTGTGTACTCCCAGGTTCCATCCTACTTTATATGGTCGAAAAACACTTGGGCGCGAAGAAAGTCAGGTCAGGCTGCTGAAAGACATCCTGGTGTAAAATTTGACAGCTGTCTTGGAAGGGTTTACACTGTGCCCCCAAGTCAGAATGAATGCTTTCATCTCCGCCTTCTTCTGCATGATGTTGTAGGCCCACAAAGTTTTCAGGACATCAAAACTGTTGATGGAGAAATATGTGATACGTACCGGGAAGCCTGCTTTAAGCGTGGTCTTTTGGAAGATGATTCGCAATGGGATTCCACTTAGGCAGAGGGTGCTTTGTTGAAATCACCTAAAGGTCTACTGGAACTCTTTGCTATTTTGCTTCAAAAGTGGGAATTGTGTGATCCCAAATCTTTATGGGTCAAGTACAGAGACTTCATGTCTGAGGACCTCCTGCGCCAAGCTCATCTGCAGTATACTTCAGTGGAAGTTGGTTACAGCGACATTATCTACAACAGGGCACTCATTGATATCGAGGACGCCCTCCTCGACATGGGTGGGAGTGAGTTGGCGACGTATGGCTTGCCGTCAACCGTCAGAGAGGAAGCTAACACGTTGGCCCCGGATTTGTTGCGGGAAACAGCATATGACATCGAATCTCTTTCCCAAAACTTAGAAGAAAATGAGCCCAAACTTCTGTCGGACCAAAGGTTGGCCTATTTAACTATCATTGACGCGGTTCAAAATCAGACTGGGGGTATTTACTTTCTCGATGCTCCTGGGGATACCGGAAAAACTTATGTAAGTAAATTGATTCTCGCTAAGATTCTTCAGGAGACAAAAATTGCGTTGGCCGTAGCATCGTCCTGGATCCCTGCTACTTTGCTGCCGGGAGGCAGGACAGCACATTCAACCTTTAAACTCCCTTTGGATTTAGTAAAAACTGAGACACCAACATACAATATCAGCAAGAGTTCACACGAAGCTCTGGTTCTCGAAAAATGTTGCCTTATTGTTTGGGATGAGTGCACAATGGCACACAAGGGTTCCCTTGAGGCATTGGACACGACCCTGAAAGACATTAGGCATTGTACGGCTACTATGGGTGGCGTAACCCTTCGGCTATATGGGGATTTTCGGCAAACACTGCTTGTCATCCCCAAAGGGACAAGAGCTGATGAAGTGCGTGCCTGTCTTAAGACGTCCATGTTGTGGATCCAGTTGAAGAGTTTGTACCTGAGCACAAAAATGCGTGCTCATTTGCATGGTGATATGTCTGCAGCATTTGCTCAGAATATTTTAGCACTTGGTGAGGGCAATGTCCCTGCGGATGACAAGGGCCGCATAGCAATTGACTCCCTGTGCAACATTGTGAGCAGCCCTTCTGACCTTTGGGAAGCAGTTTTTCCTAATGTCTCATCTAACTTTAAAAACCTCGATTGGCTCAGCGAAAGAGCCATCCTTGCTCCGAGAAATACCATGGTTAATTTTATTAACGAGCAGCTGATTGAGAAGATTCCCGGTAAAGAACACATCTTCAAATCTATCGACCGGATGTCAGACCCCGACGATCGTTAATTATCCGGTTGAATTATTAAATTCACTTCAGCCCCCAGGGCGCCCACCTCATATTCTTAAACTTAGGGTTGGCTGTACCATTATGCTAATAAGGAACTTGCTTCCACCAAAGCAGTGCAACGGTACTCGCATGGTCGTCAAGTCACTGACGCCCCACTTGATTGAGGCCACCATTGTAACGGGGTGCAGGAGAGGGGAGAATGTTTTCATTCCAAGGATGAACCTTTTCCCCTCGGCGTTAGATATCCCGTTCGATTTCCGGCGATCCCAATTCCCGGTGAGACCATGTTTTGCCATGTCTATTAACAAGTCACAAGGGCAAACATTGTCGGTGGTGGGCATCCATTTGGGGGAGCCATGCTTCTCCCATGGCCAACTTTATGTTGCCTGTTCCCACGTAGAGAGCAGGAATGGACTTTTTGCTTACACTCTTCAAGGGATGACACGCAATACCATCTACAAAGAGGTGCTATAGATGTTGGTGCAGGTGTTGGAGGTGTTGGAGCTATGCCATCTGGAAAACTGGTAGGGTCACCCATGGCGGACAGATCTGACACCAAGTGGCATCAGGGCCACCATCTTGCAACTTTGGTCTACTAAATTCCCTATTGGAAGATTATTAACCCATCATTATTTTTGTCCAAAATGCTAATTGGTTCGTAACTTTTAATAACCGCTTCAACTGATTTATCCACTTAATTGATAAGCTTATTCGCTTTCAAGCCACGTTTACCTGTATGTAATTTTTCATAGCTAATTAACAAACCCGAGCAACGCCGGGCTAAACTGCTGTGGTTCTAGGTGAAGAGTTTGTACCTGAGCACAAATATGTGTGCTCATTTGCATGGTGACAACATGTCTGCAGCATTCGCTCAGAACATTTTAGGACTTGGTGAGGGCAAGGTCTCTGCGGATGACAAGGTGAGACCATGTTTTGCCATGTCCATTAAAAAGTCACAAGGGCAAACATTGTCGGTGGCGGGCATCCATTTGGGGGAGCCATGCTTCTCCCATGGCCAACTTTATGTTGCCTGTTCCCGCGTAGGGAGAAGGAATGGAATTTTTGCTTAAACTTCTCAAGGGATGCCCCGCTATATCGTCTACAAAGAGGTGCTATAGATGTTGGTGCAGGTGTTGGAGGTGTTGGAGCTATGCCGTCTGGAAAACTATCTTCCACCATCTTGCAACTTTGGTCTACTAAATTCGCTATTGGAAGATTATTAACCCATCATTATTTTTGTCCAAAATGGTAATTGGTTCGTAATTTTTAATAACCGGTTTAACTGCTTTATGCACTTGATTGATAAGCTTATTCGCTTTCAAGGCACGCTTGCCTGTATGTAACTTTTCATAGCAAATGAACAAACCCGAGCAACGCCGGGATAAACTGCTAGTATATATATATATATATATATATATATATATATATATATATATATAACGTTTAAACAAGAAGGTCGACTGTTATATGACCTTTTCTCGCAAAGTGAGAGTATGAGAATGACAAAGGAATACAATTTAAGTCTATTAATGTAATCTCTATATAACTAACTATGTGCTGCTATTCATGGTTTTAATCATCTAAAAGGTGTGCTGGTTTCACACCTGTGACTTCCATGGTATTAGTAAATGATGAATCTCGAATTTAAACCATGTTTCCACCCGTTTGCTACTTTCTCTATTATTTTTCATTGTTTACGTTTCTATCTCTGTCCAGGGAAATTTCACTTTGTGTGTGTATATATATATATATATATTTATATATGTATGTGTGTATATACTTAATGTATATATATATATATATATATGTGTGTGTGTGTGTGTGTGTGTGTGTGTGTGTGTGTGTGTGTGTGTGTGCGTGTGTGAGTGTTTCAGTGTCTGTGTATAAATGATCGGGTTACCTGTTCAACGAAGCATGGTAAAGCCATTTAGAATAACGTACTCAAAGTATTAATACTGAGAATGAACATGTTTTAACAAATCACACACGTACACACAGACACACACACACACACACACACACACACACACACACACACACACACACACACACACACACACACACACACACACACACACACACACACACACACACACACACACACATATGTGTGTGTTTGTGTGTATATATATATATATATATATATATATATATATATATACGTATATATTTATTAAAATAACAGATAGATAGATATATATATTAAACATAGTTGCCACAATGCAGATAACTATAATGATAATAGATGAATAATCGGGTGAAGTACTTTTAGAGACGTCTATGATGAGTCGAACCACGAGAAATGCGTATTTCTATTTCCCGCAACAGTCTCTGTCTATTAACGCCCGTCTCCAGAGTTTCTGTACTCGATTTCTACAAATGATATTTATAACTATCAACTATTGCTATAGTTATTAGTATTGTGGACCCTATCTTTTCAAATTTCATGTTTCCCAATCCATCCATACATACATACATACATACATACATGATGATGGCTGCCCCCTCGTTATAGAGTATGGCCATTGCACGATATAACATTATTAATAATTATCAATTAATGCTATCATGCAATGCCTGAGCGTGAAGATTTTTTTTAAAGTGAGGAAAGACTGTGTACTGAGCCAATCCCACTCTCTGAGCGACAGTTGCTATAACCCGAAAAGAAGAAAAGATCAACATCATCGATAACTACTGAGCCGCAGGTTTTATATCGGAGTTATCCCAGTTTCCTGAGTTGCCTTCTCCTAGAAGAATGCCCTGACAAAGGCTAGGGGTCCTTCTTTCCCAGTGGTTTAACCTCGCGGTACATGTGTATATACATATTTACACACTTTTGAATGGCGGTTGACTCTTAAGACTTCTTCCGCCCTTTGTCAGGTTTTATTTTTGTCCGGCAGGCTGTCCAAAATCACCCTCCTCACCAAGTAAACTTGGTGGGGTTGCCGGTTTAGTCGCCGACAACCCGACCATGCGACAAGTTGTACTGGGTTACATGTTACCAGTAGCACTCAAGAGTGAGCCGACATAAATACATATATACATACATATAGTATTTTTATATGTATATCATCAAATGAGGAGAAAACCCTCAATCTGTGAAATGTGTATGAACAGCATATTGTTTACAATTCTTTCACTGAGTTATTTATTAAAAGATACAACTCACAGATCTTTAGACTCTGCTTCTTGTGATTTCAAAGATGTTCATTTCAACGCGAAATCTTTACTAGAAAAAATTGTAAAAATATAAAGAGAAGGGGTAATAGAGTATGTGTATCTGGGTGGTTAAAGTGAGGTAATTAGGTATGTTAGAGATAAACTTAGATAAGCTTACATCTATCCACACACATATCCCTACATATACATGCAAAATATAGATCCATCTATATACAGCGGGATGTTGAACTTAAGAGGGTGGCCAGGTGGTGCGTGTAAGGTGAAGAGGGGGAAGCCTAGAGGTGGGTTGCAATTTAGGTGTGTGGTAATGATGTGGTATTGGTGATGAATCAACAACGGGGTATTATTTGGAATAAATGATCTGTAGCATGTTGAAAAAGTAAAGAAAATGGTTAGAAAGAATCGGAAAGAAGTTCAACGTTTATCTGGGTGTGTAATAAAGAGGTGGCACTTGTGTTGAAAGAGTTTGTGGTGTTGTGCAGTTTCTTAAGGTTATTCTATCTCTTTGGAGTATATAAGTGCATTTTGGGATCAATTTCAATAGGGCCGAGATGTTGCCTAGGTTTTTTATTTCATAGAGAAATCCGCGCTGTACTCTTTGAGGTCAGCGAATTTGGTGTTGACTTTCTTGCCTGAGTGCCAGAAAATTGATTCATGGTTTAGGAAGTGATGTTTAAACCTATCTTCCGACATTTCTGCGTAGGTTTAAAATTTAGACTATTTGCTACCAATATTATACCACAGAGGGTTGATGGCTGATATAGCTTGGCACTAGTGATGTCACAGGAAAACTCAAAAGATAATGGGCTGTAAGAGATACTGAAAAACATCATGTCGGAAACTATATCAATTGCACCAAACCAGGACTGGTACTTGATTTATTGATAAAAAAAAGGCTCACCTCGGCAATATTTGAACTCATATCGGATAGAACCAGATTGCTGATGAGCATTTGCCTTTGCTTCTACACTCTGGACTAGGTGTGTGGTTTAGGAATGCCATTTCTCTTCCTTCCCAACAGTCTGAGCGGGTTCCTTGGATAAAGAGTAAATAAGTGTGTAATGAACGCCCACACGACCAAATGTTTTATAGGTGTGTAAAACAAACAACTAAACAGTCGATTTTTGGCTGTGCTACCGGGAGTTTATGGGATGCCTGGCTGGAATAAACTCCGAAAACAAGGAAGTGCCATAAGCCAGGCGTTTTCGAGATCGCCACACTGCAATGAAACATTCTTTTACGCTCTTGTTCAGTGTCGAAAAATTGAATTGAGGAAGTGCTTCGAGCACATGTCACGTGAAGGACACATCTACTATCAGCGGACTTTATTTCAAGAATTATTCCACTACCTTCCTTTATCCAATAAGGAATGGGTTAAATTATTCTGTCTAGTGGCTCTGGCAAAACAATTTCTTTGGTAACAAGATTAAAAGCATAAAGGACACTTTACTATCCCACCAAGCCCTTATCAATTTCTTCTAGTTCCAGGGAGAGGGATAGGTGGGAGTGCAGATGAGTGGTGGTGCCCGCCTTTGAATTTTAAAAAGCAGAGTGAGAGCGAAAGGAATAGCTTGCGAGAAAGTCCCTACTCTAAACAAGCGCCTATAAGCTGGAGAATATATTCGCCTTTCGTAATCAACATAAACTTCGATCTGTAGCATTCCTTGATTAAAGCAACTCATTTCATACCCTTTTCTATACTGTTTGTTTATCTTGTCTGTTCTTTCATAAACTGCACACCATTTTTTTTCTTATCCTTGTAATATCCTCTCATTCGTCCATTCGCCCCTGTGGACAATAACATAAATTATCATGCATTACAGGTGTTTTATTTTATCGACCCCGTAAGGATGAGGAGTTAGCTTTGCCTTTCATCCTTACGGGGTCGATAAAATAAAGCACCAGTCATGCACTGGGGTCGATTTAATCGAATTTATCCTCTCCGAAAATTCTTGGTCTTGTGCATAAAATCAGAAACCATCACAATTATTAATGATGTTGCTGTTGTTGTTGTTAATAATAATAGTGGTTGTGGTGCTGCAGTGATTGTCATGGTGATGGTAAGGAGGATGAGGATGAGGAGGGGGAGCGTAATGATGATCATGAGTTCCTATTAACGTGTATGAAAGACAATTGGAACAAAAGCTTTTTGTTTTAGTGTGGAATCAAAGATAAAGTCCTGTGAAAAATGAAGTTTAGCAGTGATTAACGGCATTGCATGTCATACACTCCTATAGTTGTTTATTCTGTTGTTTTCTTGCACGTTTCTTCCCTCGACACAGTCATACGTCTCCCACCGAAACCTATATTATTTATACCCTCGTTACAAATAGTATCAAGGATATCAATAACAATACGCTTTCAAGCAAATTACTGTTAATTTCTCTAGGTTCCGGCGATAATTCAACAAAATTACTGTATACATACATGCATACATACACACTTACATGAATACATACATACAAACATACATACATACATACTTACATACACACATACATATGCATACAACATGGAAACAGGGATACACATATGTGTGTGTGAGTGCCTGAGTTTGTGAATGTATATATGTATGCATGTAAAGTATGCACGTATATATATATAAACCTTGTTTGTCATTGGTACTCTAACAAATATTTAGTTTTGTTTCATGAAGAAGAATAAATGTTATCAAATCTCTCTCCTATTAAAGAAACTTAGCAGCGCCGACAATAATAATAATTGCTTCTGATTTAGGC
>OZ024742.1:91109069-91111569 GCA_964016885.1 Eledone cirrhosa | reverse complement strand
ATGTTTCCAGTTCCTCGGAGGACTCTTTATACAGATCACAGAATTATATATATATATATATATATATATATATATATATATAAAATCAAGGTTTAGCAAATAGAGAAAAAGTTTTTAAATAAATTTTAAAAAGTTCACTGTACTTACTATATATACCTTTACCGCGCGGTTTCAAATACCAAAATAAATGGATAATCCAGGCGGACTTCCATTGAGAAGGGGACTCTCGACAGAAGGTTCTTCTCGCTCGGAGAATATAAAATTCCCGAGTTCAAATCACAAACTGGCGCCATACAAAACTGTTCCCGGATGAGAGTGAATGATTTTATATGTTCTGGCTCGTTAATTTATTAACCTTCCATAGAACCACATTGGCATACGGTTGGATAATACTTGTATCCCTATACGTATTTTTTACACTTAGGAACAGTTACTTTATTATTATTATATATATATATAAAACTGAAATTGTCTGTGTGTCCGTGTCCGTGTGTGTGTGTGTCCTAATTTTTGCAAAGTCTATACAAATCCATATTTCTACTCCGATTGACTTCAAACTTGCATTTTTATATTCCTTGCGGTCTAAAGACATTAACTGCAGCTTTTATTTTTCAATTTTCTGTTGTTAAAGGCGTGTTAGGCACCGGTTAACGATCTCTCTCTCTCTTTCATAGTCTGTCTTTTTAGATAGATACATAGCTATAATGTCGCGCCCTTATAATATCTGTCTGTATGTCTGGCTGTCTGCATTACGACATTATGAAAACATTGTTCTCATTGCTGACGTATTATCTTCGCTATTTTCCGTTCATTGCCAGGGAGCGTCTTCACGAACCAAAGTATCGTCTTCCTGTTTTCCTTCGGTTGCAACGTTTTTCGAAATATTTACTTCTGCGTTCACAGATTGATTTTTTTAGTTTCAGAAGATTCCGTTAAGGGTGAAAGCAGCGATTCTTTGCTTAAACTTTAATCTGTTATTTTAATATTTATATATATTCGTGTACAGATATTTTTGCATACACAAAAACAAAATATAAACAAATGTATTTATTTGACGAAAGCACAGACGGCTTATCGTCATTGTTACTGCCGATATGTCGCCCCAAAAGTCCCACTACTTTTGGCACAAGGCCAGCAATTACATAGTCAGCCGTTCGGAAATCACATGCATCACTGACGAGTTTAATCCATACTCTACCAGTTAGTCTTAGTGTACTTCGTCCTGATTTAAGGTCATGCGTCGAAGGAAGAGATACTCCATTGGTCGAAATACTGCGAAAGCGGCAAGAAAAAGAACAAGGCGGGCAAACGAATCGTCAGTGGAATCTGCTATTCGACTGATGCTGATGCTATTCGACTGATGCAAGATGCTGAACGTACTGCCACCAGAAGAGCACTTGAAACAGACAACCAACGAACCATTCGCCGAACCGTGTCAGTTTTGCAATGTCTATCAACAAATCCCAGAGTCAGACCCTAGCTGTTGCTGGTCTTCTGTTGGTAGAGTCATGTTTTTCACACGGGCAACTATACGTTGGCTGCTCAAGAGTGAGAAGCAAGACAAATCTCTTTGCATATGCCCGACACGGAAGAACAAGGAATATGTGTACAAGGAGGTGCTACAATCATTGTTTAGGTAGACGAGGCAGAAGGGGATATACACGATTGGTTGCAGAAGGACGAGACTGTGTTAGTAGTACGACAAACGCCTGCTATCACACCAACAGCAGCAAAAACAACAACAACAAAAAAGAAATGGAAAGCAATTACATGCTTTTGAAAAATCTTAATGGAAAATGATAAGCACAAAATGTAGCCACCATCTCCAGGCCGAAGTATTCCGTACTTCTCTGTACTGTTTCAGAAAGGAGGGATAAACATGCCAATCTATGTTTAGAAGCCCGAGCAACGCCGGGCCATTCTGCTAGTATATATATATATAATTTTGTGATCTGTATGAAGAAGTTCGGCCTGTTTTAAAGCTAGATAGTATAAACTACAAAAGAAAAAGTATAACTTATTATTGAAACTGTAAAAAAGTATATAAAACATGTCATGATACAAAAAAAACGAAAGTTATTAACGTAACATTTAATTCTAGACAAACAAAATCTGAAATTTACGAAAGTTATAATTTAACACGTGAAAACTATTGTATACAGAGATACGAGAAATGAATCAAATAGCACAAATAGAATGAACTGCATCGATAAGTATAACGAAACGGTTACAATAATAATACATATTTGGAAATAGAAACGCCCAATAATACAAGCGAAGTAACCCATGACGCTCCACATGAATAAAGCGGAAAATAAAATAAACGTCTTGAGCGGAAAAGGCAAGTGAAATTACCAATAGTGGACAAAAATTCAAAATTTTACTTAAAACACCTGTATACCTTGCAACCGAAGCATGCCTAGGTTTTAACATTCTGTCCTGTTCTGAATTCTAGATTATCACCTTAATCTTGTGATACATACGTTTCTGAAATATTCTT
>OZ024742.1:91091569-91104069 GCA_964016885.1 Eledone cirrhosa | reverse complement strand
CCAATCTTAAAGAGAGAGATGGAGATAGGAGAGGAGATAGGAGAGGAGAGATTGGTGAATTAGTTAGAAGCCAAAGCGTAAAGGCATGTGCTCAATGTGCAATATGCAGTAGAAAGCAGGTAGGTGGCTGGGTTCATGCAGAAGTTAGGCGCGCAGAGCTGGAAATATTCATTAGTTAAGCAAAACAAGACCACAAATTTCACAAGGAAGATATTATTAAAAGGTTGTCAGCATATTTTAGTTTGATGTAAGGAATGTAGAGAATAATAATAATAATATTAATAATGTCCTTTACAATTGTTTCGCTACTCCATATAATATTTCTGGATCAAATGACTATATATCATTATTGATCTGGTTCAGTTGAAAATAATTAACATATTTAAAAACAGAGCGGCTCATCGGAACTTCAAAGGAATATAAATTAAAATAAGGAGAGAATGTTACATAATGTAATGTTCCATATATTGGTATTTCACTATGGTGTCCTGGTTGTATCAGTTGTCAGCCATAATCAAGCAGTATTCATCTGTCGAGGCTGCATTGTGTGATATCTGCCTATGGGTAATAAGATGGCCGCAAAAGGACATATTTACCTTACTAATTAGATGGTGGTTTCAGGGGAAGTAACTCCTCGAGAGATTAGAAATTGTGGGTAGTTTATAGTTAAGTGCTAATTTTAAAATGTTTTAATTGAGAGACAATGTAGGGGAGGTAACTTATAATTATCTAAGTTAGTTATAGCTATTTAACTTATTAGCTACAAGTAAAAATGGGGCTAGATGACTATGTTGGGTCAAATATTCTATTGGCGAAGGAATTAGCCCTTCGATGTTGACAGCTAATAGTTACCTCCGTTCTATCGTTAATCGGTAGAGGTAGTGATCTAGTTATGTAATATGCTTCGGTAATACAGAGATCACAAGATTTTCTTCGTCCATTGAACGGTTGGGCCCTAGCTACGATATCCCATGTTAGTGAGTGTTCAATGTTGCTTAATTTAAGGTTTTTAATGAGCCTACCTAGAGATGCCGAACATCTGTTGCTAGGGTCTCGGAAGGAAAAAGAGTGCGCGTTATAGCGTACTTTAAAAGAGTTAGAGGTAGACGCGATATAAGAGCTGTTATTCCAAGCAGTTTTAACCGTGCACCTATAGACTATGTTGGGTGTCAGGCAGTGTCCATTTAATGGGCATGCATTAGGGTAACGGCAGTTGCAGTTGCTTCTGCGGTTAGTGAGAGTAGGGTAGTTTAACCTAAGCGGTTGGTCAGTGCTAGAAGGATTAGATGGGGGAGGTGTGCTACTAGAGTAATTATTGGTGTAGTGGCGTGGTGTATTTGATAGGGGTGGTGGTACCGCGGTGTGGGAGTTATACTGTCTTAGTTTATGATGGTTACTAAATGCGATGTGGCTAGCTAGGTTAGGTGTTGTGGAGAATGAGATTTTAATGTTATTTTTAATATCTATAGTTGGGGAGGGGGGGGGATGTTTAGATAGGATATAGAAGAAGCGTTTAGGGATATTAGTGGCTAGATTAGATGAGAATGGGGGGTTAAGCCAGGTGATATTTCTAGGTCTATTCCTTCTAGGGGTTCTAGTGGAGTTGGTAAGGGCCATATATATATATGTGGAGGCACGTGGCCTAGTGGTAAGTGTGTTGGACTTACGATCATAATGTCGTGGGCTCGATTCCTGGGTTGCGTATTGTGTTCTTGAACAAAACACTTCATTTCACGTTGCTCCAGTATACTCACCTGAAAATGAGTACCAGTAATAGCTGGAGGTTTGACCCTGCGATGGACTGGCGTCCTGTCCAGGGGGGAGTCATGAAACCGGGATAAAGACCGGCCAAATGAGCCTTCTGGCTTAAGACAGACTTTAGACTTTTATATATATATATTATACCTACACACACACACACACACGCACACACGCACACACGCACGCACACACGCACGCACACACACACACACACACGCACACACACACACACACACACACACACACACACACACACACACACACACACACACACACACACACACACACACACACACACACATATATATATATATATTTATATATATGAGATTATAGGTGTAGCTGTCTTACTTTAGGTTAGTTAACTAGGAATCTATTCTTTGCTAACTTTGTGATGTTTACTCTATATGTGTACTCGTCTCTGAATAGATAATTTTAGCTATCTTTTAATTGAGCTGCTTCCGTATATCAGTGACAAATAAACTTATGTATGATATATATTTATAACAAGGGTAAAATATTGTGTCGTCAATTATGAAATTTGTAGAAATTTCTTTTTTCTTCTACGAATTTCTACAAATTTCATACTTGACCCAATATAAGCTGAATAAAGTTATGCTAACAAAATTTCGAGCTCAGTTTGTTTCAACTATAAATAAATAAATAAAGATTATCGGTACGGAATAACGAAATAAACTTCGAGCAGACAAATCCCAGAGCACTTAAATAATGGTTTTTGATTCAGGCGCAAGGCCAACAATATGAGGGGTGGGGGGTTCAATGAAATCGACCCCAGTGCGTTATTGATACTTTATTTTATCGACCCTCTAGTGATGGAAGGCAAAACTAACTTCGGCGAGATTTGAACCGAGAACATAAAGGGACGGAACTTTATGCCAAGAAGCATGTTGTCCGACGCTTTAATAAGTATGCCAGTCCATCGCACGAACACACCAATAATAATGGATTGATAAGCAAGATGAAAAAATTTAATACATTTTCTTTTTCTAAGAATTGTTTCAACAGGAAAAAGATGAATAAAAGGAAATGGCCAAAGACTTGATGTAGCTCCATTATATATTTTATCGACCCCGTAAGGATGAAAGGCAAAGTTAACCTCAGCGGGATTTGAACTCAGATCATACGGCCCTTTATGATCTGAGTTCAAATCCCGACGAGGTTAACTTTGCCTTTCATCCTTACGGGGTTGATAAAATAAAGCACCAGTAATACACTAGGACAATTGCTGGCCTTGTGCCAAAAGTAGAAATAATTATTTATATATAGAGATGTATCTATATATTAGAATCTAAGCACTGACTTGTGGAATTTACTTTTAACCTTCTTACTCAATCTTGTAACTTCAGAGGATTCATAAAAATATACAAAAATATAGGAAAGCAGTTTCAAGAAAAACTTCCAAATATCTCGACGATTTCATATCTAGAAGACCGACTTGATGTTATATATCTAAACTAACGGGCATAACTCTTTCTTATTACAATACGATCCTGCTTTTTCTTGATATATTTAGCTGGTGTAAATGATTCCATTTTAGGAGCAGAGGATTAACCGATACATATTCTATAGAAGAATATGTACAGAGGTAGAATCATAAATGAAACCTTATAGCGCTATATTTCATACCTGGAGAGCATTTATACAAATCGATCTATGTAATCGATCATCGAAAACAAATTAATCAATATCGAAGACAAACTATCGATTATGATTAAACCACATGAGACTCAGGTACTATTCTTCCATAGAATATGTATTTGGATTATATACATTACACCGTGTTTCTTATGGGATATATGGCTGTTTCTCTCTCTATATATATATACATATATCTCTTTATTTGGTCATTATGGCTCTAGATAAAGTCTATTGAGAAACAGAAAATTCTAAACATATTTGATATGTTTTGATTCATTATTTGTATTTAATGTCTCCAAACCTCTTAACTTGTTGAGCTCGATGGCTATAATTACCGCTCCTATTTCTAGCGGAGTTATCGTCCACCTTGTGGATATTTATTTGCCTCTGGTCTAACATATTTTACCATGTGCTTCTTAGCATGGTGGTCGCGTTGGACATAGCTGTGGATATTCCCAGGTAAATTGATTTATTTGCCATCTTCATTTTATATTTCCCTTAGAATGGTGAGACTAGACCTCCGATGAGTATCTGAGTCTCATGTGGTTTAATCATAATCAATAGTTTGTCTCCGATGATTGAATATATCGATTAATTTTTTTTCGATGATCGATGACAGGGATCGATTTTTAGCCATATTTTCCATGTATGAAATAGCGCTATAGGGTTTCACTTTTGATTCCACCCGTGTACATATTCTACTACAGAATATGTATGTGGTATATATACAATATACCGTGTTCCTTGTGCAATATATGTATATATATGTGTGTGTGTGTGTGTGTGTGTGTGTGAATATGTGTGTGTGCGTGTGTGTATTTATGTATATTTCTTTCCTAACTTCTGTTTCTCTTTGTTGTGTCCTTTCTAAAACTTTCTTCACGACAAATTATTCTGTATTTAGAAATTTCCATCTGTTAGTTGGATATTTCTTCCCGTACGAGAAATGTTCTTGTCTATTAATTGGTTATTTCTTGTACGGTTACTATGACAAATTATATAGTGTAACATGAGTTAGAGAGGTGGAATAGGGGGGAGAGTGAGGATGAGAGAGTGTATCAGCCGAAGCAACGCAAAAGACAGCAACAATAAGAGGTAAAGTAAGAAATGGAGGAAAGAATTAATGACATAAAACAAAAGGGAAATGCTCATTTATATATACATACATATATACATACATGCATACATACATACGTAGCGATAGATAGATAGATAGATTGATAGATAAATAGATTAATTGATAGATGTATATAGATAGATAGATAGATAGATAGATAGATAGATAGATAGATAGATAGATAGACACTTGAGCAAAATAGAATAATTTAGAATAAATAGAATGCAAAACACGAAAAAAAAGTAAAATCATATATAAACAATACCAAAAAAAAAAAAAATAAATAAATAAAAAGAATATCTAAAAAGATTTTTGGAAAGAAAGAAAGAAAAGCAGAAATATATAATATAATAATATCGCAGTGAATAAAATAGAAATAATACAATCGCACTTAAGTAAGTAATTTTCTTCCGCCCCAAACATCGCAACCAGACCGAACCGAATATAACCGGTAAGAGTCGACGTACTTATGACACCAACTGATCTCTACCACCTTACCCACAATCATCTGACCTTCCTTTCTTCTGGCGAATTTTTATTTGAAAGTATCTCTGGATGAGTTTCCGATATTTCTTGATGGCCCCCAGCGAAAGGGGCTGGTTACCTGTTTATCTGAAGAACTTCAAGGAGTATCATACTGAGATTGGTTTACATTTCAATTTTTGCAGACATGGTGCAATTAACTAAGTTCAGAGTGGTTGTACTGTCTTGTGAAAAATGTTACGGAAAGGGAACAATCGCAAAAATGCCACTTGAAGTTCTTTCTGATTTCAGTATTTCACAAAGAGCCTTACAGTAAATAAAAGAATAAATAAATATCTGTACGTATGTCCATTAATACACACACACACGTACAAACAAACACACACACACACATATATATATATATATCCATATGTTGTACATATACTTATATATATATATATATATATATGTGTGTGTGTGTGTGTGTGTGTGTGTGTGAGCGTGTATGTAGATGTATATGTATATATATATATATATATATATATATATATATATATATATATATATATATATATATATATATCCATATGTTGTACATATACTTATATATATATATATATGTGTGTGTGTGTGTGTGTGTGTGTGTGTGTGTGTGTGAGCGTGTATGTAGATGTATATGTATATATATATATATATACATACATATATTCTCGTGAAACTGCGATGATATCCAACGATAGATAGGAGATACTGGGAAGTTCTTTGTGCATGATTGCTCTTCGCTTTATTCTTTCCCTGTATTTTCACATTATCTTCTCGTTGTCTTCGGTTTTTTTTTTACTGTTTATGTCCACTTTGATTAATATATATATATATATATATATATATATATATATATATATATATATATATATATATATATATATATATATATATATATATATATGATTAATATATATATATATATATATATATATATATAGGGGTGAGCATTCCACAGATACACGTACCCTTAAGAAAACAATGCGCTCCCGAGTATCATATCAAATTCACGTTAGCTGAATACCCTAATCTTAAGCAGCGGCGCATTTTTTCCTGGAGTAAAACACTTTTTTTTCCATTGCACCAGTACATTCAGCTGGCATAAACGTGTGATACCTGTTATTCGAAGGGATAGCCTTGTCACATTGTGTAACACGCTGAATCTGGCTGTGAACTACGTTAAGGGTACGCCAATCTGTGGAATGCTTTGCTAATTGCACATTAATTTAACTCAATGTCGTAAACGACGAAATGCCAGTTATATACATGTATGTGTGTGTGTGCTCGAATGGATTGGCAGTATCGGTAGAGGGTCGGACGCCATGCTTTGACGCATAGAGTTACGGCCCTTTCCATTCTGAGTTCAAATCCCGCAGAGGTTAACTTTGCCTTTCATCCTTACGGGGTCGATAAAATAAAGTACCAGTAATGTACTAGGTAATTGCTGGCCTTGTGCGAAAAGTAGAAACAATTAATTTTCATAGATCCGATTTAATGCTTAGTATGGTACGGTCTTTGCCTGTGTACATCGACTATCAGATTGAAAGTAATGAGTCGATAAATATGAAAGTAATTCAAGCAAAGTAAAAGTTTGTATCCCGATTTTGCGAAAAAAAGAAAGTGCAACATCTAATACAAAACTAAATCTTTGTTGGTCAGAAAAGTATGCTATGCACAACATCAAAGTAGTCGAAGCTCATGCTGATACTATGGATATGCTACGTTTACTCGACCTGCGATTGACATTCAAATAAAAAGACATGAGTGATTAAGTGTTTTTTCTAGGACTGATTTAAAAAACTTTTTGCTCTGCTATTGAAAGGGAGATTTCTAAACGTAATATTTTTAGTTGCTCCTTTTAGACAATGCGCGAAACTTCTAATCGAACATAAATGGCTTTTCTGGTGATGTGCGAGCAGAATATATCCCCCAAAACCTCTTTCTTTGGCCAAAGGATCAAGGTGTATTAGCTAACTTCAAGACATATTTGGGCAATATTTTGAACATCACATAAAAGCAATTGATGTGCAGAATATACCTACAATTAGAGACTTCTAGGAAACGTTCAACATTGTGGATACTGATGATATCATGGGAGGAAGATTATCCCGTGATAAGACTGTATCTGTGACTTTACAGGTTTTCCACAAAGATAAAGTATACTTCAAATTTCCAGAGATATTGCGGTGCTGGGAAATGATTTAGGATTTGAACAAGTGGTAGAAAATGATGAGGTTGATTTGTCTCGTTCATTTGGAGAAAATGTGTCCAATGAGTAGAGAATATTGTTAAAGAAAATGCAAGATGTCTGTCAAGACCAATATAACAATACATAGAAAACCCACTCACTGCCATTAAGTTGAATAATTGTTTCTACTTTTGGCACAAGGCCAGCAATTATCCCAGTGCATTACTGGTGCTTTATTTTATCGACCCTGTAAGGATGAAAGGCAAACTCAGATCATAAAGGACCGTAACTTTTTGCTGCAAAGCATGGCGTCAGACCCTCTACTGATAGAGCCAATCCACTGAATAATACGAACTAGTTGGCACGTGTAGAAGACCTGCATGTATTTGCTAAGAAAGCTAACGTTTATAATGTGATCAGTTACTACAGTGAACTGTTAATGTCAAACTAATTTAGACAAGTTTTCACTAGATCTACCGTTTATATTTACAAATTGTTGTCCTCAAGCATAGTATTTGTTTATTTTAAAACAAAATCTCAATGAAAACAATGGGGAAAAAAAAAGAAATAAGTTTCTTATGGGCATTTGTGTAAAGAACCCCGTAAAAAAAAACTTACTATAAGTTAAATCTCAAAATAAAAGAAAATACCTACAAATTCGGAGATGATGGGGAAAGTACACATCCTAACTAGTGATATAAATGGAACCACCCACATGTATGCATAGGGAGAGGGAGAAGCTAGATGGGGAGAAAGAGAAGGCAGAGAGCTGGATTTATAGATATATAGATATTTGGAAGAAGAAGAAGAAGAAGAAGAAGAAGAAGAAGAAGAAGAAGAAGAAGAAGAAGAAGAAGAAGAAGAAGAAGAAGAAGAAGAAGAAGAAGAAGAAGAAGAATGTACCGCCGTAATAAAACAGTGGAATCCGAGGAAAGTAGTGACAGTAGTTCAGTCTCAGAAAGTTAACATTGATAACCCATCTTGACTTTAAAACCGCCAAATTAACTACCATTCCCCTCCCACCCTCTCCCCCCACTCTCTTTTAACAAGAAAAATATACCTTTAAGTTATATACACCTTCTATTTCTGACTGATTTCACACACTAGAAAGGAATCTAAATTAATTCTCTCTAACTTCCGATATTAATTATTCGCTTCAATAATTTCTTTATATGAAAGTTGAAATCTGGTAGGGTGATATATTATTGAATGAAGTGAAGAAGTAGAATAAATGATAATAATAATCAATGTGCACCTCAAAAGAAACTGTTTCGTTTCGTTTCTCTATAATTTACTTCAACAAGGTTTGGCTGTTGTTTGAACACGCTTCGATGTATTGCCTCCAGCATATCCGCTAGTCAATTCTACCTTTCCTAACGTTTTCTAAGATGGCTGGCTTCACTCCTGTTCCGTGTGAAATATTTTACATTGAAATGACTGAGAACAAAAACACCCAAATCCTCTAGAATTACACACACACGCGCGCACACACACACACACACACACACACACACACACACACACACACACACACACACACGCACACACACGCACACACACACACACACACACACGCACACACACACACACACACACACACACCCACACACACACACACACCCACACACACACACACACACGCACACACACACACACACATATATATATATATGCTTACACGCATGTGCACTCTCACCGTTGCATAGATACACAGACACACACTAACACAGCTGCATATGAGCGTAAGTTTAGACAAACATACGCACACCCACACACTCACACATGTTCGCACTATACGTGCATATAATTATCCATGTATATACGCGCATATACATATGCTCACGTTTACATAAAAACATGCACACTACTACATACATTCACACACGCAAAACTATACCTTACATGAACTTGTACGCAGAAACACACGCAAATGTCCACCCAAACATGAAGGCATTCAACCACATACAAATATACATGCACACTCACAAGTATGCATAAATAAACCGGGAGACACACGAACACCAACGATATAAAACATACAAATATATATGCAGAAAAGCATACAAGCGCTCACTGTCACCTCCGCGCACACAGACACGAGCACACAAAAACACCATCATATATATATATATATCAAGTAAGAATATTTTCGAAACAGCGAGTGGGTTAGAAATTATTAGAAATGTAAGCTATCGCCGTATTTTGACTAAAGAAATAATTTCTTTCATTTCTTTAGTCAAAATACGGCGATAGCTTACATTTCTAATAATATATATATATATATATATATATATATATATATATATATATATATATATATATATTAGCTTTCACCGTGAAAGCTATATATTTTCTAATTTCAAACTCGCTCACTGTTTCAAAACATACTTACTTGATATATATATATATATATATATATATATATATATATATATATATATATATATAAGCGGAAAGTACACGTAGAAACACTTACACAAGCATCCAGACAACCACACATACAAACGCGCATACAGAAATACACAGACACACACAGACACACACACACACACACACACACACATACATAGTTATACACAGTTATACACATTGACAAAGACTGGAACACTTTACTAGAATCTCAATGTTTGTGTTATATTAAATTAAAAGTAATATTTTACTCCGTTCTTTCCTTCGACTTTTCTTTCCAATATTCGGTGGTTGCAATTTTATTTCATAAATATAGCTATAAACAAGCAAACAAAATTAGCAGCACCAACAACAACATCATCAACAATAACAGCAACAACAACAACAATAATGATTTCTAGTATAGGCACAAAGCCAGTAATTTAGAGGAGGGTAAAGTCGATTAAATCGACCCTAGTACGTTACTGGTACTTAATTTTATCGACCCCGTAAGGATGAAAGGGAAAGCTAACCTCGGCGGCATTTGAACTCAGACCGTAAAGAGACATAACTTTATGATGGAAAGCATGGCGTCCAACCCTCTACCGATGCTGTCAATCCAATAATAATTGGCACAAGGCCAGCAATTCACCAGTACATTACTGGTACTTTATTTTATCGGCCCCGTAAGGATGAAAGGCAAAGTTAACCTCGGCAGGCGCAAGGCCAGCAATTTTGAGGGAGGGGAAAGTCGGTTAAATCGACCCCAGTATTTTATCGACCACATAAGACTGAAAGGCAAAGCTAACCTCGGCGGGATTTGAACTCACAACGCAAAGGGCCGTGACTCTATGCCATGAAGCCAGTTGTCCGGTGCTCTACCGATACTGCTAATAGTAATAATAATAATGGTTTCTGATTTAGACACCAGTTTGTAACTGGTACTTTATTTTATCGACTCTGTAAGAATAAAAGGTAAAGCAAACATTGGTGGGGTTTGAACTCAGAAAGCAAAGTGCCTGAACAAATACTGCTATGCATTTTTTTGACGCCACAACGACTCTGCCAATCCAATGATAATAATAATTGTTTCTACTTTAGGCACAAGGCCAGCAATTACCCAGGGCATTACTGGTACTTTATTTTATCGACCCCGTAAGGATGAAAGGCAAAGTCAACCTCGGCGGGATTTGAACTCAGATCGTAAAGGGACGTAACTATGCTGGAAAGCATGGCGTCCGATCCTCTACTGATACTGCCAATCCACCGCCCTAGCCGATCCAATAATAATAATAAATATATATTGTTTTTTTTACCTCGGGGGCCTAAAATTATCAGTATGGTCCCCCTTATTCAGGTTCTTTTTCTGCAGAAAAACCGAATAAAACTGGCATGTAAACGCAAAGCTCGTAGGGCAGACTATCCAAACCAGGTGATTTGTCCCTCGTGCGTAGTCATTGCTTCTCGTATCTCAGAAGTTGTTATCGGTTTTTCACATCACTCTACCTCCTTGGTCGAGAACCGCGAAAGGCCGTCGAGGTAATTACTAAACTCCATTTCGCGAGCCTGCCCATCCCCGCTCCCGAAAAGTTGAGCGCTGAAAAGCCACACACATCTGCTTGGGATCAAATAACATGCGGTCGTCGTGGTTCACCACTCGTACCCATTGGACGGCTTTCGTCTCCTCCTGTCTAAGAGTACGCACCCTGGCTCTGACAACACAGCCTTCGTGCTTTGCGTCGAATAATTAGTTGAGGGCCATAAGCACGTCAGTTGCGTTGCTTTCATAAAGCCTCTTCTAGCATTCTAATTAGCTCATCGTCTTGTCGAGTTTTCTCTATCGCTACTCCTTTACTAAACCCTATTGATTCTACTCTAATCGCCCTTTACAGGTCCAAACACCATTTAGTGTTGACGATTGCTACCGTCAACGCCAGCTAAACTAATTCACCTATCCAATCTCTGTATGCTTAGCGTGCTGGAAACGACGCATTCAGCTTCCAGCAATTGGCCCCCGTCTATGAAGCCTATCTCGACTGCACAGATCACAAATTTGTGGTCTGTGTAGTCGATTATTTTGAATGATGCGATTTGTCCATGTCCACATTGGCACATTCGGGAAATCCAGTCAGTACCTGTCAAACAACTGGAAATGTCTGAACAGGATGGCGAGGCTTTTATACATTCCTCCCCTATCTGCTAACACCAACATAGTCCTAGCGTGGGTCTTAGATACAGTTCCCGTCACCCATTAACAATAAAAAGAGAACTTTACATGTTGTTTTGTGAAGGTTCACCCACGGATCTGCGTTTATTTTCTGGCTGCTGTTGTTGCTGTTACTATTACTGGTACTGTTCTTGTTGTTGTTACTGCTACTTTCATTGCTGTCACTCTTATTGTTTTTCGTATTCATACCCGTGTCAGTGCTTTTTGTTGTTGTAATGATATGGGAGTTGTTGCTTGTGGTGGCGGTGGAGGTGTATTATATTTATTGCTGTCTCTGTTGGCGATGTTGGATTCTGGTAATGCAGAATTAACATTTTCATATATCTTTATTATATGAATTGTCGTCGTTGTTTGTGTTGGCTTTACTGTTATTGTTGTTGCTGCTGCTGTTGGTGGTGCTGCTGGCTGTGTTAATAGTGTTATTGTATGTATAGGTGATGGTGATAGTTGTGGCGGGAGAGGTTGTGGTGGAGGTGTTGACGTTATTGTCGAAATTTAGACTCGAAATCGAGTCGCTGTCATATTTCGTGTACATTTGGCTGCTTTGGTTGTAAGTAGGGAGGCGTATCGCCTCCATTTTTAAAATAAAATACTTGTGAGCGTCAAATTGACGAATAAAAGTTCCTATATTTGGGCCCGAGGCCCAAATATTA
>OZ024742.1:91069069-91076569 GCA_964016885.1 Eledone cirrhosa | reverse complement strand
GGTTTCACAAATACTACAGAACATATCCGTACTTTTTTTCTGACTATAACATAATAGAATTAACAAGGCAATAATCCAAAAGAATACGTGTCGCACAACCTCAGAAAAAGAAAGATAACTCTGTGTAGCTTGTTGCAAAAATGATTTTCACTCAATTACTACGAAGCTTCTGACATTCAAAACCAGTTGTTATTATTTGATTTTTAATTGAATTGTGGCTGTAGCTGGTCCTTGCAATTTTCGTTTTGCAAACATTTATTCCCTGTCGTATCTCGGTTACAATGACTTCTAAACGTCTTATGTGCACCACTGAAGTTTATGAGCACCCCTATAAAAGAAAAAAGACAGTAGAGAAAAAATGAAACAAAAAAACTCAATTGGAAACGTCACGTAGATTCGACAGCGGACAGCAAGTTGTAGATATTGGTTGTGTTCCGTGTCTGCAGCGTACAGCTGTACGACCATCTTGCAGTAATCATGAAAGTATAATAACTTTAACTACTAGACATGTAACTAAGGAATATAACTAGAAAAATAGAAAATATGGAAAGATTTTTAAGCGTATGGAAAAATGATATACAACAGTGTAGCTCTCCATGTACACTATTTTCTTACGAATGAAAGGGTTATATTCATATGATGGCCTAAAGAGAACGGGTTCTGATGTTGAAAGTGAAAACTTCGTAACATGTCATGCAACTGCTTCAAGGTTTCCAAACAATTTAATGACTATCCTTAGTCACCAGGAGAGTCTAATCCTCAGGCAAACTGCTGTTTACCATTTCTAGGACACAAGTAACTATGATAAACTATTCAGAAAAGTGCTGATGAAGACAAAGACGATGATGATGAAGAAGTGATATTTGTTTGAGTCATTCCAATATTTAGATAAAACTATTCATTTTTTCCGAAAAAAATCTCAAAAGAGAGACAAGTTCAGTAGTAAATTAACTAAGACATTAATAACCAGTTGGGGCAACTGATATAAGGAATTATGCAGAATAGGACAAACAATACTGGACAAGTTCTGTTATGTATATTATTATCATACTGGTTGTATGCCTCTTTTTTAAGTGGATGCATAACTTATATTAAAATATTCTTTATCGAAACGTTTACGTGTAAAAATATAATGTAGGAACCTAACTCTAGTTTATATCACCGATCCTGTTAAATTTGTTTTGTTTTACATCATTTCCCAAGAACGCTTCCTTGAATATTTTTCTTTTCAGTTTTCTCATCCATGACGGTGCTTATGATGCCTGAAAAGGCCGATTCTTTACGAGGAAAAATTGTGCACACAGGTCACAGCTGATGGTTGGTGGAATCCTTGGTTCGAGTTGGCGAATTCTTCTCTTATCCGCCTCAGTTCTCCAGTAATTTTCTTCTAAATGTTCTGCACCGATATTGATAAGATGTCTTCATGTTGTTCTGGCGTCTGTGTGCTGTTCCTAGATTTAGGGTCCATGCTGCAGCTCTTTATTGTCTGTTCTATCTGGTCTTTAGAACGTTACATGGGGCATTCGCGTGATCATTTGCTTATGCTGAGTTCGCCGTAGAGTTTGACGTTGTAGTCTGTTAATATTCATGCGCCGGATGTGACATATACATTAAAGGCGCTGTTTGATGATGAAGGTATCAATGCTGTTGGCATTGTCCGTTTCAAGCACTGCAAGGTCACTGACATACAAAGTCCACGTTTCACAACCATATATAGAGTAAGGTATTAACAACCACGTCACGATGCCCCCATGAACTTGGTTTGAGTTTTGAGGTTTGAGGATTTTGTTTCCGAAGACACGATGGAGAGATCCTGTTCTTCGAATAGCATTGTGTGGAGATGTTGCTTACGATGTATTGAACTGTTCTAGTTGTTCCAGCAGTATCTTGGGAATGATGATGTTAAAAACTGGAAGAATTGAGCTTGTATTTTGTGCAAGTATTTTGTTTTTCTGGATGTTGATTGTCAAACAGACGCGATTACACCCATTTTGCAAATTGAGAGTTGATTCCGGAATTTCTTCAGATGAATGAGCTTGCGGGACATTGTCATTAATATATCCAGTTGGTCAGTCTTTGTGATCAAAATCTGTAAAGACCGTAGAGTTCACCAAAGAAGAAGTACGTGATCCCTACAGTCGTTAGAATATCTGAACTGCTTTGAAGTATTTTTTCTGTCTCTTTACGTTCTGAGTTCAAATCACGCCAAAGTTTACTTGGCTTTTCCTCCTTCTGTGGTCGATAAAATAAAATACCCTAAAGTACTGATGTCAATATAATCGTCTGTCCTCTCCTCACAAATTGCTGATCTTGTGTCAATGTAGAAATCATTATTTACATGATTCTGGTTTCGATACTTCTGTATGAAACTTTGAAAGAGTGTCCTTTTATGTAGCTTAGAATAGAGTTTCTCATCCTTTTAACCCCTATGTAACGATTGAAATAGTTTTCATGTCTAAAGGAACTCCTGCATAAAAATTATTATATGCCATTATTATTCAAAAATGCGGTGGCTTGGCCGTATCGGTAGAGGGTTGGACGCCATGCTTTGCAGTATAGAGTTACGGCCCTTTACGCTCTGAGTTCAAATCCCGCCGAGGTTAACTTTGCCTTTCATCCTTACGGGGTCGATAAAATAAAGTACCAGTAATGTAGTGCCAAAAGTAGAAACAATTATTATTCAAAAATGCGGTGGATTGGCAGTATCGATAGAGTGTCGGACGCCATGCTTTGCAGCATAGTGTCACGCCCCTTTACGGTCTGAGTTCAAATCCCTCCGAGGTTAACTTTGCCCTTCATCCTTACGAGGTCGATAAAATAAAGAAACAGCTATGAATTAGGATAATTGCTGGCCTTGTGCCAAAAGTAGAAACAATTATTATTCCAAAATGTATTAGCTTTATTTATCATTGTTTCTCGTGGAACAGCTAGCGCCCTTTTGTCGAACGTTAGTATTCCGGGGAACACCGGTTGAGAAACATTGGCTTAGAAGAATATGTAGTTTCTCTCTCTTTCTTCTTTCTTTATACTGAGAGTAAAACAAGACCAGTCTGTTTCTATCATATCGACAGTGTACACAGTACGTATAGAGAAATCAAGAACAATCCGACATCCTTTGAAATATGTCATCCGCTTCCTGATTTCTTCTCACTATTCTTCTCTTCTTGTCGTTCTTGAAGTCTTCGCCTCCCCCTTTCCTCCTTCTCCTCCTCCGCCTTGTAGCTGTCGCCGCCATTGTTATAATTGTTTTTACTTCTTCTTTTCTTTCGTCTTCCACACTCTCTACATTCACAACAGATGAAACAGCATCCACCTTTCATGTTGTACTTTTTTTATATATGAATTTGATAATAATAAGGTTGTTTTCACACGTTGTGCAGTGCCTTCCCCTGCTTTCTTGTTTGTTGAGATGTTTGAAGTATTAGAGTTAGTACGAGTGTGTGAGTGTATATGTGTGAAACCAACATTTCCTTAATTGTTACACAATAGTAGTCAGCCTGTCTGCATTTTAAGGCGTCCTTGTCTGAAGACAACTGTAAATATACCAATAAATAACAACAATAATAATAATTCTTTCTAGTTTAAGTACAAGGCCAACAATTTGAAGAGGAGGGAAAAGTCGATTAAATCGACCCCCGGTACTTACTGGTGCTTTATTTTATTGACCCCGTAAGGATGAAAGACAAAGCTCTCCTCGCCAGGATTTGAACTCAGATCGTAAAGGGCCGTAACTCTATGCTGCAAAGTAGAGTGTCTGATGCTCGATCGATACTGCCAATCTAATAATAATAATAAAAATAATTGTTTCTACTGTAGGCACAAGGCCAGCAATTTGGGTGAGGGGTAAATCGATTAAATCAACCCAGTGCATTACTGGTACTTTATTTTATCGGATCCGTAGCAAAGCTAACCTCGTTGGGATTTGAACTCAGAACGTAGAAGGCCGTAACTCTATGCTACAAAGCAGAGTGTCTGACGCTCGACCGATACTGCCAGTCCAATAACAATAATAGTAGTAGATATTATTATTTCATTTTATTTGCTGACAAAAAGTGACTAATACAAAAATAGGGACATTGGAGGTTTACATAGATATATAGATAACAGATAACAATAAACAACAAAATGCATAACAATGAAAATTCCCCAATATGGGGGACCAGCCAGGGGTAATTTAGAACCTCCACAAATCTTAAACCAAACGACGCTACAGGAACATCCTAGGAGGGTGCCCCTCTCCACTCTAAAGGTTTGAGCACTACAAACATGGCCCAGCATACAAAACGGTGAGTTCACGACAATAAAATATGTTAAGATCGAAAAAATTTCTAGTTAAAAACTGAATCAGCAATCATCAATCTGTAATGAATGCATACACTAACCTATTATTTATATCAATATTAACACGTGGCTGTTTACTAGATAGGAAACCTGGATCCCTAAGTGAGACAAGCTGAGCTCATGGATGTTATCCAACCATCTTTTTCGGGGTCTATCTATGGGTCTCCTACCGGCTGCTTGTGACCGTAAAATCTGTCCACTGATTTATCCTGAGACATTCTAACTATGTGCCCATAGTACCGGAGGTGATATCTCTTCGCTTGGAGGTATAGAGTCACTACTTGGAGCGACCCCCTGATCTCCGAGCTATGCACTCTATCGAGTAACGTTACTACGGAAACCACATTTCGGTAGCTTGCATTTACTATCGTATTCTTTCAGTCATTACCGAACATTCATGACCATAGGTAAGGGTAGCGAGTTTGGATTTTACACTTACCTTCTTCTGATTACCAAATGCTGAAACTGGCACATTTCTGCAACAAGCTCCTGAAATGTTTGGACTTAATTCAACTTCTTGCCTTCCATCACTCATGTACACTGTCCCCAAGATACTTGAACATCTCCACCTGCTTCAGGGTTGTACATTATCAGTATTTTTATTATGAATGCAAACACATAAGCCCCATACGTTAGCGTTTGCCTATAAACATTTGAATATGCGTTTCAGTGCTCTAGTTAGACTTAATGTTTCATGTATCAATACTTGAGATAATGTTTTCTACTTCTATCAGAGTCTTCTTATTTTTTTTTTACACTGGAAATATTTCATTTCATCATGAGAAATTTTAATTCAGCTGAGTGTGTGTGTGTGTGTGTGTGTGTGTGTGTGTGTGTGTGTGTGTGTGTGTGTGTGTGTGTGTGTGTGTGAGGGCGCTTGCAAAAATTACTCGTTTCACAAGTCCGCTACAACAATTAAACACGTATATCTTCTCTACAGATTATACTCATTAATATGTATTGAGTACTCATTTAAAACTATATATATATATGGGGGAGGGGGGGGGGGTCTGCAGATGAGAAAACGAAGAATGTCCACTGGGAATGAAGAACCCCATTGTTACATCGTTCTCTAGTAAAGGTAAACTCTGAAGTGAAACCTTCGGTTTACGCGATTAATGGTCATCTTGATTAGGCTTGCCATCAGATAAAAATTGTTTCTACTTTTGGCACAAGACCAGCGATTATGCAGTGCCTTACTGGTACTTAATTTATCGACCCCGTAAGGGTGAAAGGCAAACTTAAATTTAGCGAGATTGGAACTCAGACTGATAATCTCCGAGACTTAGAGAGTGGTGCTCCTATGTTCAAGCGTTTACCACTATAATCCAATGATGTACAGATCTCTCTTTCATGATCTTCTCATCTGTCATTTTAAAAGTCCTATGGCGATAGAGTAGAGGTGACGTCTGCAGACCTAAGCAGTTAGAAGCACACAAATACAAATTTGTGCATAGGCAGCAAGGGTTTTATCTTAACATCGTTGTTGTGTATTCCTGCGACAGGGACTAACTTCGGTGGAGGTTCTTGTGTCTCATCAACCCGGTTAGGGAGAGCACTGCTCACCCAATTGTAAGGGGCTAGAAAAGATGCACCGAACAATACCTGTCACATCAATATTGGTTAGTTCGTTGCAAATAGCGGTGGTACATGTCAGCTGGGGCAGAAGAAATAATAGACGTGTTAAATTAATTGCAAATGAGCGAGTTAAGCCCAACCTTTGTTGTTGGAATGTTAGAACAATTTTGAACCAGAATTCATCACACCGATCAGAAAGAAGAACTGCACCTGCAACTACAATGATTGCATACCAAAGATTCTACCAAGTGCCTTCGGCCAATCTTATGTGTTATTTGGAGAAGCATGACACCTGACACTGAAGTTTTACTAATATTGGGGTGCTCCCTTGTCATTAAAATCAGATGTAGTAGGTAGGTTATCTTGTTCGCATGAATGATGCAAGGATTGCAAAGGAAATATTTTATGGAGAGAGAGTCGGTTTCTAACATAGACACAACACTCATTGGAATATAAATAACATGAACTAGGTAGATTTGTCTGCATGTCTGCATGCGTGCGTGTGTATGTGCAGGTATGGATGTTATTGAATGTGTGGATGTGGATGTTGTGAGTTATATGTGTGCAGGTATGTGTACATGCAGTTATTACATACATAATTTTTGGAATGTTTTACATATTTTTATTGTTCTTATAATTGTACTTATAATTTTCTCTTTCTGTTTCTGTGAAGCCCAGTATCTCAAGATTTGTGTTGAGGCAGTTACTAACATATCCCTGGTCCCCAATAATCATAGGTATAAATCTGAAGGTATAGTCAGGGTGGAGTATCTGCAGATTCCTCATTAGTTCTGCATAGATATTCTCCTTTTTGCTAATCTTTAACATTATATTGGCATCTGCTGGGCAGCTAACTTCCACTACTGTGCATGCCTTCTTTTCCTGGTCTCATATCATTATATCTGGTCTGTTATGCTTGCATTTTATTAGGGTTCCGACTGGAACATTCCACCAGTACTCTTTCATATGTATGTTATGTGCATGTTATATATATATTATGCCTTTATGGTAAATAAAGAAATATATATATATATATATATATATATATATATATATATATATATATATATAGTTGTTATGTATTGTTATTTATATATATATATATATATATTTATAAATTATATGTATGTGATTATGTATGTATAAGTGTATGTATGCCCATAGGCATCGCTGTATGCCCTTTGTTACAACAAGTGTTATATATTTCAGAAATGTTATCAAAACAACAAATCTTCTTTATCCAAATCTATTTGCTACCATTGTACATCTTATTACATTTCTATTTTATTATTATTATTATTATTATTATTATTATTATTATTATTATTATTATTATTATTATTATTATTATTATTATTATTATTATTATTGTTTTTGTTGTTTTTGTTGTTTTTGTTGTTGTTAAGATAAAGGGTTTAGAAAAAAATATCATGTTATTATTAAATGTAATTTTATGTTACTGTTTTCGTAATCTTTCAAAATACGACGGCGTATATTTTTGGTCGCATTGTAGAATTGCGGCCATCCACACCTACCAACATGATTAATATATTTACTCAGAATATGGTTCTTTAGCGAATA
>OZ024742.1:91049069-91066569 GCA_964016885.1 Eledone cirrhosa | reverse complement strand
CATATACTGAAGTTCTGCAAATGTTTTATAATTTTCGTAGAAAACATTTTTCTATTATTATCTTGGCAGTGAATTTGCAGAATCGGTAGAGGGTTGGACACCATGCCATTCAGCATAGAGTAACGGCCCTTTGCGTTCTGAGTTCAAATCCCACCGACGTTAACTTTGCCTTTCATCTTTACGGGGTAGATAAAATAAAGTACCAGTAATGTACTGAGATAATTGCTGGCCTTGTGCCAAAAGTAGAAACAATTATTATCTTTATTAATTTCTGTATTGAGATATTCTAAATAATTTTTTACTTTATGTCATGCAATATTTAAATACCTTTCAACATCTTTTATTTTAAGGAAAATGGACACTACGATAATATAAATGCCCTAGAAACACCGTATGTCAATACGGCGGTCATACAACTCCAGCAGTTACGGGACTATGCATGCATGCAGACATGATATCAGTATATCAACTAGGTGTAAACACATAGCCAAGATAGAATATTTTCTAGATATCACATTGTAGCCAAGGTATCAGTATATATGGGATATTACACTCTAGAAATATCATATACCCTGCACAACGCACTGCATCCAAGGTGTATGAATACATATCTATTGTATACTCAAGAAAAGAAATGTATATGCATACATATGCTTAGTAATGTATAGATATGTATATGTATATATATAGTAGCCTCTTCGGATTTTAGTCTTCACAATTATTATTAATATATATATATATGAATGTATATATAGTGTATTTTGCAATACTGTATGCTTAATTAAAAGCATTTTGAAGAACTTAGCTATTGTTTTAAAGTAGTGATTATGTCACTTACTTCTTTTTTCAACAAACAAGGGAGATAAGCTGACAGATCTCTGTTTCATACTGTTGGTACACCCGCTTTGCCTGCTGAAAATTATGAATGTTGGATTCTTATAGAATTCCAGTATTAATCAGGAACTGATTATACAGAGCGGTTGCCGGTCCAGCAAAAATTGAAAATTAGAATTGGTGCTCTGAAATAGCGATATATATATATAAGATTGTATATATAGTGTATTTTGCAAAACATTGTATGCTTAATTAAAAGCATTTTGAAGACCTTACGCTATTGTTTTAAAGTAGTCCCTTGTTTGTTGAAAAAAGAAGTAAGTGACATAGACACTACTTTAAAACAATAGCGTAAGGTCTTCAACATGCTTTTAATTAAGCATACAGTGTATTGCAAAATACTCTGTATATACATTCATATATATATTGCTATTTCAGAGCACCAATTCTAATATATATATATATATATATATGTATATATGTATATATATATATATATATATATATATATATATATATATATATATATGCGTGGCGTGCGCGTGTGTGTGTGTGCGTGCGTGAGTGTTGTAACGTTTCTGTGTGAATGTGTGAATTAATGAGAAGAGTGTAATTGTGTTCATACATGTGTCTGGTTTGTACAGATGAAATGTTTAACTAAATAAATAGCCAATAGTCATCTTGTTATTGCTTACCTACTCTAAACAAAATCCGCGATACTGTGTATTAAGAATAATATGTGGCTACGCACACACACACACGCACACACATGGATGCACGTTTGAACATTCACCTCACGCATTTGTTCACATTTAAACAATCTCAATTCACATATAAGCCTATATAAACACAGGCGACAGCACGCACAGGCACACAATCACACATCACACACTCATAAAAATGCAGTCACCAAACATAATACAGAGAGCATGTAAGAATAACAATGCTCTATCTTAATTATCATAGATGATAACTGATTCTGCCTTTCGGTGTTGATATTTATATATGAACAATAACTCACGAATTGTTCTAGCTGTTATTTCTAGCACTGGGCGTTTACATTCGTATTATTATTATTATTATTGGTGGATTGGCAGTGTCGGTAGAGGGTCGGACGCCATGCTTTCCAGCATAGTTACGTCCCTTTACGATCTGAGTTCAAATCCCGCCGAGGTTGACTTTGCCTTTCATCCTTACGGGGTCGATAAAATAAAGTACCAGTAATGCACTGGGTAATTGCTGGCCTTGTGCCTAAAGTAGAAACAATTATTATTATTATTATTATTAATATTATTAAGGGCGGTGGATTGGCAGTATTGGTAGTGGGTCGGACGCCATTCTTTGGATTGTAGAGTTACGGCCCTTTATGATCTGAGTTCAAATCCCGCCGAGGTTAACTTTACCTTTCATCCTTATGGGGTCGATAAAATAAAGCACCAGTAACATACTGGGGTCGATTTAATCGACTTTCCCCTCCCCCCAAATTACTGGCCTTGTGCCTATACTACAAATTATTATTATTATTTTTTAAATTTTCTTTGAGGGGTTTGGTGGTAGCGACTATATGATTTTAGTTTTAAGGTGAGTATAAATGTGTATGTACGAGGGTGGGCTGAAACGTTCATAGGCTGATTATGCTAGAGCTATGAAATCTTGCATGCATTAATTTCAACGCTGATTAATAATTGTTTCTTTCCAGGGACTATGTTGAATAATAAACCACATTTGGTCATTCCATAACAGTATCTTGTTCAGCCTATGAACTTTTCAGCCGACCCCTGTACATAAATACATACATGCATACGCAAACAAACACACACACACACACATAAACACACACACACAAATAGTAGATACGCTTATATATATATATATATATATATATATATGTGTGTATTTTTGAGTGTTTGTATATTTGCCTCTCTTTCTCTCTTTCTCTCCCTCTCTCAGCGAGCGCATTTGTGTGTATGAATTTATGCATACCTGCATAATTTAGATTGGGTATTTCACTTCTCGCACTTAGATGATTTTATGTATTTCGGGTTCTGAAATACATAAAATGAAATCATAAAAATGAAATCATAAAAATGAAATCATAAAAACAGCTTTTTCGCTAAGGGAATATTTTAAGGATCGGATTACTGAATTGATGGGTGCAATTACTAATAACAGGTGCTGAATCTCACTTGAACAGGAATATTAGAATCTAATCTGTCCGTGTTAGCAAAGATAGTAACAGAAAACAAATAATCAAATGAAGAGCTAGTTGAATTTAGACAACCACAAAGCCAAAGCTAGCTTGATCAGTCTAGTGTTGGCTGGAGGGCATGCATAGGGGTAGAGAATTGATAAATGTGTCCGAACGCGGAAGGGCTGAACTCCCACTGTCATCGCCTCCATCTCACTCGCCCTCCCCATCTCTCTGTATTATGAGCAATGGGGTCCCACGTGCTGGCCGCCGCACGGCCTCGGCGGACAGAATTGAGAAGGCGTTTCACCGAAGGATGTTAAGGGAGATGTTAGTTGAATTATAAAATACAACGAAAACCGTCATTGTTATTTTTTTCTACGGGAGGCTTGAAGAACGTATTTTCCATGTTGATGCGAGCTCTGAAAAGCAAAGAAAGGCAAGGTGGAAGCAAAGCCATAACCAGTCTTTAACGATTCGCAGAGCGTATCTGCTATCCGATTCGAAGCAGGTGTATGTAGCATTTTAGCTGCACGTTGACGATCTGTGGTGACCATGGATGCTGATGCGTAAGAAGATGGTCTGCCGCAACTCTTAATCAGAGCGGCCTAGTGATATGAAACACCGATTTTAACTGGTGAAATGCTAGATGGGCTAGGCGGCCGTGTTTGGTCTCAGCTCAATTTAGATCAGTCTAAAGTGGACTGTCACTATCCGAGTGACATCTACTAGGTGATATAAAAAATGGTCGTGTCGAAGTAGTTAACGTACGAGGGTCGGCTGAAAACTTCATAGGCTGTCCATGAAGGAGTAGTGCTAGAGTTTTAAAATCTTACATGCATTAATTTCAACTCTTCTTATTAATAAATGAATTGCTTCTTTTCAGGAACTTGAAAGATAAAGTTATTTGGTTATTCATGACAGTATATTGGTCAGCCTATGAACTTTCCAACTGACCCTCGTATATATTGATTTGATGGCATATTACAGTGTGACCGTAGAATATTATCACACAAGACACTACTGATCGAAACGAAACCGAAATTTGAAACCAATTTTGAAGACAAAACTTTTAGTTCGTTAATGAAAACAATCGGTAGTTTATTTCGTTACTTTTATTATTTCGTCTTTGATAAATCAACACCTTGTTTAGGTACATATTTCTTCATTGTGGTGTGTCTTTCTATTTGAATATATCATTTATCACATAGTTTCAGCTTATTTAACTAAATGTGTAGCGTTTGGAGACACGTTTAAATATATATACGACAGAAAGGATAATATTAATTGCAATATGATATTAACACACACACACACACACACACACACACACACACACACATATATATGTATGGATATACATATATATGTGTGTCATATATATGTATGTATATACATATATATGTGTGTCATATATATGTATGTATATACATATATATGTGTGTGTGTGTGTGTGTTAATATCATATTGCAATTAATATTATCCTTTCTGTCGTATAGATATTTAAACGTGTCCCCAAACGCTATATATTTAGTTAATTAAAAGAAGAGCGACCTGACATATATATATATATATATGTATATATATACATATATATATATATGTCAGGTCGCTCTTCATCACTACTGGTAATATGTAACCCAGTACAACCTGAGCACGGTCAGGTCGTCGGCGACTAAACCGGCAATCACAATAAGCTTGCTTGGTGAGGAGGGTGATTTTTGGACACCCTACGGGACGAAAAACAAAATCTGTCAAAGGGCGAAAGAAGTCAGGTGAGTCAAAAGCCATACAATAAAGTATTTTTTAAGCGGACAGTGAAGTTAGAGACCCTTAGTTTTCATTAAGACATCTCTCTAGGAGAAGATCACTTTGATATAAAACCTGCGACTTTGTTTGCATCCAATAGAGTAGACTAGTTCTACTTTTTTAGTAAATGCATTCGATGTTCAGAGAGTGGGATTGGCTCCATGCAAAGCCTTTCCTCACTTTAAAATAATATGTGACATCTTTTGCGTTGCATGGTAAGATTGGCCGTCGGTATGTCCCTAGCACCAAATAAAAAGCTCCTCCTTATGTATCAAGGAATAGCATTACTCAAAAATCAAGTTTCAGCCATCATATATATATACAGAGATAAATAGACAGAAAGAGAAGATGATGGAGTATGAAATGTGGTGCTAGTACATTTCCAAAGGAACATATTTTAATTAAAAAAAAAAAAAAAATTTTAAATTTGCTTTTCACAAAACCAGGCGCCTTGGGCACTAGTTCTATTTGCATTTGCCCCATCGTAGCATAGCCACTTTGCGTATAAGTGTGCATTTACGTGTATGTGTGTGTTTGTTTTTGTAACTTAACAGGTCTATGTGTTATCGTGTTTGTGTGAGTGCGCAGTAGTAGTTTTCTTGTTTTAGTTAGTGTTTTTAATGCTTTATTACTACTGCCACCTTTTGTTTATTGTAGAGAGACATGACACGATAATTGGTAGATAAATGATGCCAACATCAGAGAGAAAGAAAGAGAGAGAGGGAGGGAGAGAAAGAGAGAGAGGAACAATCGGATAGCTGAGATAATTTGTATGTGCCACAAAAGCTAACTAAAAATGAGAATGTATGTACGATTATGTATGCACACGGTTTGCATTAATGTGTGGGCAACTGAGTGAAGAACAATTGAAATCTAAAAGTACCTTTCTCCGAATTTGCCTCTTCACTTGAATCATAAATCATTATTTATATACATATTAGAGTTTCTCTCCCGCGAACCAAGAAACACAATCTCTTTTTAACAGTTAGATATTTTCCGTGAAATGATTCTTGCCCAAAGAAATCAAGGGATATATTAAAACTATTATTTTCTTTTATTTGTGTTATTACGAGAAAAGAAAATATAATAATTGTTTCTGATTTAAGGACAAGGCCAGCAATTTTTGAGAGAGGGAAAAGTTGATTAAATCGTTTCTCCGTGCATTACTGGTACTTTATTTTATCGACTCCAGTTAGGAGGAAAAGCAAGGTTAACCTCGGCGGAATTGGAATTCAGAACGTAAAGCGTAACTTTATGCCACGAAGCATTTTGTCAGACGCTCTACAGATACTGCCAGAATATAATATAAAGAATATAATAATAATTGTTTCTACAATTTGAATGGGAGTGAAAGTCGATTAAATAGATCCAGTACATTACTAGTGCTTTATTTTATCGACCTGTAAGGATGAACGGCAAAGCTAGACTCGGCATGATTTGAACTTAGAACATATAGGGCCATACATAATTTTACGCTGCAAAGCATGGTGTCTGACGCTCAATCGATGCTGCCAATTAAAAAAATATTATAATAATATTATTACATTGTAAACTATCAGAGTACATTTATATTTGTTTGTTTTGAGCATTTTTGTTTTATTTTATTTTTATCATTTATTTTTAATTGAATGTTTGTCTCCACTAAATAACCGTGTCTGCATTACTGCATATTATATGTCCCGCTCGTTCCGCAATAGACATTGCAAATTTAGTATTTTCTTGTACTTAGATTGTAATCAACTATATAACAATTACCCATATGTATTTCGAGTGACTGTTTTTCTATTTCTCAGAGGCTTACGTATGGAAAATGCTGCAACAACAAGAAAAAAGAAACACTTAAAGAGGGGAAAATTATGGAGCGAATATATGAGTTATATAATATTAAAGGAAGAACACGGACTCCTCCCCACAGACACAGATATATACGTATATACATATATACAGGGTAGCCCAAAAGTCGCAATACATAGGAGATTTTTAAGTTTCCATATTTATTTATTTTTAATAAATTGTTTCTTATTAAACATAATTATTTTTTTTATGTGTCGCGACTTTTGGGCCACCCGTACAAAAATATAAACATACATAAACATGCGCACACGGATACACATATAATATTATATTCACACGTGCACACACAAATACAGGCACACATACACACATACACAAACACACACGTATATATGTATATACATATATATGTATATATATATATATATATATATATATATATATATATATATATATATATATATATATATATATATTGGTATCAATGGGTTGAAGACATCTGTCAAATCAATAAGTGGTGAAGGTGGTGTATATATATATACACACACACACGCACACACACACACACACACACATATATTATATTAGAATTGGAGCTCTGAAATAGCAAAAAATTTTGAAGACCGTATGCTATTGTTTTAGAGTAGTGACAAACTCACTTACTTTAATCTCAGAAAACAGGGGAGATAAGCCGACAAGGCCTTGTTTGTCACTACTCTAAAACAATAACATACGGTCTTCAAAATGCTTTTAATTAAGTATAACGTGTATTGCAAAATACATTATATATACATTTATATATATATTGCTATTTCAGAGCTCCAATTCTAATTTTTAATTTCTGCCTGACCGGCAACCGCTCTGTATAATCAGTTCCTGATTATTTACTAGAATTCTATAAGAATAAAATATCAGTGATCTCAGTAGACAGGAGGGAGTAGTTAGCCTTGATAAGCATCAATAAATGCGAAACAAGGCCTTGTCGGCCTATCTCCCCTGTTTGCTGAGATTAAAGTAAGTGAGTTTGTCACTACTCTAAAACAGTCTTCAAAATGCTTTTAATTAAGCATAAAGTGTATTGCAAAATACATTATATATACATTTATATATATATATATATATATATATATATATATATATATATATATATATATAAAGAGAGAGAGAGAGAGAGAGAGAGAGAGAGAGAGAGAGAGAGAGAGAGAGAGAGAGAGAGAGAGAGAGTGTGTGTGTGTGGAAGACCAAAGGTCATTATTGAAAGTCTCTGGATTTCGCAAAATACATAATATTTCTTATTCGAGAAAGTAAGATATTTTTCCACAAAAGTTTGATTGAACTGTTTTGTTTCCACTTATGTATTTTTTGAAAATGTTATTTATTCATTATAAAAATTAAATGATAGCATCCTATGTGTAGGTGGGCCCCCTGGCAACCAATATTTTTAGACCCAGTCCACCACTGTATATATATTATATAGAGGTACATGTAAAACTTTTCGCTCTACACAGCTGAATACAATAAATGTAATCTGAGATTTTCGAATATAAATAATCAATATAATCAATATTAATAAGCAATTATGCAAATAAGCCTCATTTTTAAAGCCATGTCAGTAGAATGAGCCTCTCTTTCTTGCTCTTGTGTTGGCATGTATACAGAACTGCAGACACTAATATTTCTGGGTATTACCCTTCATCAGTACTGTTCACTGTTCACTGCCAACTTTATATATACCGAAACCGGTAAAGGAAACAAATAAATATATATATATTTTTTAAAAGACTCCAGTTGCATTTTCGATTTCATCTTTTTTCCTTATACTTTCACTCGTGTAGGACACCTCGGTTATTTTCCCTTTTGTAAAATAACCCTCACTTTCTAATACATACCCACCACACGAAAACCGAAAATGCCACCAAAGTTTCAACAAAACAACAACTCACTGACCCAAGTCATCTTAAATAAACTCAAAGAGATTTCCTCCAAACTTTCAGTTTTGATCATCAAAGTGGACCAAATACATATCTATAAAAAAGGACCCCACGAAGAAACAGAAAATACCCAAGTGACGAATATTACTCCAGCATGAACTAAACTAATCGAAACCTTTGAAACAGCAATGCTCCAAACGCTGGAACAACCATTAGAACCCAATCTACGAGATGTCCACTCAGTGAAAAACACCCTAATCAAAAGCTCACAGCACGCAAATTCACCTTTTGGAATCTCCTAAAAAATAATGGCAAGGCAGACATATATGAAAAGTGGCTAAACTCGACGCCAATCATCCTCCAAAAAAAAAAAAAACTCCAAATAAAACCCATCCCGAATGAACCCGAAAACCAACAAAAACTTAGGGTAAAGATGGCGTTAGAAAAGTTTAAAATAGAAATAGAACTGTTGCGGTTAAGAGCCAACTCCAACGAAGAAAAATTCAAGTCACTCAACCAACAGATGGAAACAGAAATCTCAAGGCACCCTGAAGGCCTACTCTATGAAAAAAACCTTAAAACTTTGAAAAGAAAATTGTGAGGATGAAGAACTAACATCCCTCCAGCGATGGGAAAAAACGCCACCTCGTTCAACAACTATGAAATGGATTTCAAAAATGAACAACATGCAGGTAACCCATTTTTTAAACAAACTGAAACTCACACACCACACGCACAACAAATAACAAAAACAGTAACAAAACGTCCAACATACCCCCAGAAAAATTATGACGATAATCCCAGAACCCATAGACAAAACTATAACCCTACTAACAAAAACCGAATGTCCCCCAACACAAGACAGGACCCGATCCGCAGATCAAAACCCACACAAAACCTATTCAAAAACCGTAGACCCCAACACACACAGAACCTGTTCCAAAATCGTAGATCACAACCCACGCAAAGGAACACAATCTACAACCCGGACCATCAACAACCCGAACCTCAATAAGTCCGAAACTTCTATCCAAGACAACACAATAACAGGGGGAAATGGCATTAGATGTAATAATACCCATGAAAAAACAATTCAGCAAAATCATTTTTTAGACCAAGGCACAGGACCCACGGGACCCGGTGGCACAAACCGATTTTAAAAACCGAAAATAATCAACCTTTCAAATACAAACTTCTCGGCCTAACAAATTAAAATTCTCTCCAAAGGACTTAAATTCACACCAACACCACAATACTCTAACCCCAATGAGATAAATGACGATATCTTACACTTCTGTAGAAAATTACGTCTCACAGAGGAATCTTTTGACAAGGAGAATAACGACCAATCAATTGTACGGAATAATAGCAGCTACAAGCCAACAAAAGGTAGAAACAGAGTTCTGGACAGATTTTGTGACCACATAGCAACTTTCCCATACCATGAACTACTACAACCTAAACCCAAACCTAACACGGGTCGAAGGGAATGGGAGATTATCCATGAACTAAAAAACAATATGGACATTATAATTAAGGAAGCGGACAAGGGAAGTACTGTGGTCATTATGGATGCTGAACAATATAAAAATTCTATGTTCTCGATGACCAGATTAAACACATTCATTTGTCGATACCAGGAAGACTTAACTAAAAAGGAACGCGATTATCTAACACATTTTGAATATAAAACCAGCAACCTTTACGGACTTCCGAAGATCCACAAGTGTAAAATAATTAACGATGCCTGTAAACAATCCACCTCAACCTGCGTTAACACACAATACCCCACAGACCTTAAATTAAGACCAATTGTAGCGGGCCCACAATGTAAAACACACAGACTAAGCAACTTTATAGACATACTATTAAAACCAATTCTCAAACACATTGTAAGAGACGATCTGGACCTCTTAAATCACCTCCCCAAACATGTCAACAACGACACTATTATTGTGTCTTTCGATGTAGTGAATCTCTACGCAACGATCCCACACCAATACGGACTAGAAGCAATAGGATTCTGGCTAGAGAAATATCCCAATGAGATACCTGACAGAATAGAAAAAAGCTTCATCACCGAGGGATTAAAATTTATTTTACAGAACAACTTTTTTATTTCGATGGCAGTACTTACAAGCAAATATCGGGGACTGCGATGGTTACAAAAGCCGCTCCAACTTATGCCAGCTTAGTCATGGCATACTTGGAAGTCCAGATACATGAACAGCCCAAATCAAAATACGGATTGAACTTCCACAAATATTTATCAGAGAATTGGAAACGCTACTTGGATGATTGTCTCATTCTTTGGTTTCACACACTCGACCAACTAAATGATTTCAAAAATTTAATTAATGGCATTAATAACCACATTCAATTCACAATGGAATACAGCCAATATCAACTCCCATTTCTGGACATCTTAATCTTTAAAACAAGGAACAAATATTGAAACTGACATGCACTACATACCAACAGATTCCAAACAATACCTGCTATTCATCTCCAACCATCCAAAGCACACGAAGACGAACATCCCTTTTAACCTAGCAAGAAGAATTTGCACAATTGTCTCCAATTATATACTTTTCTGCTATATATCACACATTATTTATCAACCGGGGTCGCGTTTCATAATTGGAGACAATTATTTCCTAATTGGAGACAATTGTGCAAATTCTTCTTGCTAGGTTAAAAGAAGAATTTGCTAGCAAGAAGAATTTGCACAATTGTCTCCAATTATGAAACACGAAATAAAAGACTTCAAGAATTAAAGGAAAATCTACTCGAAAGACAGTACACTCCATTACTAATAAATAATGGAATAGAAAGGGCTAAAGCAATAGGCATTGATGAATTACGAAAACAGAAACAAATTCAAGGTACGTCCAATATTCTATCATATATCTCAACACACAACCCAAGAAATGCGGAAGCTTACAACACTATTCACAAGATTCCAAGAATGAAACAAGACCCAAGAATGAAAAAAGCTCTTGAGACACACAACATAATCAAAAGCAAAAGACAACATTAAAAACATTACTCACCAATGCCAAATTACTTACCCAAACCCACAACCAACTGTCAAAAATGTGGTCGCTCTAATTGTGGAACCTGCACTCACCTCATTGAAGGCAACACTTATACATTTCAATCAGGACAACATTTTGCTGTAAAAAAATCACTTCACATGCTCATCAAAAAATCTACTTTATGCCATTAAATGTAAAGGATGCAATGAAGATTATATAGGACAAACTAAACTCACACTCAGAAACAGAATGACAGTTCATCGCCAACAATTACGAGATCCAACCACGAGACAGATACCACTAAGTGCACATCTAGGCATATGTGGAAGTAATAAGACACCCAAATTCCAAGTCTTCCCATTTTATCTTTGCGCTCACAATACAACAGAACAAATACGAATAAATAAGGAAAATATGTTTATTCAAAAATATAGACCAGCATTAAATATAGTTTCATATATACATTATGTCAACACCATAACATGCTAACCATCCAAACAGACAGACACACACACACACACAACGCCTACTTAAAAACCAGAACTAAATAAACCTTAACATACGTTAATACTCTAACACCTTAACACGCTAACCCCCCTCCACACACACACATAACTCACCCCCATTTCTACTAACGGAATCATTTTCCTACACACACACACACAAAAATATATATATTCTTTCTATCTTAACATGCTAACCATACTCACACACACACACACACACATAACACCCATACACACAACTCCCTCCCCCATTTCTACTAATAGAATCATTTTCCTACATACACACACACACAAAATATATATATTCTCTCCATCTTAACGTGCTAACCATACTCCCCCACACACACACATAACACCCATACACACACAACTCCCTCCCCATTTCTACTAATAGAATCACCCCCCCCCCACACACAAGCACACAAATAAACATACATATCTCTACTTTCTTTATTTCAATAGAAAGTCTGAATTCTCACTGAACCAGAACAATTCTCCCCATCCCATCTTTCTTGACCATTATTTTTGTTTGGCCCAAAATTCTATAAAAGGCTACAAAATAAATTCCCAAATACGGGCGCGAAATTTAATGTACTTGTTCACGTGACAGTCATAATTTCATTTATAACCAATCAAATTACATTTATAAAAAAAAACCTTCGTGAGCCACCTTTTTTTAAGTAAAAAGAAATTCAAATACAAACTGGCGCGAAAGCAGCTGTGCTTATTCACGTGACTGCATCAACCAACCAAACTTCACTCATATATGAAAAAACAACGCCCCTTTGTTTGAAGAACTTTGTAACACGAACTGGCGCGAAATTTATTATACTTATTCACCTACCAACCAAATTACTTCTCTAAAAACCTGGCATTTCGAGCCACTTTTTTCCATATAAAACAGAAGTAACATTCAAAGACCAACCAGATGTGAGAAAAACCACAGACCCTCCATCCCAATTCTACTTTTGAAAAAGAGAAGAACTGCGAAACCGGTAAAGGAACCAAATAAATATATATTTAAAAAAAAAAGACTCTAGTTGCATTTTCGATTTCATCTTTTTTCCTTATACTTTCACTCGTGTAGGACACCTCGGTTATTTTTCATTTTGTAAAAGAAACCTCACTTTCTAATATATATATATATATATATATATATATATATATATATATATATATATATATATATATATATATATATATATATATATATATACAATATATTAACAAATGGAAACTATATTTATAAAACCATATTTATTTCATTATACATATTTCAAGGGCCACCAAGGCAGATTATGGTGCGCTTAGATCAGATAAAATATAATATAGATTAGTTTTATAAATGAATATTGACATACCCTGAAAAAATGCAACCTTCACGGTTGGAGTCTCCTGGATACATATATATATATATACATATATGAATATAGACATAGAATATTCGAAAATATTCTGTATGTTTATAATAAACATTTTGAAGACCTAATCGCTATAGAATAGAATACGTCACGTATTACAATTAGATTCTCGATAAAAGCAAGGGAAGTAATCTACGCGTTTCATTCTTGTTAGAAATCATCAGGACTACATATCCAGTGCTTTTATCGAGAATGACACAGCTAGAGACTTATAGAATACTTAGCTGTGTACAGGAACTGGCTTGAAAGAGCGGTTGCCGGTCCGGCAGAAATTAGAAATTGGAATATACACACACACACACACACACACATACATATATATATATATATTTATATATATATATATATATTTATATATATATATATATAAATATATATATATATATATATATATATATATATATATATATATATATATATATATATATATATATATATATATATATATATATATATATATATATATATATATATATATATATATATATATAATGCCAATCATTGTAAGTTTGAATCCGACAGGCAATAACATATATATATATATATGAATAAAGTAAACCCAAATCATAATAGATTCATATATTACAGAGAGAAAGAGAGAAAGGTGCAACAGAAATGAAACATGGATTACAGGTTAATATATAGTCTAGATAGATGAAAAACAAAACGAAGATGTATTTTATAGAACACCCAAATGATTTAGAAATCGACTTTAAGTAGGAGCAATAACATTAAGAAAGACATGAACGACACCACACCATTTTGTTTTTAAAATGTTGAAAGTAGGTTTATAAGTATGAATTTCATTAGATTGCGTAGTTCTCTCAGTGGGCTAGCGGTAGGTACTAGAGACGGTGAAGAACCTGGGCTTGGTTTCAATCCTGGTCGAGAGGTACATGTAAAGTTTTTAATTTTTTTAAATTTTACATCCCTTAGGAAAAAAACTGAAAAGGTTTAGCGGGAACACTACTCCCGACCAGGATCGAACCTCAGACCAGGATCACCACCGTCTACGATGCCAAAAACTAGGCCGCTGAGACAGCTACAAAGTTATCATGAAAATTAATAATTATAAACCCACTTTCAAAATCAAAGTTTAAAAGATGTGGTGTCGTTCATGGCTTTCCTAGAGCTATTAATCACATTTAGAGTCGACTTGTCAATCTTCTGGTTCCTTCCCGCCGAGGTTATCTTTGCCTTTGATCCTTACGGAGTCGATAAAATAAAGAACCAGTAATGCACTGGGATAATTGCTGGCCTTGTGCGAAAAGTAGAAAGAATTATTATTCCTACGTGTGTTTAACTGTTGAATTAATTTAATTTGATTATTTTAACAAGCGAATAATATATATATATATATAATGCTAATGATAGTAAGTTTGAATCTGACATGCAAAAACATATTAATGAATAAACTAAGCCCAAATCATAGTAGATACAAATATCACAGAGAGAAAGCGACAAAGAGAGGGGGAGAAATGAGCTGCAGCAGAAATGAAACATGGATTACAGATTAAATTATAGTCTAGATAGAGGAGAAACAAAGTGAGGATGTAGTTTATGGGAAACGCAAATGATTTAGAAGTCGACCTTAAGTAGGTGCAATAACATTAAGAAAGCCATGAACGACACCACATAATTTTGTTCTAAAAATTTTGAAAGTAGGTTTATAAGTATGAATTTTCAGTAGACATTCGTAGCTGTCCCAGTGGATTAGAGGTAGGAAGTAGAAACGGTGGATTCCTGGTCGAGGGGTACATGTAATCTTCTTCAGTTTTCTTTTACATCCCATAGAAAAAAACTGAAAAGGATTAGCGGGAACTCTACACCAGACCAGGATCGAACCTCAGACCAGGATCACCACCGTCTACGATTCCTACAAGTAGTCCGCTACAAAAGTATCCTGAAAATTAGTAATTATAAACTTACTTTCAAAATTAAAGTTAAAAAGTCGTGAGTCTTCCATGGCTTTCCTAGAGCAATTAATCATATTTAGCGTCGACTTGTCAAGCTTCTGGCTCTTTGGTAACAGCCATATTATTCCTATGTGTGTTTAACTGTTGCATTAATTTAATTTGATTATTTTAACAAAAAATACTATATATATATATATGACTGCCATATATATATATATATATATATATATATATATATATATATATATAGAGAGAGAGAGAGAGAGAGATATCCATATAGTGGCAGTCAGGCTAGGTGCTCCAATGTCAAGTGGGTCCCAGGGGGTCCACGGTAGCATTGCAGGGTCCACTGTAGTATTTTAGTAGCCAATTCTTAGGTTTAAAAAAAAAATACCTGAAGTCTAAGAGAAAGAATAATTTTAAAAAAAAATAAACAAAACAATTAAGCGAAATATTTGGTGAAGCAATTCCCCAGGGAATTAATAGAAACCAAAATATATGATAGTGCAAAATGCTGGAATCAGTGGTTTTACATTCTACTAAAGCTTAGTGTATTCATATATATATATATATATATATTAAAATAACAGATTAAAGTTTAAGCGAAGAATAATCGCTGCTTTCACCCTTAACGTGTTCTTATATATTTATCCTTATCGAGCCCTCTTTGGATTTTACTCTTCACATTTATTATTATTACTATATATATGAGAGACATGCGTCATATCCACTGCAGAATAAGCTCAAAGATTCCAACATTTTATATCAACTAGAAATAGATTCACATATATATATTTAAAATAAACATATGGAACAATCACAGGGAATAATTTGTAAAGTATGTAAGCACACATAGCTAGGTAGACATGACAACCCTTAATTTAACTTTTGGATATATATACGGCCTCTTAATTGTAGAGCTAACTCAGTTGAATGGACTCGGCTGCTATTTCTAGCTGTCGATAATCCTATTCACGCCACTGGGATGACGCTGTGCTATGTGTGTATTTTTTAAAAATGCAATACGTGGTTCGAGTCATTCACAGATTTGCATTTGCTTTGTAAACGCAGATAGTTGGATCTTCTGCTTTGGTGACAATCGAGGATTTGACTACTGTGATTTACTGATTAATTGGTGAAATATATTTTTTATTTAAAGAAATATATACAAAGGAGATTAATCATTTTAAAAGGTCTCTCTCTCTCTCTCTCTCTCTCTCTCTCTCTCTATATATATATATATATATATATATATATATATATATACATATATATAAATATATATATATATATATATATATATATATATATATATATATATATATATATATATATATATATATATATATATATATATATATATATAAGTATATATGTGTGTGTGTGAGTGTGAAAGATCAAAGGTCATTATTGAAAGTCTCTGGATTTCGCAAAATATATAATATTTTTTATTGGAGAAAGTAAGATATTTTCCCGCAAAAATTTGATTGCACTTTTTTGTTTCCACATATGTATTTTTTGAAAATGTTATTTATTCATTATAAAAATTAAATGATAGCATTCTATATGTAGGTGGTCCACCTTCATCTCCTGGCAACCAATATTTTTAGACCCAGTCCGCCATGTATGTATTGAAAATTTTGAAACTAGGTTTATAAGTATGAACTTTCAGCAGGATTCATGGTTGTATCAGAGGGCTACCGGTACGTAGTAGAGACGGTGGAGATGCTGGTCTTGGGTTCAATTTTGTAAAGTTTTTCAGATTTTTTTTTTTATTTTACATCTCATAGGGAAAAAAATGAAAAGGTTTAGAGGGAACACCACTCCTGATCAGGATCGAACTTCAGACCAGGATCACCACCGACTACGATTCAGACAACTAGGCCACCAAGACAAAAGTATATTGAAAATGAATAATTATAAACCTACTTTCAAAATCAAAGTTTAAAAGATATGTCTTCCATCGCTTTCCTAGAGCTATTAGTCATATTTAGCGTCGACTTGTCAATCTTCTGGCTCTTTGGAAACAGCCTTATTATTTCTATGCGTGTTTACCTGTTGAA
>OZ024742.1:91019069-91041569 GCA_964016885.1 Eledone cirrhosa | reverse complement strand
TGTGGCATCCTAATTTTCAAAATACAAAGTTTGTATTTTGAAAATTAGGATGCCACAGTATCTTTCTTGATTGCCTATTATTACATAGTGTAGCAATAATGGACTGAAATTCTGATGAAACAATTGTTAATACGTGGATTAAATCCTTTTGTAACTGTTTACCTTCGTCCTATTTCTCTTTTTTGATTACACTCCTCGTTGTTCGTGTTTCCACTACAGAATCCCTACCAACCTGTCGAGTCACCTTAACGTATGTTGATAACTTTCCTCACAACTTGTTCTACCAAGCTTTGGAATATTCCTAATTACTGAATATATATATATATATATATATATATATATATATATATATATATATATATATATATATATATATATATATATATATATATATATATATGTGTATATATATAATATATATAATATATATATATATCACGATAAATTAATGGAGCCATAGACTCTCGCCATTCCCTGTAAATAATGTGCTCAAAGGAGAGGAAATCCTGAGCTCTTTAAAATACAATATGTTGAAAAGGTAACACACTAGAGTGCGCTATCAATAAAACAGGGAAAAACCACCAGTGTATGGAATCTATAACCTATGAAAGGCAGACTATAGACACAATAATTAAAAATATAAATTAAAGCGTAAATAAATACCTCTATAACTATATAACACACGTACAAATCCAAAGAGATCTGTTTCGCCAGTAAGTTGTTGACAGAAATGGAATAATACCGGGTCTTCAGCCTGTGTAAGGCTATACATTTCAGACCACACTAAGAGAATTTTTAAAAGTCTCTATAGTCTGCCTTTCATAGGTTATAGATTCCATACACTGGTGGTTTTTCCCTGTTTTATTGATAACGCACTGTATCTCTCTCTAGTGTGTTACCTTTTCAACATATTGTATATATATATATATATATATATATATAAGGTTTTAATATAGATGAGATTCTACAGGACTAGAACTGTTTCATTCTTTAGAAATCATCAGGAATCTGGGTATCAAAAAATAAATATGGTATTTATAGGGCTCTTCAGGTGGTAGGAGAGGGTAGGGAGTGGGATGGGTAGAGGTCATTGGTTGATAGAAAACGGAATTCATTAAAAGCTAATTCTTTAAAGCTATATTATTTTTTGATACACAGATTCCTGATGATTTCTAAAGAATGAAACAGTTCTAGTCCTGTAGAATCTCATCTATATTAAAACTTTTATACTCTGCTATGTATTGAGTACCTTACTTAGTGTGGTTACCTCCGATTCAACCCGGAATAACGTAAATATATATATATATATATATATATATATATATATATATAATAGAAAAAGTGGAGAATAACATGGTCAACAGTACAAAAAAGGGGATTTATTTACAGTCTAACTGGATTACCTATAACGATATTTTGTTATCCTTTATATATATATATATATATATATATATATATATATATATATATATATATATATATATAGGAAAAGTGTCAGGACCCCGATGGTCGAGCCCCGGCCGCCTCGACAACCAGATCCGAACTGTTCGGATCTGGTTGTCGAGGCGGCCGGGGTTCGGCCGTCGGAGTCCTTTCTCTTTTCCTATTACCCAGTATCGAGTCCTCTGGTGCGTTATGGTCCACCAGGTAGCTTACCACACCTTCTTTGTTAAATATATATATATATATATATATATATATATATATATATATATATATATATATATATATAGAGAGAGAGAGAGAGAGAGAGAGAGGGGGGGATGCAAGGTACTCCATCGATTACGGCGACGAGTGTTCCAGTCGATCCGATCAATTTAACAGCCTGCAGGTGAAATTAACGTGCAAGTGGCTGAACATTCCACAAACACGCGTACCCCTAATGTAGTTCCCAGAGAGAATGTGACAAGGCTGGCCCTTCGAATAACGGAAACAACTCGTTTTTGCCAGGTGAGTGGAGCAACGTGAAATAAAGTGTCTTGCTCAAGGACAACGCGCGCCGCCTGGAATCGAACTCACAACCTTACGATCGTGAGCCGAATTCCCTGACCACAAAGTCACGCGCCTTCACAGTAAATATATATACATATGTGTGTGTGTGTGTGTGTGTGTGTGTGTGTGTGTGTGTGTGTGTGTGTGTGTGTGTGCGCGCGTGTGTGTGTGTTTGTGTGTATGACTTAGTTGTAGTGATTATGTTTTAAGATTTCAAATTTCTCAATGCTTTGTAAGACAAGGAATCTTTTTCACACTTCTAGCTATACGTTTAAATCTTGTAAAGTGTCTGTAATTAGCCACCGAATGTCATCTGATGTCATGGGCCGGTTCGCCCAACACGCAGGGTATAAGTGGTTCATATCCCCGCATGGGTCTCTGACCTCGTTTTCCCGTCTCCAGCGGCAATTAATCCGATTCATTAAACTTTTGTTTATAGTCATCAACCGGTCTTGGGGTTGTCAGCATTGTTAAGACTGTTTACAGATGTCACAGACATACAGACACACACGCACGCATGCACGCACGCACGCACGCACGCACGCCCCCCCCCCCCCACATATATATATATATATATATATATATTTCGTTTCTGAATTTGTTTAGCAAGATTCTTTATCTGAAATCGTGTGTTGAAACCGATATTGTTATACTTTGGGAGGGTCATGTTGCCAATAAGAAACACACGCACCAGTTGCTTTCACTTCAATTTATTATAATAAATTTATAATAAATTTATAAATTTATAAATTTCTGGTTGGTTGGTTGGTTCCACAACCAGATAGTTGTTTATATATTGTCATACTTCTTTCGTCACACACTCTGTGACATCTTCAGTGACTGGGGATTCCTTTCTTTGTTTCTGTGCCTCTCCTTTGTTCTGTCCTACGCCATTTTGTTTCTGTGTGTGTGTTGTGTGCTCAGTCTGCGCATGCGCCACATCCGGGTGTCTGTGTGTGTTTATGTTCATTTATTTATTTGTTTATTTACATGTTACTGGTTGGTTGTTCATCGATACAACCCCTAGAGGTGAATTAGCTTACAAATTTAGAAGGGCCCTAAATAAACATAAACACAATATTAAGATAGTAGAAAGACCAGGTACCTCCGTAAAAACACTTATTAGCAAGACATACCCTTTTCAAAGACCCTCATGTATAGATAAGAAATGTATAACCTGTAAAATAAGCCCCCATATTAACTGTAAAACTAGAAATGTAGTGTATAGCTTAAGGTGTACTGAAGGACAATGTAGAGACAAAAATATAGTGTACATAGGTGAGACAGCTCGTAGTGTAGGGGAACGGATAAATGAACACTGGCGAGACCTTCAAGATAGTAAAGAATCATCTGTACTCTACCAACATGCTAAAATAGAACACAAGGGTAAATTAGAGAACATAGAAATAAAAATAGAATCTACACACAGAAAAGACGCAATGTTTAGACAAATTACAGAGGCAATAAACATAAAAGAATTACAACCAAAATTAAATAGAAAATATGAGTGGAACAGCAACATCACAACTAACAATTAAGGACAAAATGAAAACACACACACACATAGAACAAACAACCAACCAGTAACATGTAAATAAACAAATAAATAAATGAACATAAACACACACAGACACCCGGATGTGGCGCATGCGCAGACTGAGCACACGAAACACACAGAGAAACAAAATGGCGTAGGACAGAACAAAGGAGAGGCACAGAAACAAAGAGAGGAATCCCCAGTCACTGAAGAGGTCACAGAGTGTGTGACGAAAGAACTATGACAATATATAAACAACTATCTGGTTGTGGAACCAACCAACCAACCAGAAATTTATAAATTTATAAATTTATTATAAATTTATTATAATAAATTGAAGTGAAAGCAACTGGTGCGTGTGTTTCTTATTGGCAACATGACCCTCCCAAAGTATAACAATATATATATATACATATATATATATATATACGTATATATATATATATATATATATATTTCGTTTCTGAATATGTTTAGCAAGATTCTTTATCTGAAGACGTGTGTTGAAACCGATATTGTTATACTTTGGGAGGGTCATGTTGCCAATAAGGAACACACGCACCAGTTGCTTTTACTTCAATTTATTATAATAAATTTATAAATTTATTATAATAAATTGAAGTAAATGCAACTGGTGCTTGTGTTCCTTATATTGGCAACATGACCCTCCCAAAGTATAACAATATATATATATTTATATATATATATATATATATATATATATAGGAACCAGTAAGACCCCGACAGCTGAGCTCAAGCCGTTTCGACGGCTAATTCTGTATATATGTGTGTGTGTGTGTGTGTATGTATGTATGTATATATATACTGTATATTGTATAATTGTGGCCATTGCGTAATATATTTGAATAGGTTTACATACAAATACTTTAGTTCTTTGTATTATGGGTTCTTCGAAATAAAAATATTTTCGTGGACTATAAATAACGCACACGCACACAACCATGCATGTATGTATTTCGGGTTTCGACAAAATAATTGTTTCTATTTTAGGCACAAGGCCAGCAATTATCCAGTACATTATTGGTACTTTATTTTATCGACCCCGTAAGGATGAAAGGCAAAGTTAACCTCGGCGAGATTTGAACTCAGATCATATAGGGACGTAAATCTATGCTTCAAAGCATGGTATCCGACTCTCTACTGATACTGCCAATCCACCGCCTTTTCGACAAAATAATACCAGTCAAGTACTGGTGTTTATTTAATGATTTTTGTCCTTCCACAAAACTTACTGAACTTGTGCCTGAATTTGATATCATTATATTGGTATTCTTTTTTCCCTCCAATGGTAGTCCCTTGTTGTGGTGGAGTTCAGGGCTTGCGTGTCACAGTGATCTCAGGAGCGAAGCCGCCAGAAGGGCTACCCATGGCGGCATGATCATGGAGGAACACAATCAGCCCCGAAGACCTAAAAGGTGGAATGAGTGGAAACAAATTCTATACGACCTCAACAGCTAAACCGGTGGAAGAGGGCAGCTCCAGTTTGACTGGCGTAACCATGGCGGCCCTTGACAGACCAAGCATTCGGCCCCCCGATGCAACCAGTATTGCCAGATCCTGCCTGTCACAATCCCCTTTGAGCTGCGAGGGAGGTGCTTCTGGCCAAGTGAGTGGGCTTCTCCGTCGCGCAGAGTTGTCCACCAAAATCAAATTCACGTGAATGGTCTCATCGAAATATCTCTTTAACTTCTCTTTCATCCAATCTTCAGCAAGTCCAGCGTTGATGGTCCCGCACGCGATGGGGGCAAGCTTGGTAATCTGGTAACCCTCAGTCTGCGCCTACACTTTGGTGGTGGGTTCGTGATCATCGTCCCTCTCGTGACCATGAAGATTTGACAGCATGACTCGTGACTGGACTGGCCTATTCAGGATCCCCGTAGCCCACCCCAAGAGAAGAAGCCCCTAGAAAAGGTGGGGTAACGATCAGCTGGCTAACCCCGGTCAGCAGATGACTCATTTATGCGGTCGAAACCCTAGAAAATCAAGAAACACTGACAAAACCTCTATTTATTTTAACTCTTTAACTATCGGATCATTGTACGAGCGTACGTTGAAGTATATCAGGGACACAGATCACCCAGAAGAATGGCACTTGTGTGTCGCGAGCTGCCCTGTTTCAACATCGATGTGGCTGCTTTGAGTGAAACCAGGCTCCTCGAAGAAGGATTCAACAAAGAAATCGGATCCACCTATACAATCTTTTGGAAAGGGAAGGAGGTAAGCAAGCAACGCATCCATGGGGTAGGCTTTGCCGTGAAGACCAAATTCGTGTGACAGTACAACCTCATCTCCACAGCCATCAGCGAACTGTGATGACCTTCCGGATCCCACTCAAACACCGTATATCCAAAACTCTTATCATCGTCTATGAACCTACAATTGTCTCTGACGATACGATTAAAAGTTCTTCTACGATCTTCAGAGAAAATAAACAATCCCAACCACTCCAGCATCGAACAAACTCGTGGTTCTTGGCCATTTCATCAAATTATATTTGCATAGACAGCAAGGCATTCCTTAATAGATTATGGAACAAAAGATGTGATGCTCATGAATGGAACGTCTTTCATGATTTTTATGGATTTGTGACTTAACAATTACAAACGGCCCTCTGACGGTACACGAAACCCGTATCGACGGCTTGCTGAGCGCCTGAGTTACCGATTACAATACAAACCACTTCCACGTTTCTTCTTTTTTATTTCATACAAAGTATTATTTTAGGAAAATATTTGTCTTATGATATCTTTGAACTTTCGACCCGAATTAAATTGAAATATTTCAGAATGTCCTCCATTTTTTCCCTCTCACAGGTGAAACTGAAGATCATAAGTTGAAACAGAAAAGAAAAGAGGCATGGTATTAATAAGCTAATGTTTAGCTTTGTTGTTAATATTTAACAGATTAATTTATTTAGATTCGTTATTTTATTGAAAACACAATTCACAATGTATGTCGTGTACCGTGACAAGGTTAAATAAAATAGGATTTTTACACACACGCATAACTACGTAAATAGCGATAACTGTATATACTGTTTTATATAACGAACGTGTATGTTATATAGAGAGGAATGTAAATAACTTAAATAACTACAATAATAAAGAGCACGTGTGTGTCTGTGCGTGTGTGTGTGTGTGTGTGTGTGTGTGTGTGTGTGTGTGTGTGTGTGTGTGTGTGTGTGTGTGTGTGTGTGTGTGTGTGTGTGTGCGTGCGTGTGCGTGTGCGTGTGTGTGTGATAGACACTTCTGTTATCAACTCTCAGATGGAATTATTTCCTTTTCGTTTTTTGGTAGAGACAAGTCAGCTCTAAATCTTTCTAATTTTCTTTGTCAGTGGCGACTTGCCCATTTAAACATACATTTATGTATTCTAAGCTGAGATTTCATTCCATCGAACCGTGGTGTTTTCCATTTATTAAGAAAAGCGAGAACTTCTCCTGTAAACCAGAGTATACAAAAATACAATAACCAAAATAAGGTTTTCCATCCCGAAGCTAGTGACCCTTGAGCTCAAGTAGAACAAGCAAGCGCCATCCTAAGTATCAAATTAATTAATATGAGTATTGCTTAAGAATGAATGTCGGAAACAAGAATAATCTAACTTCGTAATATAAAGGGTTAACTTGACAAATCCGAAAATTTTACAAAATACAAGAAGCACCTGGCGAAGATCGGAGGATATGTCAGCCCTGCCGGAATGCCATCATTATGACAACTAGAAAAGCACTTGTCGGAATAAAGCAGTTTTTTTTATAATCTGTAATGGGTTGCAAGGTAAACTTGTTTTCGAAACACACCAGCGCTGTCACTGAATTGAACGTATTATAAACAAATATTGTGTTTTCATTCTCCTGTGGACAGAAAAATTGCATCTGCATGAGAAGTTTCAAATCGTGTTTAATTCTCATCAAATATAAAATACAATTTGATTTAGTGCCGAACAAAAATAATCACAAAAGTAGTGGGTTTACGCAATCGATAAGTTAGATTTACATAAATATTGTTTCGTTAAAAATTTATTAAAACTACTTAATTGTTCACTAAACAACATTCATTCACTGCTATACCTGTAGTGTGATGTAATTTTACGTGTGATGTAATTTTGTGTGATGTTGTTAATTTTATTTCTGTAATTCTATTTCTTCTTCTCTGGAAGAAATTTGGTATATTCAACGCTACTCAGAATGTCGTATGTCAATACGGCGATCCTACTACTCTCTAAGGAGTTACAAGACCAAAGAAAGAAGAATATCTGTTTGATGGTGGCAACACATAATACAATTTTGTACAAATATATATTTATAAAAGGCATGATTGCTTAAAACACTCTTTGAAATTTCTTAAAATTCAGACGTTTTAAGTTAGATATTGCATTTTCTTAATCAATATTGACAATTATTTATTACGATAATCAATATTAGCCATTAGATAAATAAATGATCAACATTGGCTATTATTATTTACAAAATAAACATTATTAGTTATTAGTTAATAAAAACAACGTTGCTTCATTGTTTTAAAACAAGTAATATTGATTATGAGTGAATAGTGGCTAGGGAGAATCACACGAGCGTCGGGCTACTGTCTTTACAGTATTTAATTACATCACTTTAAGTTCGACTTGACCATTCTTATTTATTGGATCGATATAATAAAGAACACATAAAGACCTGGCACCGATATATTGAGTGGTATTGTGACTATATTAGAAATTTAGTCACAATCTAGTCTCTAAAGTCTAAAGTCTGTCTTAAGCCAGAAGGCTCATCTGACCGGTGCTTATTTCATGGAGTGGAGAGACTGAGAGTACAAGACTCCCATCTGGACAGTACACCAGTTCATCGAAGTGTTAAAACTCCAACTATTGCTGGTACTCATTTTCAGTGGAGTATACTGGAGCAACATGAAATGAAATGGTTTGTTCAAGAACACAACACACAACCCTTGAATTCAACCCACGACATTTTGATCGTAAGTCCAACACCCTTACCACTTGGCCACGTTGGCATCCATAATATTGGTTATTAATAATTAAAATATGCATTGTTGTTTCACATCGCCTACTACATATCTAAAGTTATTTTGGTAACGTTAAATTGAGAAGTAAGAAATCTACTTCAGTTGGCTTTTACCGTAGGAAAGATAGAACTCGTCACTGCCAGCACCTAACAAATCACTTGTCGAATCACCAGGGCTTCGGCTGATGGAAGATGTTATGCTTTCCTCGCCTGTGTTTCCTATTTGCAAATAGGTTGACTAAGTTGTTTTAGAGATTGAGTAATTATAACCCCGGTCAATAACACATGAGGAACATGATATAGACTAGCAAGCTAACCACTTCTTTTACTAATGTTATTCTGAACAGGTAAATATGTGCTGGTATTACGTGGCTGGTATATTTTCCTCAGAAGAAGAGCAGTGGATTATGGTATTCGTGGTGCCAGGCAAAATGCCTGAACTACTTAGTTATATCCCTTTATGATCTGAGTTCAAATCCTGTCGAAGTCACCTTCTCGTTTATCCTACGGAGGTGGCTGTGGAGGACATAAATTATATAATGCAATGGAAAGTGAGTTCGACCTTTCGCAATGTTGTCCCAACTCTGAACATGGTTCAACCTTATAAGACCTTATCAACGATAATGATTATTTTCATCATTGTGTAATTTTAATTGATTAAAATCTCTTGTCGTATGACACCGAGTATGCTAGCGCCCACTTTACTACACTACTATGTATTTATTAGACTATGTATTTTATTAGACTTCACTGCAGGTCATTGCAAATGAAGAGGCACACCGATATTTGAAGACTATCACGCCTCAATATATCCCCCATCTCTTCCATTCCTTAAAACTCTCTACGAGTACAATGAACAAGAATAACACCATCAGCAACAACAAATATCAGTATTGACAGTAACACTATCACCAAACACTACAATAACATCAACAAATATAAGAAACGCAACAATAACAACAATACCACCACAAACAACAACAGCAACAATCACAACCCTAACAGCAACAATAACAGCAGTAGTACACAGCAAGACTTTAGCCGAAAAGACTGAAAACTTTCCCATAAATTAGCTAAGCAGGACAAGTCAGGCGCAGTTACGAGGCTAGATGCTGGTTCAACAGGAGTTTCCCACGCTTCTATCTACCTTTATAATTGACACCTGAAAGTTGAGCTACATTAAACGTCAAAGGCACAGCTAGCGTGAAATTCTCTTCCTTTCTCTTTTTAAATTGTATTTAAAATAAATAAATAAATAAATAAATAAATAAATAAATAAATAAAAAACATCCAACAAATACACAAATAAATCTTTTCACTCTTTCTTCTTCCATTTATTGTTGCTGCTGCTGTTTTATTTTACATTTGATATATATTTTTCTCTTCTATTTCCTTGTTACATCCTGTAAACAACAAGACTGAAAAAAGAAATACAACAATAATACTAATAATCATAGTTTCTAATTTTGGCACAAGGCCACACAATTTTTGGAGGATTAAAGTAGGGTGGGATAGGTTTGCGTGTGTGTAGTCGAGTAAATCGGCTCCAGTATTTGACTAGGATTTTCATTTTACCGGTGCCCGTGAAGGATAAAATAGAAAATTATTTCAAAGAAATTTGAACTTAGAACGTAAAAGAATAAAACTAAATAACGCCTTACAACAGCCTTACAACAGTATTAATTAATTAAATTCTGAAATAGGCAAATGTTTACTATTTGTATTTAGTCGGGAGCGGTGATAATATCATTTAATTTTCGGAAAGGTGTTAGGTTATATCGACCCCAGTACTTTATTGGTACCTTATTTTATGGATCTTTTGGAAAGATGAACAGTAAAATTGACTAGAAACCGAATCTCAACCAAATACTCTCATACTAACTTTAAAATGCACGAACAAATCGGATAATGTGACGCTATATATAATTTGTCTAAAAAAAGTTGGGATGGTCAGAGTTGGAGTCGTTTTGATCATTGTAATACTGGATCAGGGATGACTAGAATATACAATTAACAACAACGTAAACGAAAGAAAAGAAGCTAAACTATCATCTCCTTATTTGTTGTGTTACGGTATATTAAATATAGTGTAGGAACACTGGTGAGAGAGAGATAGAGAGGGGGAGGGAAGAAATAGAGAGAGACTAACACACAGCTTCGATTTCATATCTTTCAAAATGCCAATGTCATGGCTAAAATATTAACAATGCAAACCAATGACCTGGTTCCTACGTATTTGCTTACTCTACCTACCAGAATTAGCAAGAACATTGTATTTAAATTTTACCCTACTGTCTTTAAAAAAAAGAGCCTAAAGCCATTGCTTCCCTTCTTGGACACGTACTTTTAACATAGCCTCGAGTGGACCCATGGCTTGTGAGTGAAATTTCGAATATGTCAATTCGAAGAAGTAGCGGTTTTACCTGGAGCGGCTCTCTGATCTCTGCGTTAGGCAATCTATCGAGCAACGTTTCTCCAAAGACCCTACGGAGAAACCCCATTGTATTCTCGATTGTATTCGCGATCGTATTCTTTCGATCGTTCTCCAAGATACAGGACCATAGTTGGCACCAGTACGAAATAGAAGATCGCGAGATTGGAATTTACGTCTACCTCCCTTATTCTGATTACTGAATGCAGAAGCTGGTAGGATACTGCACCAGCTCTTGCAATTCTTGCACTTAATTCAGGCTCCCGGGTTCCATCATACGTGAACACGACCCCGAAATACTTCTCCACCTGCTTCAGTGGACCTCTCCTCACATGTAGAGTGGCATATATATATATATATATATATATATATATATATATATATATATATATATATATATATATATATATATATATATATTTGAAAAACGGAATGAGGTTCTATACAAAACAGAGGTTATAAAGAAAAAATGGAATTGGAAATAGCACGAAAAGTATATTTAAAGGATCTATTTTTGTTTTTTTCTTCTTTGATTCATCAAAGTGACATTATTGAAAAAATGAGAGGAACAATTCTTCTTTAAAAAAAAAGGAGTTTTATAATGTATATAATATAGATAAATTATAACCGGTTTCGATGTATCAGTGTAATCCATCTTATCAAATGTTGAATATTACAATTAAAACGAATTAAAAAGAATTACATTTTTTAAATTAAGTGCTGACGCAGGTTTGTTCATCTTTCTTGTTCTCAACAAGAAAGATGAACAATGTATATAGCCCAATCAAAATGTCTCAGAATTATTCAGTACAGCATTGTCTCTTTTAAAAGAAATATTCCTGTCTTTTGGTTTCGATTTCGCCCGTACTCGTGTTAGCTTTTTTCATATGATATTATTCATTCTCCATCTGAGTATCGTTCTGAAGATTTTCCAAAGCAAAGAATAAACTCTATTGAATATCTTTAGAGTATCAATAAACTATATGATGGGATGCTAGGAGATTTAGAGACAGCACGTTATCTTTTTTATATAAAATATATACCAATATATTTATATGTACAAAATATTCTATATTACTAGTAAAAATTCTATAGAGCTCGGATGAAATATACTTTAATACTGGAGTGATATATCTTAATAAACTTTTGTGTGAAAAATAGAAATGATATGTTTTGTTTGTTTAATTATGTGTGCAATATCTATTACAGAAGGCATTGTTATTGTAGAGTACGATAAAATATGAGAGTGTGCAATGTTAATACCTTTCTAGAAAAGTCAGTGAAACTTATTCCATACCATCAATAGCAAACTGCGTATCAGGTTTAAATATCACACTAACAGTTTTTTTTACAAACAGCAGACAAGAAGGAATATTCGTAGATCAACATTGACAGCTACAACAAAAAAACCCCACAACGATGAAGTAGAAATGATAGCTGCTCATATCGGTAATTAAATAAATTCAAATGTCCGAATATATAACGTATTAGGAATGACAGTTTCAGATTTCAATTGATGTTTAGGACCCTGTAGCTATCCTGTAGTCACCTTGCTATCGCCAACAGTCAATTCAAGGACCAGTGAAATCTAGGCTGAAATGGAATTGCCAGAGGTATGAAACGGACGTAAATAAGAAAAAAAAAGAGCCAAGTTATCATGCTGATTTAATACCTTTGACCTTAAATCTTTCATGTAAAAATGACATCTCGCCATCGAGACCCCCAATTGAGTTTAGTAGTTTGTTCTGTCACAATTGAGGAATGCAAGAAAATATATTGTATATCCATTACATTAATTTACTATAAAGATAGGTGGCGATTGCTGTTGAGTAGAAGGTAAGATCTTTGTGAAACAAATAGACAGGTATTTTAACGCTTTTCGAAAAATATACTTGCAAATGTCAGGAAGATCACTACTTCCTTCATACTTCCTAACATATAAATAATTGGGTCTAATTGAGAAGAATAAATAGTTAGCTGAAACAATTTTTTTCTGTTTTATTTATTTTTCATCGATTTGGCTAATATTCTTTTTTTAAAGTTTGTCTGTCAATTGATATATTAGAAATAAAAAAGACATGTGCAATGTTAATGACGAGCTGCGGGCTCCAGGAGGGTGATGTTCTCGATAGGAAGAACTAGAGATAAGGAATCTGGTCGCATGGAAACAATATAAGAGGTGGAAAGAGGAAGGGTGAGTGAGTCGAGTATTCCTGAGAGGATATGGCTCAAGACCAGTCAATAGCAGCAGTTTTAATAGCTTATTTCCCACCAGTCATCTTATGTCCCAACGTAAATATCTACGTGGGTGTGTATACACTCATTCACATCTCTACTCACACTGTATTTTCTATCTGTTATACTGTATGTCTATTCCCATATCCCGAAATACTTTTGTCGTTCGTCACTAATGGTTGGTTTGTTTCTATTCTATTCTTGCTTTCCATTGAATGACGTACTATAGATGCCTGTGCTCTCGTGTGTATCTATTCCTATAAGTCGTAATAATTTTGACATTAATCACTATGTTACGATACTGTTACTATTCCACTCCCGCTTTCTGATGAGGTTTGTTTCTGCAAAATAGGAGATAAGAGAAGAATTTGTTTATATATATATATGTCTATTTGTGTGTGTGTGTGGATTTGGACGAATATAAGATCTGGATCAATGTTGTAAATATATATATATATTTTTACAACATTGATGCAGATCATATATTCGTCCAATGCTTACGCACGTGCACAAGTATAGCTCTTTTTACAAAACGCTCTTTTTTCCATTTCAGGTAGACGTGCTCCATCATCCACTTTTCTAAAAAATAAAGCATACACAAAACGCCAGCACCAACAGATTTGCAAGAGAAGTCAACATGAATGGACCTGTTATTTTTATCTAAAGACATTTTTTCCAATTCCAACCCGCCCGTCCCCTCAATCTATCTTATTTCTCCTGCTTTCTTCTGATGAAGGACTAGCGTCCGAAACGTTAAGACCCTCTTCCTGCTATATCAAGCGTTAACCTAATATATCTCTTTCATATACTGTACCGGTTGTGTTGATATTTCTGTTTACCTTTTACACACACATATATATATATATATATATATATATATATATATATATATATATATGTGTGTGTGTGTGTATGTATATATATATATATATATATATATGTGTCTGTATGTATATATATATATATATATATATATATATGTGTGTGTGTGTGTGTATGTATGTATATATATATATATATATGTATTTATATTTACAACATTGATCCAGATCTTATATTCGTCCAAATCCTCCCAATTCTCAATAAATACTCTATTTCAAATAATTATGATTCTTAGGTATTTTTCTTTACTTTCGAATACACAAGTCAACAGTGAGTCAAGTAGCATGTAACATTAATGTATATTTTTGTTATTTCTCACCAATAAATAAATAAATAAAATTGTTTTCCAGAACATAATCCAGTGTTTACGAAAAATGTTGCCATCCGTTGTAATTCGATTCTTGAGATTCATTGGAATTGTAATATCACAAAATATATCAATGTTGTTAGCCCAGGTCAATGCTAATTAAACAGATCCATGGTCGAAGGCATTCCATCTTTGACTACATCACCTCTCTCTAAGTATAGTCAATTTAGAAAACATACCGAAACATCTTCTTTGTTGTCTCTTGCCTCTAAAAGTAAATCAGATATCATTTTCCCCTAATCATGCAAGAAGAAGAAGAAGAAGAAGAAGAAGAAGAAGAAGAAGAAGATATCTTTTAAGATGGCCAAACGGGAGTGATTTGTGGGAAATATAGAGGCTATTTCAAACAGAAAGAACACATAGAATTTACTATTATTTCAGTATATTAGTATTTTTTAAAAAATTATTATTGATTGTTTATAACACAATTTGTTCCAATTTCAGCGAAAACGTTGAATTTACCTTTTATCCATCACGTTGTTGGGGATTGATTGGTTACCTATATTACACAGTTCTCTTTTAACAGTTGTCAGCTCGTTAGGAATCAGTTTTTACACAATTATTTCACCAACGTCTTCTGAAACATAAATGTCTCATCAAGGGAGACAACACATTCCAGAGTGTCTCATGACTCATAAAACAGGAATTAAGTATTTAACCTAGTTGGTATAATGTTTTACTGTTTGCAAGGGAGAAAGATGAGGTACATTGGAGTAGAGCTCACGTTATAAGGAGGGGCTGTCATCAGGAAGTGGTATATATTTCTTTCCATTGAAGTACTTATATTCACCCGACCTTTTCCTCGTTATTGGCTTGGCTTGTGTTAACGCATACACCAATTTATTTCTTATACTTTAGTAATTATCTTTCGAGAATGAAATATCTTACCTAAAGACGGAATAAAATTGTCCCTCCCGACCCACATTTCCTACATCATAAAGAGACCAGTTAAAACACAGCACCGCACATATCCCGTTGACAAACAAAAAAGATTCTGTTTTAGTAATCGGCATTCTTTGACACCCAAAATACCTAATGGGGGGTTAGTAAATTGGTTGGTTACTAACAATGAAAAAATGTGATCTCACTTTCAGTATTATTCACCCGCTGTGTCACACGATACACACACACACACACACACACACACACACACACACACACACACACACATATATATATATATATATATGTACATATATATATATATATATATGTATGTATGTATGTATCATGCAATGACAATGAACTATATAGATAGATATTGAAAGGACTTCGTGACTTTTACGCAAATTAAATGTCTTTTACTTTTATATTCTATTCTATTCTACTTTCTTGATTCATACCTTATATTTCTGTCTTTTCACTTATCTTATTTCATTCCTCCATTGCTATTCAACTCTCTCTCTCTCTCTCTCTCTCTCTCTCTCTCTCTCTCTCTCTCTCTCTCTCACTCTCTCTTATTTGCTTTCGCACAGTTATTTCCTTTCATTTCATGCTCGTTCCTATTTTTTCAGCCACTCTCTCTTTCTTTCCTTCTTTTTTTTTTTTACTTTCTTTCGTTCTATTGCTTTCTTTACCTCTTTATTCCTGTCTTTCTTTGTTTCTACTTTCTTTCATTCTCTTTTATTCATTCTCTTTTATTCATTCTTTTTTATTCATGCATTTATTCAGGTATGCTTTCTTCTTTTTTTATCGTCTGCATTTATCTCTCTTCGTCTTTCTACCCTCTTGATTTTTCTTTCTATTGTTTTCTATCTATTCTTTCCCTTTTCTTTTATTTATTTCTATCCTCTTATATTGCAAGGTTTCTACCCCTCCCACTTAATTTAACCTTAAATCTTCCTTTCATTTCGAGCTATTTCCCCTAGACACATAAGTCCCCGCGCGCGCACACACATACACATACACACATACACATACACACACATACATACACACGCACATACATACATTCAGAGGGAGTGAGAGAGAGAGCGAGAGAGAGAGAAATGAGACGAAAAAGATTGAATGAAATTATCCTCTCACGTACACGATCGAAAGTCCCTTTAGATGTGTTCATTTCACGAAGAACATGCTAGCCCATAAAATTGGATAGACGGCGGCCCGCTTGAGGAGGGAGCCCTTTGAGGTGGGATGGCTGTTCTCCACTTTCTTTCGTCTCTTGCTCCTGCTTTCTTTTTCTCATTTCTATTTTCCCATTTCTTCTACCTTTTCTGTTGCTTTTAATAGTCTGTTTAGTAGGACAGAACAAAGGAGAGACAAAATAAAAAATTAGTTACTGAGGAGGCCACAGAATGTGGGATGAAAGAGCTTTGACAATATATAAACAACCATCCGGTTATTGGGCCAACCAACTGGAGGTTTATAATAAATTGCAGTGAAAACCAACAGGTGCGTGTGTTTTTATTGCTAGCATGACCCTCCCAAAGTTTAACAATATATATATATATATATATATATATATATATATATATATATATATATATATATATATATATATATATATATATATATATAATCATATATATAAATATATATTTGTGTGTATTTATATATAAGTGTTTATGTGCGTGTGCGTGTGTATACGTACGTATGTATGCGTGTGTGCACGGCACCTTAGACATGTCTTCTATTATAGTAATATAACCATGAGTTGGCCAATAGATTGTGGGTGAAATTTGGTAGACCGGAAATATATATGCATACGTACGTGTATGCATACATACGTCGTATATACATACATACGTACGTGTGTGCATGTGTATTGAGGTTTACTGTTTGTCTGTACCAGTAAAAAAGCTGTTTTACAAATGGAGGTCAATGAAATAAGTACGCAGGACTCACACCCAATAACTTCATGAGTAGCTAACTGCAGTTAGCTACCCATGAAGTATACGAATTGCTTCTCTAGTGATAGCGATATCTATTTTTCCTTTGGATATTCAGCTAGGAAGCCATAATAATTCTCTATAATTTTTGCCCCACATATTGCAATGTTTCCTTTGCAAAACCTCTCTTATGTACAATATACATTCTGACCAGCTCTTCCCCCACAATGGCCAACTTAACACGCGTGTTTTTACTCCCAAAAGTTTTTCCGTCTCTTTTTCTTCTCAATTTCTTTTAACTTTCTATTCTTTTATTTCTTATTCTATTGTATATCTTCATTGTACTGTATCGTTTCCTGAGTTGTTTTCCGTTTACATTTCACACACATACACATACACTATCAAACACACACACACACACGCATATGAGTATGATATGTAGGTACGGGTTTCTCTCTCATAGTGTCCGTGTAGTTTTCCGTGTGTTTAAAATGTACAAGAACGAGAAGAAGAAGAAGAAGAAGAAGAAGAAGAAGAAGAAGAAGAAGAAGAAGAAGAAGAAGAAGAAGAAGAAGAAGAAGAAGAAGAAGAAGATAATTAGATTTATTTTAGGCATTCAATGAATTCCTTTTTACGAGGTACAAGAGATGTCAGTGATTACATTCGTCGAATGGATGTAGTGAGGCTCATGCTATTTTCAAACTCTATATCAATGTAATCGAAATGAAATTTCATTGATCGTGAGCCGAAACAGCGTCGCTGACCGGTTATAATTAATACTACGCACATACTATTCCCCGTGCGCACACACACACACGCATCGCATGTGCATGCACACTTAGAGAGACTTGGATTGGAAGTTTAGCTTTAAATCATTTTATTTTCTACAGTTTCTATGAACACTTTGTAATCTGTCCCAGGCGTTTTGTGAATACAACTTTAGTTTTGCTAGCTCAGAACAAGAAACATCCATTATGATGATGATCGAAATCAACAGCTGATGTAAGATTAAATATTAAAATATTTTATATATTTTCCTTTTTGAATTGTATCGTTGAACTGAAATACTGATGTATATTTTGTAGTTTATTTATCTATTCTTTACCATTATATAGTTAGAGAAAGACCTTCTAGATGAACGAGCGAGCCAATAGAAATAACAGCCAAATCTCTATCAAACCACACCATGTCTTCATAGAAATAAAGAAAAGTGTATGTTAGATAATTTGACAGCAATGTGACTAACTTATCCTTTACCTTACATCCCCACTCCACTAAGGAAAATATGATATGCTCATGGCTGGAACACCTTCCACCATATGTCAACTCTAACATGGTTGAGCAAGGGTGATACAACAAAAACACTTATTCCTATATAAGCACATCCAGGATGGGCCACCCATATACCCTATACACGACCACTTAGTCAGAAATAGTGAGCGAATTTCTCTCAAACCATACTCTACCAACATTGGATAATCTAGTTCTAGTGACATACATTTCTATGTGGGTCATACCTTGAACGCTTTTGTGTTAGTTGATCTGAGCCTAATTAACCAATCACATTTATTTATATATTAGAAGTATTCAGGACGGCGGATCAACAGAATTGTTAGAGCAAAACGCTTTGCGTCTTTTAGTTAGGGTTCTTTACATTCTGAGTACAAATCCCTCTTGGAGTCGATAAAATAATGTACTGAGGTCGACGTGATCGACGTTTCCCTCCAACCAAATTGCTGGCCTTGCACCTAGATTAGAAATTATTATATATGGAGTTATTCAAATGATTCTTTAATGACTCACTACCCATCCTTTCACCCATAAATTGGCATACATACACTCCCTCTCCCTCACCCACACTGATTAGAATCATATTTGATCAAAGTGTGTTAAGCTCCTCGCGGTGGGCACTGGAAACAGATCCCTGATTTAGATAAGTCCAACTTATACGCACGTAAAAGAAGTAGAACTCTTCTCACATGTTTTACGTATTCACTTCAAAACACTTATGTGTTATTTCTCTTAATTTCTAATATTCCATTCCATCCATCAAAGAGACAACTAGAAATAATCATTTTAGAAATAGTTACCAAATCTCCTTCAATTCTCACAACATATGCTTAAGAAGTGAGAAGGATACATTAGATAACGTAATCGTAAATACCCACATCATGAAGGGATGGTCACTGATGGAATCCTTTTGATAATAGGTCTGTTCAATTAAGGTTTGCCGAAGGCAAAACAATAATAACCTTCCAACATTTTAGTTTCAACCACTATATCTTCCCCCATAGCCTTTTCATTCAAATGTTTCTCCTCCTTCGCCTTCTCTCCCCTCCCATTTCCCCCTATTCTGGCTCATTTAGTGCTTACACTTTTGTTTTTTCTCTTCTTTTTATTTCAGTAGTCTGCCCTTTCCACATTGTTCTCTCTCTCTCTCTCGCTTGCTGTCCTTAGTAACTCTCTATTTGTCACATCTATACAAAATCTCTGCTAACCATCCTCTTACTCTGTCTTACACAGAGAGTTTTCAACCGACTGCATCACTTCCTTCTCTCTTTCTCTCTCACAAATCTTCCCTGTTTCGTTATTGTTTATGATGTGTTCCTTCAGTTGTCATCATTGTCCCTCCTTAATTGACTAGAACATTGTTTCTCTAGTTAACCATCACTGACCAATCACAATCTCAACGAATTGAAGTATTTTTACACCAGATGGCGTGACGAACAAATTATGGAAAGAAAATTGCCCTTGCTATTTTGAACACTTTATTTCATATAAATCACATTTAAAGAAAAAATCTACACAAACAATTAAGTGGACATGGATCAAAAGCTGCAGAAATATTTACATTACATTGAATAATTTTTTCTTTCCACGGACGCACACATCACATACACACACATGTACACACACACATACACACACACACCTATATATATATATATATATATATATATATATATATATATATATATATATATATATATATATATATTACTACACATCTGTCCTGTTATGTAGCTAGCTACACGAATATATAAGTACATTATTTGAAACTGTATAATGTGTGTATGTGTGTTTGCTTATAGTAATTATTTTTAGTTTGTAGCCTTAGATCTACATCTGTGGTGTCGACTGTACAACCATCCAGATAGTCACTTCTTCCACATTTATAATAGAAACGATAAAGAAATATTTTAAACATTCGTTTGAAATATTTTTTTAAGTATTAAATATTTTGAATGAAAGATGTGTTTCCTGTCAGCTTTTCATGAATATCTTATAATTTATGAATAAAAAAATAACAGCAACTTTTGATTACTCAAAAACTTATAATTTCACACAATAATTATTTAAAACTCAATCAACATTTTATCTTGATTCTAACTACTTTGATCTGGAATGCAGTTACATTTTAATATGAATCTTCCTTTATTTGATCTTAAGTATGGATAAAATAATTTCTTCAGGCTTTATTTACTACTGAATCAAACTAGACTAAGCTTCCTTCAGGGTTATATTTGATCGTAGTTCACTTAGTATTTGATCTTTGACTACATATACTGATTCGCTTCTATTACGTACAAATGACCATAAACACAAGACTCATATCGGTTGGTTGCAGATTATCAATAGTACCTATGGTGAAAGGTGTTGGTCCATGAATATCAAGTATGTGTTTTTTTCTTTCAAATAGAGTACATCTAGGATTGCATTATCCAATATCACCTTTCCATTTTAAGATAGCATAGTATAACATGGGAAGATTTAGCTGCTATTTGTGGTAGATGGCGTATAGGCTTTAATGTTTCAAGACGTTGAGAGGGCGCAGTAGAAACGAAGATATTGAAAACGCAGAAAATCAAATATACTTCCTTGACTCTCAAATTGCTGATGGAGTCGGAGGAGAACCGTCGTGACATACAGTGCATTTTGTGAAGAAACTATCCTCACCGGAAGAGGAGGATGATGATGAGGAGGAGGAGGTGGAGAAGAAGAAGAAGAAGAAGAAGAAGAAGAAGAAGAAGAAGAAGAAGAAGAAGAAGAAGAAGAAGAAGAAGAAGAAGAAGAAGAAGAAGAAGAAGAAGAAGAAGAAGAAGAAGAAGAAGAAGAAGAAGTAGTGTCTGTTAAGATTGCGTCAAAATAAATTAGTAAATGAATATAAATTAATGAATAAACACGCAACAGTCAATGAAAACATTGCAAAATCCTCATCGATTATGTGAAATACTAAACTATCTCTCTTTCTGATGGTGAAGAGTAACAAAATAGGATTTCTTCTTCTTCTAACCCAAACCAAATTCACAAAAATGATGGCGATGCCTATCTTTTCTTATCATGTTTTGTCAGTGAAGAGAAGTGAATGAAGCAGTTGGTTGCCTTTTGACGGTCCGTCGGTCGGGGGACGGGGATTTGCAGATTATAGATTGGATAGACAGATAGACGCAGTTTAGTTATTGTTATGGCCTGTAGCATGGCATTCTCCTCTCTATAGAAATGGACAGCGTAGCAAATGTTTGTTTACAGCAATTGTCCCGTATTTGCCTTGCAACCAACCAGGCAGCAAATCAACCCATTTTTCCTTGTCCTATCTTACTTTTATTCTTTTGCCTTGCATTCTTCTTCTTCTTTCTTTCTTTCTTTCTTTCTTTCTTTCTTTCTTTCTTTCTCTTTTCCCCGCGCTTTTTCAGTTATTTTCTGTGAAAAATAATCGACCGGCATCTTCTTAATAAATGTTTTGGAACAAACAAATCAGCAGGATTCTTTCGATCCACTTTATCGCGGTCTTCTTGTATGTTTTTTCTTGTCCTTGCTTTTGCTTTTGTTTTGATTTGCTATGACTTTCTTCGTGTTGCTTACACGATGATTTGCTTATTCTGTGTATGTTTGTATGTGTATGCATGTGTGTGCGTGTATGTTTATAAGGGTTTGTATGGATATATGCGTGTATATCATTGCTAATGCACACATTTATTTCCAATAACTATATGTTTGTATATATATATATATATATATATATATACATATGTGTGCGAACAATTTTGTGGTGTTTCTGATACAGAAATATATCAATATATGTATATACTGTAGTTGTTATTGATGTTAACTCACCTACCTGGAAAAAACCTATTGCAAGGAGTTAGCTGATTGAAGTCCTGTGCTCTGTCCAGTTTGATCGTTGCG
>OZ024742.1:90996569-91014069 GCA_964016885.1 Eledone cirrhosa | reverse complement strand
TGCTGCATATTCCCCAGGTTTTGTCATTTGACTCCCTCCCAAATTTTACTTACGTACATTTTCTTAAATATTATCTCTGAATCCTGTAATACGAATGAATACTTCGTTAATCGGTATTTCATAATGTTCTGATTTTGACTGTCTCTCTATCTGTCTGTCTTTCTCTATGTGCATTTGTCTTTGAGATATATTTGCCCGCTTCGTGCAGAATTCAAGCCGGTCACTAGAAAAGTGACAATTATATTTTCTTTGACAAACCAATTCCAGCTATTCCTAAATAACTGAGTGATTTATGTGTGCATATATATATATATAGATACAGGTGCTCATATTATTAGTGTTCGTCTATCTTTAGTACATATGTGTGTGCTTGTGTATGTACCTGTTATGATGTATGTGCGTGTGTGTGTCATATAAATGCAGGTAATTGTGTGCTTATATTCATCCAAGGAAATTAAAACGCAAAATGTTTGAATATCATATGCATATTAACAGCAAGTCTTGGAGGATACATGTTACATTGCATTTTCCTTTCTTGGAAAACCCAGCATTCCCAGGCGATTATTCAAATGTGTAGTTACATAGCCTAGTGCAGTGCTACTCAAAGTGGTGGTCCGCGGACCGGTGCCGGTACGCGAGCCATGAGTTACCGGTACGCGGCCAGTGTCCAGGCCATGCTAAGGAAATATTTGAGGAATTTTTTTATTACCTTTTCATATGTTTTGATATTGTATTATTTGTTTACAAAATAGATAGAAGATAAAAAAATGGTCAACTATTATTATATTCATTATATATATCGTTTCCGGTATGAATTAATATTACTACGAAATATTAGCGGTACGTGGCACATTGAAAAATAAAAATGCCGGTCCGCCACATCAGATAGTTTGAGAAGCACTGGCCTAGTGCACCAAAGTTAATAGATAAGAACAAGAGTCTATTGTCAGGATACAAAAGATGTATGTTTAGTTTTAACTCACCATGGTTGTTTTATTTCTTGTCAACCGTAGACGGTATATTTACAATCAGTGGGCAGCTGACTTCTACAACATTGGTTCCATCGAAATACATTGTCTGCAATGTTGATATCGAGTTGCTATTTTTATTTTGATGTTCCACCTGTATTCCTTATTTTGAAAAGAGCGGATATATTTTAGTTATGGTGTGCCTTCGACATGCATGACAGATCCATCCTTCCTACGGGTACCAGTTTAAATAGTTTTCGCAAGTATGTCGTCTCTGATAAAAACGCAATTTGAGAGCACATTTGGACAGCTGCTGATAATGTAAGTGGTGCAATCAACATATTCAAACCCAACATTGCAGATGTTCTTAATTCTCTTATTCATTAAGCATTTAGTAATTAACTCTTGACTAGGAATAGCAAAGGTGTATCCTTCTCGGTGAGATGTCTATCCAGAAGAGGTGATATTTTGATTTGGTAGTTTTGCAGGCACTGTCTGAAAAGTGGCTTTAAGACTTTCTGTTTAAGACTTTCTGGTCTGAAAAAAAAAGAAATACTCAATGACTTCCGTGGAAGATGCGAGAGCAAACTAGCAGCAAATTTTGTTATTGAGTGATCGTGACAATTACAGAGTATCAAACATACTTCCCCATCGCTTTCCTTTAAAATCTATGTATTTCTATATCCTAACATTCAAAGAAACAGTTAATTTAATGTCCTTCCAACTCCAGCTGATATGTATGCAGTAAATGTAGAAGAATCTAAATCAGTCATGGGCAACCTGCAGCCCGCGAAGCTTTCTGAATGGCTCGCCTAAGTCACCTAAGTGAAATCTTTCTGATTTGTTTATCCCTAATTGTCAGTTGTAATTTATCTTTCTATCATTTTTACGATTGAGGAAAACAACGTGTACGAATTCTGAAGAGACAAATAAAGGCAACCTGAGTTACACCCTTTTTTTAAAATATGGGCACGAATGTAAATTAGCGCTTGCGGCCCGCCTGATGATGAGCCATATCTCATGCGGCCCGCTTCTCGAAAATGTTGCCCATACCTTTTACGATTTAGATTCTAGATCGTAAAAGGAGACCGGTTGAAGACATATTAAAGTCAGATTGAAGATAGCCATACCAACTATTAATCTAAAGGCTGAAAGGAACCTTATGCAGATGAACCAACATTACCACAGTCAAAGGCTGAAATCACTAATAATTTGTCTTTTCTTTACATTTTACTTATTTACCGGCATTACATATAAACAGGGCGTCCGGTTCATTGCTCAGGACACATTGCAAAGTTTGTCAACATTATGTTAACTGATCAAATGTTAGTCAAAATTATGTTATCTCATCAAATCTTATGTACAAATTTCTCTGTATATTAAACGTTTTTTTTAATATTGTATGTTCAGCACATTTATATGGATTTTTATTACGTTATCAGTCATATATACATACACAAATACACAAATTTATAGGACAAAATACATACACTCATTCACATATTTTTGCATATATTTATGCAACATTAATGCATTCCTTCAACACCATTCTTTCTATCTATCTTTTTATGTCTTTATATCTAAGCGCATGTATGCACATATATGGAGTTTATATATATATATATATATATATATATATATATATATATATATATAGAGAGAGAGAGAGAGAGAATTAGTATATCTACCAACATATGTATACAGATGTATACCCATGCTAGCAAATATATATGTTAGTGAAAATGTGGAGTGGAAATTTTAGTAAGTTGATTTTTAATTTTTAAAATTTTCTTATTTTACGTCTTTCATATATATATATATATATATATATATATATATATATATATATATATATATATATATATATATGTATATATATAAATAAATAATATCAACTAAGAGCGTCATTCACCTTAACTTAAAAATGATCAAATCCACCTTGATCCAAAATTCTCCAAGAACACGATTAAACGCAACAGTCGATCCCACACAGAGCCATGTATACATTAGGCCTGCCAACGGAGCTTTGAGTCTCCACGCTATCCAGCTATGATATACATATATGATGATTGCTTCATCTTTACAGATGATTGTTGTCTCCCCATGCACCCCTATCAATCATCACCAACTACAAACGTCCGTCCATGGCCCTTATGTGGCTTTGAAGTCCAGCATTACATTTGCACACTCTGCAGCAAATGTAACAGACAAAAGATGTGTCCTCTGTTGGATTGATTGGATCAGTTTGTGGGATGTCATCCTTATGTACCCTCATATGCCTTTTTAAGACCAGATATTGATTTGCCGAACTTTTTGCACCCCACACATAATGCACTACCCAGGTAAACAAAAGTGTCAACTACACCCAACCTAGTTTCATGCACCATTATATTTGGCTCAATATATGCTGGTGGTGGGGTGAACATTACCTTGGTCTTTTTTAGATTAACGTTCATGCCAAAGGCATTACAAGAAGCTGCAAAACAATCCACGATGTGTTGCATGTCATCTTGAGAGTGAGCCAGAAAGTCAACTTCGTTTGCATACAGGAGTTCTCTAATTAATATTTGGAACACCTTGAATTTGAAACTGGTTCATGGCCATGTTAACCTCATTAGAATCTGATAATCGATCCATCGTAAAATTTACAACACATTGGGGGATGCCATCTAGCATATCATGATCAACTGATAATGGATTATCTTGCCAATGCTTAAACATTTTCTCTGATTCCCTGATGATGGAAGTGTCGTCTTTGAACCTTATGGGAACAATAGACGAAGTTGTTGGACCATATACTGCACGCAAAAGACTATAAAACAATTTGAATCCTTTGCACTATAAGCACTTTGAATATCTTCAGAGATTTTCAACCCCATTTATTTTTCATCCTTCTCAGTTTACTGGTAAGGTGGTTTTATATTTTCTATGTCAATTTAATAGCAGTTAAATTCATAGGGCACTCTCCTAGAAGCTTTTCATGAAGAGTATGTTTTTTCTTTAATACTTGGCTGATAACTAGATTATCATCAAACCACACTTTATGTTCTTTTTTCGCCCTGAATCCAAGTTCTTCTTCTCCTACTGTATACAATTGATCCCTGAAATTTATCCACGTTCCATCGAAGTCAATATTATTCAAACGTTTGTTCAACGCCTCACGTACATCTTGCTGTTTTAACTTTCCAACATCAATACGCGTCAATGTTTTGATCCCACACATACGAGATTTTTTCCGAATAAGTAATTTAAACTTCCCCTGAAACATCTTATGGCCTGAGTTGCATTCTGTACTACGCATAACGTGCACATTGCAGACATCATTCATGTCGCATCTTCGGGTTACTCTGAATTCTATCATGTGCCATCTTTTGACCTTTGGTGTTCCAGGTAACTTCATGCTTCTTCTTTTGGCGGAAGAATGTATTGCAAATTGCTAGGTTGAGTTTCGAACAGATCTTAAGCAGCTTCAAACCATTGGCATTCATCTTACCGAAGCCGTAATGGCCTAGTGCATCCCATGCCTCATGGTATCTGCCAATTCAGGCATTGAAATCAACAAGAATGATCACATTTTCTTCGACGGAGTAAATGCAGTTGTAGCTTGAAGAGATTCATAGAATGTCATAATTCTTTCTTCACTGGCCAGGAGAGTTGGAGCATAAACTTACAGAATGTTTGCACATCGCCCACATGCAAGTGGACTGCACAACTTCATTATACGGTCAGCTGCCGCCTATGTGTAAATTTGCAACTATATGCTTCCAACTGGTCAGGTCTGCACACGTCGCCACCCCTCTATCGCCATAGGACTTTCAGCTGTAAAAATGACAGATAAGAAGATCACAAAAGAGGCAACTGTACATCATTGGATTATAGTGGCAGACTCCTGTACTACACGAGCACTACTCTCTATGTTTCAATGATCATTGCCTGGTGACAAGCCTAAGCCAAATAACCAGTAATCACATCAACCGCAGGTTTTATTTCAAAGTTTCCCTCTTTTAGAAAGTGGATTTTCTGTTTATGCATATGTGGGCCACCACAACTGCAAATCAGGCAGAATGATTCGCTGACTCTTTCATAAACGTAGACCAGGGACTCGAACCCATTTGAAAGTTAAAATTAAAAAGAAAGAATTATCAAGTATATATATATATATATATATATATATATATATATATATATATATCCTCCTCTTCCTCTACTTCTATCTCTTCACCATGCCTTGACACTCTGAAAACTTCCTGTTGCGCGCGCACCCCACTTCCCTCCACTTCCGACGACCACCAACATTGGATTCCACTCCACCGGACACTTCTCCAGCCATCCACTCCATACCATGGCAAATATCCGACCACTTTTCTCACACTCGATGGAACTACCTCAGGAACTTACCTACGGACATACACTCACATTTTTTTCGCACCACGCCACCCACATCCACACCACATATAAACACAAACACACACGTGCGTACACACTCAACCTCCGGAATCCAGAACATGGAACCTCGTCCTTCTTCTCACATACACACACACACACTCACGTACACCTACACACATACACAAACACCTCCTTCAGCCTTCAGCCTTCCCCGCTTCGAATCCCCGCCTCCTTCACCCAACTCCACTCGCCACCACCCTTACACGCCTCACACCCTTCCACCACTTGCTCATCTTATTGTTAATTCCTGTGTTTATTTTTACGTTTATTTTTATTTTTATTTTTATCTTTATTTTTATTTTTATTTTTATTTTTATTTGTTTTCCTTCCCCCTTTTTTCTAAATGTATTTCCACACACCCTCGGAACTCTCTTCCTAACCTATTTAACCTGAAGAATGGCTTATGCCTGAAACGCCCCCCCCCCCCCTCTCAAGAGCGTGAACCTAATAAACCTTTATTTGCCTGCCTCTCTGTTTTGTTCCCGTCTGAATTTGCACTATTATATATATATATATATATATATATATATATATATATATATAGAGAGAGAGAGAGAGAGAGAGTATTTATGTATCGAGAGAGAGAGAGAGAGAAAAGGAGGGATAGGTGATACATGTAGTTATTTGCCAAATAGCGTATGCAGAGGGTGCTCAATGCTAGTGCCGGCAGTGTTAAATATTAGAAGTGTTAATATCTAGTGGGCGAGAGAATTAGCAGAGCATAAGCACGTGGAAAAATAAGAAATATGAGAACAGACCGTTACAACATGTTTATTTAAAACAGCACCAAATAAACATGTTGTAACGGTCTTTTCTCATATTTCTTATTTTTCCACGTATATATATATATATATATAAAATTATATATACGTACACAGACAAACGCGCAATCAATCCTACACATACCTACACCCATACAGTATATATATATTTATACATATTTGGATGGCCGTTGACTCTTATGAGTTCTTTCTCCCTTTGTCCGGTTTCGTTTTTTGTCCTACAGGGTTTCCAGAATCACCCTCCTCACAAAGTAAACTTGGTGGGGTTGCCGGTTTAGTCACCGACGACCCGACCATGTGACAGGTTGTACTTGGTTACATGTTACCAGTAGCACTCAAGAGTGACCTGACATAACTGTACATATATGTATAGATGAGTGTGTATGTGTATATACATTTAATTATGCATATATGTATGTATGTATGAATGTATGTATATATGTGTCTCAGATGTGTATGTATGCATGTTATGCATATATGTATGTATGTATGTATGTTCTTCTGGTTTTATAATTTCACAAAGTTTTACCAATAGAGAGAGAGTCGGTTTCTAACATAGACACAAGACTCTCTCATTGGAATTTACACAACATCAACTAGGTAGATATGTATGTATGTCTGCATGCATGCATGCGTAGATATGGATGTTATTGTATGTGTGGATGTGTATGTTTTGAGTTGTATGTGTGCATGTGTATATGCTTTGTATCTGTACATGTGTATATGCAGTTATTAGATGCAACATTTTTGGAATGTTTTACATATTTTTACTGTTCCATTAATGGATTGTACTTGAAATTTCCTAACTAGTTGTGTTCTTTCTGTTTTTGGTGAAGCCTAGCTTCTCAAGATTTATATTGAGGCAGTTACTAACATACCCCAGTGCCCCAATAATCACAGGCATAAATCTGAATGTGTAATCAGGGTGGAGTATTTGCAGATTTCTCATCAGTTCTGCATAAATATTCTCCTTTTCACTAATCTTTGATATTATGTTGGCATCTGCTGGGCAGCTAATTTCCACTACTGTGCATGTTTTCTTCTCCCTGTCCCATATCATGATATCTGGTCTGTTATGCCTGCATTTTATTGGGGTTTTTACTGGAACATTCCACCAGTACTCTTTCATATTATGTACATGGATGTCTTCCACATTGTTGTAGCTTTTAATGTGTTTGTTATCGGGGCTATCTTTTTTACGAAATGCATTGTACAGTGTTTTGGCCACTACATCATGCCTCATAGGTAGATAGTACCGCGATGACATCTTTGTGCAGCTGATGATGACATGGGTGATATCCTCGATGTTAGTTCTGCAGAGTCTGCACTTGTTATCACATCTAGGTGTTTTGCCTGCATCCCTATCTCTTTTGTGAATCAGGTATTTCGTGCTAATCTCCTGTTCTTGGATTGCAAAAGCGTATCCTTCAAAGTGGGAGCCAATATAGCGGTTGTTGGTCCAATATAGACTACTTTCCTTATCTGTATTACTCTCATTCTGGAGCTTCCTGGCAACATATCCATGCATGATTCTTTGCTGATAGGCATGCAGTTTTTCATCCATGGATTCACTGCGATACTGCTGAGCGACATCCCTGGGTGTGAGTTTTTGATTATCACACAGGGAATATCTCTTAAGGAGTTCCTTCCCAACTTTCATGATCTTATCTGTTTCATGCATATAGATTTGCTCGAGAAGCGGGCTCCTACGCTTCGAGGTTCGTAGATGTTGTCGGAGAGATATGATGCGACATTCAAATGTTGTCTGGACTGATGTTAGGCCTCTGCCTCTCTGCTTACGTTTCAAGTAAAGGCGGTCTATGTATGTATGTATGTATGTATGTATGTATGTATGTATGTATGTATGTATGTATGTATGTATGTATGTATGTATTTATGTATGTATGTATGTATGTATGTATGTATGTATGTATGTATGTATGTATGTATGCATGTATGTATGTATGTATGTGTGTATGTATGTATATGTGTCTCAGATATGTATGTATGTATGTATCTATGTATATATGTCGGGTCACCAGTTGGTGCTACTGGTATCATGTATCCCAGTACAACCTGTCTCATGGTCGGGTCGTTGGCGACTAAACTGGCAACCCCACCAAGGTTTCTTGGTGAGGAGGGTGACTTTGGACATCCTGCAGGACTAAAAACAAAACCTGTCAAAGGGCAAAGGAGCTTTTAAGAGTCAATGGCCATCCAAAATCACCGGGAGAGATGACCCTTTAGCCTTTGTCAAGGCAGAATTCTAGGAGAAGGAAAACTCTGATATAACACCTGCAACCCTGATGGTATCCAATGATGTTGACTTGTTATTCTTTTTGGTAAATCTCATCTTGGTTAAGAGAGTGGGACTGGCTTTGTGCAGTGCCTTTGCTTACTATAAAAGCTTCACGGCACAGGCATTGCTTTATATCTGGAGATCTCTCTGCACTTGTCGTTACATGGTACCATGGGTCCAGCACTATGTGTCAATAATTGTCACAAGTGTAGTGTTTGTACCAGAGTTTTCAAGTCGCTGGCTGGACAAAAAAGTCACACTCGTTCAGCGCATCGGTAGCGGTTCTCCTACATGGATATAAAGTAGTGGCCATACTCGAAAACGAGTTGGCAGCCACCATGTATGTATGTATGTGTCATCAGATGTGTCTCAGACGGATCCATGGCGTTCACTGGAGGGATCACATCAGTGATGTCGAGATTTTGGAAAGCTCTATGTGTGACAGTATAGAAGCTCTTGTGCTTAAGCAACGACTCCGTAGGAGTGGTCACCTTGCCAGGGTGAAGGATTCTAGAATGCCAAAACAACTCTTTTATGGAGAGTTAGTTAAAGGAAAACGACCGCCACATAAACCAAAAAAGAGGCATAAGGATTCCTTGAAAGCCTCTTTGAAAGACGCTAACATCTCTGCTGATACATAGGAAATATTGCTGCTGATCGTAATAAATGGGGAAAGACTGTATATGAGGGAAAATTTGCCTTTGAGGCATCTCGAATCGCATACGAGAAAGTAAAGCGAGGTGTGAGGAAGGGCATTGCTGTTGCACTTCCAGACGGCGAGGGACCTCCTATGGTGCTGACATGCAGCGTCTCTGCGAGACTCTGCCTAAGCAAATCTGGACTAAAAAATCATCTTCGCAGTCATAAAGTAAGACCAGTGGTTGACTACCAGGCTGCTGTTGGAGATGCTACTCAGCATGCTTGCCAAGCATGTGGTAGAGAATGTAAATCAGCAGGAGGGCTCAAGCGACATTCAAAAGTACATGAACTCCAACAACAGCCGGCTATTCCCAGTGAATGTTTTGGTTGCCGACTCTGTGCAAGACATTTTAGATCATTGGCTGGGCCAAAAAGTGACATTCGATCGCAGCGTTGTTAGTTGCTATCGTGCGCGTGTGTGTGTATAGATATGTTTATGTGTGTGCGTGTGTGTGTATATATGTATATGTATATTATTATTGTTGTTGTTGTCGTTATTATTATTGTTGTTATTATTATTATTATTATTGTTATTAATATATGTGTGTATGTATATATGTATGTATATATATATGTATGTATGTATATATATATATGTATGTATGTATGTATGTGTGTATATATATATATATATATGTATATATATATATTTTTTTAATTTAATTTAATTTATTTTTTTTTTTTCTCGTGCAATGGCCATACTCGATAACTAGGGGGCAGCCATCATGTATGTATACATACATACATACATACATACATACATACATACATACATACATACATACATACATAAAAAGCAAAATTTTGTCCCTGAGACAAAGTATCTCACACATCGCAGTCGTTATGAAATGCAACATAGAGAGCAACTTCACACGACACCAGGAAGACCTAAAAAAAAAGTTAGAGAGACGATTTGGAGATACAAAATTTAAAACTTTGAACTCCAAATTACACCAGTTGAAACAATAACTCACAGCTACAACAGAAAGACTAAAATATAAGTCAACAGTACATAAACGACAAGTGCTAAATAGATTGATTGTCAGAGATCCTAAATCAGTTTATCGCAGCTTCGGTGGCAAAAGCTCAATCCCTGTAAATGACACCCCTTCAAAAGAACAGGTTGAAAACTACTGGAGATCTGTATGGGAAACGGATGACGGATTCAACAGACAAACTAATTGGCTAAAAGAACTGGAACAGGACTACTGCCAACATGTCCAGACAAAACAATATGACATAGATAGGTCAATACTGGAAACAGCTCTACAGAAAATGTCGAATAGGAAATCGCCAGGCCTAGACCTCATTACAGGATACTGGTTGAAGAATTTCACTTTCTATCGGCAAGATCTCATACGGCTGTTTACAGAAACCATTAAAGGCACACAAGAACTGCCATATGGTTATCAACTGCCACTACTCTCCTCATTCCCCAAAATAGCCAAACCACCCTTGCTAAAAATTACCGCCCAATAGCCTGCCAAAACATCATGTATAAATTATATACTGGTGCCTTAACCTGTTCTTACAGGATCACTGTGCTACCAACAACATCATAACACCTGAGCAAGCTGGTGGAAAGAGGGAAGTGTGGGGTTGCATAGATCACCTACTAACTAAACAAATGATTCAGGAAAAAACAACAAAGAATCGCAGAAACATGACTATGGTGTGGCTGGACTATCAAAAAGCATTTGATAGTGTACCTCATGGTTGGATTATTAAGGCTTTACAGTTAGCCAAAGTCCCACAAATATTGGTAGCTGCTGTTGACCGCCTGACCAAGAACTGGTACACCAATTTGATCCTTAGAGGTGAGAAGGAGCAAGTTAAGACTGATAAGATACATTACCAGAAGGGCATCTTTCAGGGTGATAGCTTGTCAGTGCTACTCTTCGTTCTCTCACTGAATCCACTATCTTACCTACTCAGGAAACAAGGTGGACAAAGAAGTGGGTCCAGAAGTATCTCCCATCTTTTCTTTGTTGATGACCTGAAGTTGTATGGGCCAAATATCAATGACATCAAGAAACAATTGGACCTAATTATACAATTTTCAACCGACATCAAAATGAAATTTGGTGAGTCCAAGTGTGAAAATTTGGCAGTAAAACGTGGAAGAGATGTGCCCTCCTCTAGAAATTTAGAGATGAACGGCCTGACAATACAACCTCTACAGTCAGGTGACAACTACAGATATCTTGGACAGGATGAGAATGTCAGATATGATGGACCTATAAATAAGGAGAGAACCAGAACTGAATACCTCAGAAGAGTAAAGAAAATATGGTCATCAGAACTGTCAGCGTACAACAAATACATTGCCCACAATACTTATGCTGTGCCAATTCTAACGCCAACATTCGGGCTGCTGAACTGGTCATTGCAAGAACTAAGTGAGATGGATGTTAGAACTCGCAAACTTCTCAGTGTTACTGGGAACTTTAACATCAATGGTGATGTGGATAGGCTATACTTCTCTCGCAAGGAAGGTGGCCGGGGTCTAAAATCAATATTAACAACATATGAGACCCGGATAGTAACACTGAAGCAACACCTTCAACAGAGGAAAAAGGTTGGCAACCATCTTGCCCAGGTTTATGAGCATGAAAAAAAAAATATCATTAGAATAGCGACTGATCTGGAGGAGAGATATGGAATAAAGCCTTATATAAATCTCTCACCCAGAGAAATCGGAAGATCCTATTCAATGTTCAAACAAAATAAAAAAATTGACCAATTTTCAGAAAAAGTTGTGCATGGATACTTGAGGCGTAAAACACAGACCATAGAGGGGATAAACCACTCAAAAAGCCTGGCATGGAGTTCCGACAAGTTTATGACATCACACCTTGAGGGATATCTCTATGCAATACAGGAACAAGAACTCCCTACCAAATATCTGCTGCACAAAAGAGGAGGGCCAGCAGCTGACAATAAATGTAGGCTATGTAAAACAAAGATCGAGGATGTAAGCCACATTGTTGCCAGCTGCGACAACATTTGAATCATATCTCTCCGACAACATCTACAAACCTCGGAGCGTAGGAGCCCGTTTCTCGAGCAAGTCTATCTGCATGAAACAGATAAGATCATGAGAGTTGGGAAGGAACTCCTCGAGAGATATTCCCTGTGTGATAATCAAAAACTCACACCGACGGAAGTCGCTCAGCAGTATCGCAGTGAATCCATGGATGAAAAACTGTATGCTTATCAGCAAAAAATCATGTCTGGATATGTTGCCAGGAAGCTCCAGAGTGAGAGTAATATAGATAAGGAAAGTAGTCTATCTTGGACCAACAACCGCTATATTGGCTCCCACTTTGAAGGATACGCTTTTGTAATCCAAGAACAGGAGATGCACGCAATACACCTAGATGTAATAACAAGTGCAGACTGCAGAACTAACATCGAGGATATCACCCATGTCATCAGCAGCTGTCCAAAGATGTCATCGCGGTACTATCTACCTTTGAGGCATTATGTAGTGGCCAACACACTGTACAATGCAGTTCGTAAAAAAGATAGCCCCGATAATAAAAACATTAAAAGCTACAGCAATGTGGAAGACATCCATGTACATAATATGAAAGAGTACTGGTGGAATGTTCCAGCAAAAACCCCAATAAAATGCAGGCATAACAGACCTGATATTATGATATGGGACAGGGAGAAGAAAGCATGCACAGTAGTTGAAATTATCTGCCCAGCAGATGCCAATATAATATCAAAGATTAGTGAAAAGGAGAATATTTATGCAGAACTGATGAGAAATCTGCAGATACTCCACCCTGATTACACATTCAGATTTGTGCCTGTGATTATTAGGGCAGTGGGGTATGCTAGTAACTGCCTCAATACAAATCTTGAGAAGGTAGGCTTCACAGGAACAGAAGGAACACAACTAGTTAGGAACTTACAAGTACAATCCATTAATGGAACATTAATGGCACATTCCAAAAATGTTGCATCTAATAAATGCATATACACATGTACAGATGCAAAGCATATACACATGCACACATACAACTCAAAACATCCACATCCACACATACAATAACATCCATATCTACACGTGCATACATACAGTTATGCATACATATCTACCTAGTTGATGTTTTGTAAATTCCAATGAGAGAGTCTTGTGTCTATGTTAGAAACCGACTCTTTATCTATTGGTAAAACTTTGTGAAATTATAAAACCAGAAGAACATACATACATACATGATGATGGCTTCTCCCTCGTTATCGAGTATGGCCATTGCACGAGAAAAAACAACATAATAATAACAATAATATTAATAATAATAACATTAATAATAATGACAACAACAACAATAATAATATACATATATATATACACACACACGCACACACATAAATATACATCCATCCATACATACATACATACATACATACATACATACATACATACATACATACATATATATATATATATGTGTATATATATTATATATATATTAGGATTGGTGCTCTGAAATAGCGATGTATACATGAATGTATGTATGTATATTTGGCAATATACTGTATGTTTGATTAAAAACATTTTGAAGACCAAACGCTATCGGTTTTAAAGTAGTGACTATGTCACTTACTTCTTTTCGGCGAAAGAAGGGAGAGACGTTAACAGTCTGTTTCACGCTGTTTGGCGATCAACAGAGCCACGCACTCCCTGCTCCCGCCGAAAATTATAGAAGCTGGATTCTTATAGAATTCCAGTAATAATCAGAAGCTGATTATATAGAGCAATTGCCGGTCCAGCAAAAATTCACGGTATATTGCGAAATATACTATACATGTATATATTGCTATTTCGGTGCACCAATCCTAATACCTAATTTTTGCTGGACCGGCAATCGCTCTGTATAATTAGCTCCTGATTATTACTGGAATTCTATAAGAATCCAGCTTCTATAATTTTCGGCGGAAGCAGGGAGTGCGTGGCTCGGATGATCGCCAAACAGCGTGAAACAGACTGTTAGCTTCTCTCCCTTCTTTCGCCGAAAAGAAGTAAGTGACATAGTCACTACTTTAAAACCGATAGCATTTGGTCTTCAAAATGTTTAAAATTAAACATACGGTATATTGCCAAATATACTATTCATATATATATATATATATATATATATATATATATATATATATATATATATATATATATATATATATATATTTATTTATTTATTTATTTATTTATGTCATGGTTGCTCTTTGGCGATATTTGGACACCCTGCGGGATGAAATACAAGATCCGGCAAAGGGCGGAGAAACTCAGCAGAGTCAACGGCCATCCAAATAGTACTCTTTTTTTTCACCTGGGAGTGAAAGGCCTTCTAGGAGAGGGGAAACTCTGGATAAAACCTGCGTCTTCGGAAGCATCCGATGATGTTGACCAGTTCTCCTTTTCGGGTAGTGTTTTCAATGCTCAGAGAGTGGGATTGGTCAAGTGCAATTTCCCACTTAAAAAACCTCCAAAGCACAGGTATTGCTTGTTCAGGATCGATTACAGATTCGTGAGGCTGGCCGTAATTTAAAAGTGCACCATTTTCAGTAATCTGACAAGCAATTGCAATACTCTTAGCAGAGTTTGCAGGCATCATATATATATAATAATGTAGCACGCAAATCCCACTTCAGAATTACACTAATGGTAAATGTGTCTGTGGGATACACACATATACAGAGAGTCCAAAATAATGTATACACACATTGATTAGAATACTATTGAAGTGTGTAAACATATTTTGGGACACCCTATGTATATATGTATATATTTCTGTGTATATATATCTGTGTGTGTGTGTGTGTGTGTGTGTGTGTGTGTGATATCCTCATAACCCTATGTAAGTCCCCGTACCCACTAAGAAACGCACAAAAACTTACGCGAACAGATACAATAATACACGTAAATGCGCGCGCGTGCACGCACACACACACACACACACAGATACACACACTCATATACTCAGACACACAAACACACACACAGACACACACACAGATACACACACTCATACACTTACACACACAAACACACACATACAAGCATGCTGACACGTACACTCTCACATCTTAAGCGACGTAGTCCTGCAGGGAATGTTCAGTGAAGAGATTTCACTGAGAAACGGAAACAATATAACGCGAAGGAAACTAATAATTGAGTGAGAAAAACATTTTCTTTTAAAGGAGAAACCAATGACAGACGACCCTCTTATCATTGCAATTGGTGACATTTTCAGAACTCACTTTTACCTCTCATATTCTTATCCTCCCGTGTGTTTTAGTTATGTTCTTAATTTTTCTGGTGACATTGTAGTTGTTCTTTCTTGTCATATTTGTGTTGCTAAAGATATTTTTTTTTTCGTTTTTTTTTATTTGTTTGTTTGTTTTTGTTTGTTTTGGGTCTTGTCTAAATTTCCTTTTTTAAATATTTCTTTGCACATTTTACATTCCCTTCCTATTTAATTATCTTTTCACATTTTTTTCTGAATGTCTGACTCAGTAATACCACCACCTCCTCCTCCTCCTCCTCCTCGAACTATTACTACTACTACTACTACTACTACTACCACCACCACCACCACCACCACTACTACAACTACCACCACCACCACTACTACAACTACCACTACCGCCACCACCACTACTACTACTACTACTATAAAATAAAACCGTATGCAGCGTCTACGCTTACCACATTCATACACAAATAATTATTTCTGCTTTTTCGCACAAGGCCAGCAATTATCCCAATACATTACTAGTGCTTGATTTCATCGACCCCATAAGGATGAAAGGCAAATAATAATATATAAAGACAATGCTGCACAAAACCCACGGAACATGGAGCTACAACTACTGATGCAGTAGAAACTCTGATGAATCTGTCGTAACATTAATAATAATTGTTTCACAAGGCCAGCAATTATCCCAGTGAATTACTGGTAATTTATTTTATCGACCCCGTAAGGATGAAAGGCAAAGTTAACCTCGGCGGGATTTGAACTCAGACCATAAATGCTGCAAAGCATGGAGGCTGACTCTCTACCAATACTGCCAATCCACCGCTGTAACATTAATTATAATAATAATTGTTTGTGACAAGGTCAACAATTTTGTGGGGAGAAGAAGGTCGATTAAATCGACCAGAATTTGATACTGGTACTTTATTTTATCGATTCAGTAAGAGTGAAAAGCAAAGCTAACCTCAGCGGAAATTGAACCCAGACCGTAAAGAATTATAAAGTCTACGCCACAAAGTGTGTTGTCCGATGCTCCACCGATACTGTTAATCCATATATGTATATTATACACTTGCCTTGCATACGTTTTGCAGTATGTTTAAATAGATATGGATGATTTAGTTTATTTTAATACATAATTAATGTCAGTATCTATATATTTTCTTCTAAAACCCCTATTTATACTGTGTATTTTAAAGGCTTCAAAGCAAACTAAATAAATCTTTTTTTTATTAACAATGGTTTTACTTCAATGTGTTGAGCTCTTTTTAGTCAAGAAAAATATTTTCATATCAGGTTCAATTTTTACTGAATAAATGTCGTTTAAATTATAAATATATATAATATATATGCACACACAGATGTATAGATATATTTGTGTGTGTATGTGTAATGTATATCCACACACAGACGCAGACAAACAAACACACATATATTTATATATATATGTATGTGTGTGTGTATGTATATATATATATATATATATATATATATATATAGTGTGTGTGTGTGTGTGTGTGTGTGTGCTGAATGTAAACGCACATGTGCTTGTGTGTGCAAATTTATTATTATTGGTTTATATATTTTCCGCCTTCTCCTACTCCAACCTCACAAATATTCCCCCTTTACCTTCTCTTCCTCATTCCTCATCGTCATCATGAGCATGAAGAAGAACAACAACAATGACACTGCAAACATAAATCGTGAGAAAAGCAAAAGAAGCAGCAAGGAGACGAACTCCTTTTCCCCCGCAGCAAACATTTCTATATTATTTATATTTAGTTTGTTAGTTATGCTTATTCAATTGCTTTTCTTCTATTTTATGGTTTATTTCTAGTTTATCTGGAGAAATCTAGTGGACCGCAATAATTATTTACAAATCATATGTTGATCATCAAGCGCTGTACAATAGCTACACTCTCTGTATTAAGAGCTGCATAATAGCTTCACATAGTTTCTCTTCTGCGGTTATATTCAGCAATGTGCAAAGCCGGTGGATAGAAATATATTTTTCTCTCTTTTTGAAAGAGAAACATCAAC
>OZ024742.1:90974069-90991569 GCA_964016885.1 Eledone cirrhosa | reverse complement strand
ATATATTATACTACATATATATACATATAAATATATTATACACATATCCACACATACATATATACACACACATACATATACATACACATATCTATCTCACACATACGCACATGCATACATACACACACATAAATATAAACACACACATATGCACACATACACATAAACATGTACACATATATCTGTATACCTACAGGCACATCTATACATACATATAACTATACACACATCCACTGAAGTGTTTAAGTTCATATATACATTGGTGTGGGGAAGGGGAAATTAATGAAATGTACCTCTGAGGGTTTTCCTTCTCTTCAGCGATCGAATGTTTGAAAATACGGGTGTCATCAACTATTTTTCTTTTTCAATATGAGATTTTTTTAAAGAATAAAGAAGGGGAGAATCCCGTTGCTTGAAAATGAAATATCACTTTTTTGTGTTCAGTAGTGGTTTGTATTTTCTAATAAAGAATTCTTCTTTATATTTTCGGAAGTGTTCGTTGTCCGACCATATCTTAAAGAAGGGGAAAATGGTAATATTTCCCTTTCCGCATGTTGCGAAGTGTTCACTGCAAGTGGTGTTTCTGACAGAGGGGTCTCTAAGTTGTTGTTTATGTACTCGAACACTGTCATGTTCCGGTTTCACCAATGTAGTATTCTTTACATTGTGGGCAGGTTGCACAGTAAATCAAGATTTTTGTTTTGCAATTCATGTTTGCATTAACTGTGAAAGACTGGTTGTTTTTAAAGGAGATTTGTCCACCCTCTTCAATGTGTTCGCAAGTTCCGCATCGAGGGTCCCCGCATTTCTTAACTTCCATTGTTTCATTATTAGACGTAAATGTTGCCTTGATAAGCAGTTTCTTTAGGTTGGGTGCTTGGCGTCTACTATATATAATTTGTGCGTCTTTTATGAGTGCATTCATTTTAGGGGACTGCTGGAGAATCAGGAGATATTGTTTGGCGGCTTTCACAATGTTGAAGTTCCTTGGATTGTGAGTGATGACAAAAGTGATAAATGTTTTTTCCATTCTATTTTGTTGCTTTGTTTTTCTCAGTGTTGTCACTGGGATGTTCTGGGCTTTGGAGATGGTTGTGTTGATGGGGTTCACCTGATATTCTTGTCTCTTAAGGAACTTTTTTAATTCATATAATCTTTTTTCCTGTAGTGTGGGGTGTGTCACTATGGTGCAGATGCGTCTTGCCATGTTAAAAGGAATGTTCCTTTTAGTATGTGATGGGTGTGCGGAAATTCAAGTATAGGTGTGTGTCTGTTGGTTTGTTAAATAAATCCGTTTTTATATTTTCCCATTCCTTAATGATAAGGATATCCAGAAACGGTAGTTCCTTTTTTTTACATTCCATGGTAAATTTTGTTTCTTCGTGAAGATTGTTTATGATGAAATGGAATTTTTGAAGGTCTTCTTGGCTTCTATTCCAGAAGATGAAGCAGTCGTCTAGGTAGCGTTTCCAGTTGTGATTAATGTAGGTGGCGAAGTCACAACTGAATGTTTCCTGCAGTTTGGAATGTAATTTTGCCTCCAGTGGCCCATAACGAGTATTGCATATGTTGGGGCCACTTTGGTACCCATGGCCATTCCTTTTATTTGTAAATATAGTTCGTTATCAAAAAGGAAGTGGTTGTTCTCCAGTACTAGTTTGAGTCCTTACAAAATAATTTTTTGGGGGAATTTCTCTGAAATGTAGTCTGGATGTTTTGTAATCCAGAAGTCAACAGCTTCAATCCTAAGTCTTGTGAGATGTTAGTATATAAGATTGTTACGTCAAAGCTGACTAAGATTGTTTCTTGGTGTACTTTCTGGGGGATATAGTTCAGAAATTCCATATCATCTCTGATGAAGCTTGGGACTTTTTTTTACATAAGGGTTTCAATATGATGTCTAATAGGTTGCTTAGACTTTGTGCGCTTGAGGCAGGTCCAGCAACAATTGGGCGTAATTTTAAATCTGTCGGTTTTTGGTACTTCAACATATGATGTATTTTTAACTTTTATGTTGTTTTGGATTTCTCTGGATTTGTGAACCTTCGGTAAACCAGAGAAGTTCCTGTTTTCATTTCGAAGTTGGTTAAGTAACTGATTTCCTATAGTTTGAGGTTGTTTTGGTACTTGGTCGTCAGTTTGCCTACTTTAATCATCGATTTTCTTTCTTCGTTTTTGCTGATTTTTCTGTAAAGGTCCTCGTTATTCAGCTGTTCTAGGACTATATCCTTGTAGTAGTTTTGTTCATGATGATGATTGCTCCACCTTTGTCCGCTTCTTTTATGATTATTGAGGAGTTTTTTGTAGTTTGTTTAGTCCTTTCAGTTGGTCTGTAGGGATATATATATATATGAGAAGAAATAAAAGTATTTGATTTATGTAGGAAAATTCATGTTAGTGTATAATGGATATGTGAGACACAAAAATGGGAGAGGAAGTTTATCGGTTAATTCTGTTTAACCTGATCGATGGAGTTGTGTAAGTATCTTCATGATACGAGATGCGTCATCGAGTATGGTACATAGATTCCAAGGAGAATGTTACGGAGTAATTTAAACTGAACAGGGTACTAGGACTTCATCATGAAAAACTAGGTACATTTTGTGGAAATTCGAAGAAGGATTTATTACATAATAGGGCCACTATTATATAATAAATCATTCTTCTAATTTCATCAAATCTTGCCTTGTATTTTTCCTAATAACCTGTTCACCTTTATATATAAAGAAAGCATATTGTCATATTGCAAGTTGATACAATGCAAATTTGACGAGAACATTGTCGAAAAAGTAGGGCATAAACCCCTAAAGACAGTGAGAAAATGAAGACAGTCACTTGTGGATTTTTAAACAAGCATGTGCAAGATTGACTACTAGATTTAAACAAAGAAACAGATGTTGTTGAAGCGTTGAGCAATATTGAGATTGAGTGTAAATTAACATATTATATAAGACGCTACAACGCTTCGTAACACCAATGTTTCTTTGTTTCTTAGAAGACAAGGCTTAAAACTGGCGTGTCAGACTTCCTTTTGTATAATGATTTGGTATTAAACCAAACGAAATTCGAGTACCTGCGTGATGTCACTGTTGCCAAGTGATTTTATATATATTATATATATATATGTGTGTGTATATATATATATACCTAACCTGAATATATTTTGATTGCTTTGGTGCATTATGTGGCTGGGCCCGCTTGCTGCAGTTTTCAATTTGTCACGCTATCTAACGTATGTTAATTACTCTAAGGTGATACACCCTTATTGAGTGCTTTGCACAAACCAAATTGTATCTCGTTAACTTGACCACCGCCATAAATTCGATTTTACTAACCTTCTATTTTATTACTATCTCCTAGATCTAATAATTAATTAATTAATTAAATTAGATAATTTTATTGATTTATTAATTAATTATGTTTGTTTAATAACGTCTAGTTGAGAGCTTCTTATTCGGTTTGTGGAACGGAATCAATTCCTTTGTTCACACTTTGAATTTGCCCGCCAAAAACCCGGGGTTTATTTCTCTTGTTGGGGAAAAAGCAAGTGATTGCTACCATTAGTAACGGCCTACTGCTACACTTCACACCGGTTTGAGGCACAGAACGGAAACCTGTTGATAAGGTGGGTCCGCGGTTCGGTCATCAAATACCACAAACTTGCATATTGCGCAAGTAGGATTGTTCATTTTGGTTTCAGAGAAACCTATCGGAGGTATGGCACTATGCGATACGGTCCAGGTTTGTTATCGAACCTGGATGTATTTTCGTTGTTTTGGTCTATTTGCCGCAGTTTTCAATTTGTCAGGCTATCTAACGTATGTTAGTTACTCTAAAGTGATACACCCTTATCGAGTGCTTTGCGCTAACATAATTGTATCTCGTTAGCTTGGTCACCGCCAAAACTTCGATTTTACTAATCTTCTATTTGTATATATATATATATATTTGAAGAAAAGTTCTAAACAAAGTGATTTAATTTTATAATATTATAATATGATACAATTAAATCAATTTGTTTAGAACTACAAATGAAGTAATTCTTTTCCTTTTCTTTCAAATACAAAGGATCTCACACATTTTCCAATATATATATATATATATATATATATATATATAACGAAGGAAATGTGGTAAGGAACCAGGTGGACCATAACGCACCAAAGTACTCAATACTTGAAGTAGTAGAGTGGGTAATAGGAACCAGTAAGACCCCGACAGCTGAGCTCAAGCCGTTTCGACGGCTAATTCTGGATTCAGAGTCCAGAATTAGCCGTCGAAACGGCTTGAGCTCAGCTGTCGGGGTCTTACTGGTTCCTATATATATATATATATATATATATATATATATATATATATATATATATATATATATATATACAAGTGTAAGCTTAGTAAAATCGAAGCTTTGGCTATGGCCAAGCAAAGTCGACCTACAATTAGGAATGGGTAGCAAAGCACTCAATAAGGTAGCCCTTCAGAATAATAACATTACGTTTAGATAGCTTGACAAATTGAAAATTGCGGCAGGCAAAACCCAGCCATACAATACCAAAACAACGAAAAAACCAATCAGGTTAGGCAACAGACCTGAACAAATCGAACGGTATTCTGCAATACGTTCGATATGTTTCTATGAAATCGAAATCATCAATCCAACTTACGTAATAAATAAGTTTGTGGTATTCTATGATCGAACAGGCGATTCGCGGCATCGACAGGTATTTCGTTCTGTGCCTCAAGCCGGTGTGAACTGCAACTTAGGACGACTGCTACAATAGACAGCATTCAGTCTTTCATTGTCACGTGTTATTTCGAACAAGGAAAATGCGGCCAAGCAAAATCGACCTACAATTAGGAATGAGTAGCAAAGCACTCAATAAGGTAGGCCCTTTGAGTAATAACATACGTTTAGATTGAAAATTGCGGCAGGCGAAACCGTGCCATACAATACCAATCGGAGTGGTGAGGTGATTGAAATTCTTAGAAAACAGTCAATTGCTTAAAGAATCGGATAAAATGACAGAAGCCAGTGATCAGCAGCTGTTATGAAGAATCGAATTCAATGTTTGAAGTCACTCAGTCGGAATTCCCGCCAAAAAAGCACTCAAACAGTTTAAAACATGTATGCACAAAGGTAGAGTTCATAAAAAGACAATAGCTTCCATATTTCAGTGAACTAGAAAATCGATGTTTTTACATACGTTTTTCTCAACAATTGTGTCTGTATGAGATCATGTTTAACACTTGACATAATTGAGTAGAAGGACATTCCGTAGTTTTCCAGAAACGAAAATGTAAATTTGTGATTTTCTCTTTTTCTCAAGTGACTTGACTCATTCATGATATTAGCAGTAGGCAAACAAGAAATCGAAACGGTAGCCCTCAGAATTAGCTTAGGGCTAGATTTATCAGGCTGACTTCAGGCTACTGGAACATTTCCAGTTCGACGGTTTTATCTCTGATACTAAATCCACCACTTCAAGCCCATTGTTCCATGCCACACTATGACATCGAAGATTTAGTAGAAGAATATATGTGTTTTTGTTATAGTATTTTTCTGTTTACCGAGTTCCTTCTGTTTCAGGTATATGTGTGGCCTTGTCTAAGCGACTGTGGCAGGGCACTCAAGCAAAGAGATTTACAAGCTAACAACCCATCTTATGTAGTTTGAGAAGAACGGCAACATTAGCTTCGCATCAGAAGTCAAGACAGGGGAAGATACTATAATCTTGTAGAGTTAAAATAAGTATTAGATATCGTTGTTGCAGTCAGTATCGTACAATCTCTCGTAATTCAGTTAGTTATCTATCTGCTAGTGGATGCTTTATGAATGAATGGTTTACTAAGGAATAGATCTTAAATATCAACTGATTGGCAGAAATAATTAGAGGATTTTGAGAATGAAAGTGTTGGTTTAAATTCCTGTTGCTATCTCTATATCTAAGGCAAGATTTGAAATCAAATATGTAAGCTAATAATGGATTTGTTAATTCTATACTCTTGATGTTATTACTCTTGATGTTATTATTTTCACAGTGATCTTTGAGGAATAGCTTCAGGCAGGCTGTATACATCTTATACATCAGGTTCTGGCATGCAATGAGTCAGTAGTTTTTTGCCAAGTGGGTGTCTTTGTTCTTGGGGACCAGTAATGTTTGTGCTAATGTCAACCATTCTGGTATAAGTGTATCTCCCTTAAGAACATGTTGGTAGAGGTCAGTAAGATACCTCCGATAGAATATCAGTTTTTGTACCAGTAGCCGACAATCAAATCTCTTCCTGGTGTTTTCTTATCTTTGAGTTTACCTATCACAGTCTCAAGGGTACCCTCACTTATTTCGTATGTTTTTGTTGTAGTGTAGGAGCAATAGTTCTTTCGTATTTCTTTTAGCCCCACTGCATCTTGGTTGAAATTCTTCTTTTCACCCCATGTTTTGCTCCAAAAAGAATCTATATGTTCCAGTAAAAACCCCAATAAAATGCAGGCATAACAGACCAGATATTATGATATGGGACAGGGAGAAGAAAGCATGCACAGTAGTGGAAATTAGCTGCCCAGCAGATGCGAATATAATATCAAAGATTAGCGAAAAGGAGAATATTTATGCAGAACTGATGAGAAATCTGCAGATACTCCACCCTGACTACACCTTCAGATTTATGCCTGTGATTATTGGGGCACTGGGGTATGTTAGTAACTGCCTCAATACACATCTTGAGAAGCTAGGCTTCACCAAAACAGAAAGAACACAAATAGTTAGGAAATTACAAGTACAATCCATTAGTAGAACAGTAAAAATATGTAAAACATTCCAGAAATGTTGCATCTAATAACTGCATATACACATGTATAGATACAAAGCATATACACATGCATACATACACTCAAAATATACACATCCACACATACAATAACATCCATATCTACACATACATGCATGTATACATAATTTACCTATTGGATGTTGTGTAAATTCCAATGAGAGAGTATTGTGTCTATGTTAGAAACCGACTCTCTCTCTATTGAGAACAAATTTGTGAAATTATAAAACCAGAAGAACATACATATTACATACATACATACTTACATGCATACATACATACATAATCGGAGGTATCTTACTGACCTCTACCAACAAGTTCTTAAAGGAAATACCAGAATGGTTGACATTAGCACAAACGTTACTGGTACCCAAGAACAAAGACACCCGCTTGGCAAAAACTACCGACCCATTGCAAGCCAGAACCTAAAGTATAAGATGTATACAGCCTGCCTGAACCTATTCCTCCAAGATCACTGTGAAAATAATAACATCATCACAGATGAACAAGCAGTTGGAAAGAAAAGGGTTTGGGGATATGCTGAACAACTCCTAATCAACAAAACTGCGATGTCGGAGGTGCAACAACTTGAGAAGGAATATGGCTACAGTCTGGCTGGACTACAGGAAAGCTTTCGATTCTGTTCCCCACTATTGGATGATAGAGGCCCTCCAACTTGCTAAAGTCCCAGACATTATTGTCAGAGCCATAGCGAGGCTGTCTTCTACTTGGGCTACTATCCTAAGGTTAAACACTGAGAGGGAGGACTCTATTTTCAGGGGGACAGTCTCTCTGTGATATTGTTCATCTTGTCATTAAACCCCTTATCCTTTCTGCTCAAGAAATGTGAGGGATACAACATTGGCTCACAGGAGGACAGAAATACGAACCTAACCCATAATTTCTTTGTGGACGATCTGAAACTCTATGCCAAGCACATGGATGGGATTAAGAAAAATCTTGACCTGGTTACAACGTTCTCAAAGGATATAGGAATGGAGTTTGGCCAAGATAAATGCTCATACATGACTGTAAAGCGGGGAAAAACAACAACCCAATCTAACAACATTGTCATCAATGGCCTAATTGTTTCACCGATATCTGATGAGGACTGCTACAGATACCTGGGGATAGATGAGAACATATCCTATAATGGTATCTGAACGCGTAACCAGGGAATACTACACCCGATTAAGAAAGATCTGGTCATCGGGACTCTCTGCGCAAAACAAAACAGTGGCTCACAATGTGTTTGCTGTGCCTGTCCTAACACCAACGTTTGGAATACTCAATTGGACGATAGACGAAATCCGAACAGTTGATGTTGGAACTCGAAAAATACTGAACAACACTGGAAACTTCCACATCAACAGTGACATAGACCACCTTTACTTGAAACGTAAGCAGGGAGGCAGAGGCCTAACATCAGTCCAGACAACATTTGAATGTCGCATCATATCTCTCCGACAACATCTATGAACCTCGACGCGTAGGAGCCCGTTTCTCGGGCAAGTCTATATGTATGAAACAGATAAGATCATGAGAGTTGGGAAGGAACTCCTCGAGAGATATTCCCTGTGTGATAATCAAAAACTCACACACAGGGATGTCGCTCAGCAGTATCGCAGTGAATCCATGGATGAAAATCTGCATGCCTATCAACAAAAGATCATGCATGGATAGGTTGTCAGGAAGCTCCAGAGTGAGAGTAATATAGGTAAGGAAAGTAGTCTATCTTGGACCAACAACTGCTATATTGGCTCCCACTTTGAAGGGTACGCTTTTGCAATCCGGAAACAGGAGATTAACACGAAATACCTGATTCACAAAAGAGATAGGGATGCAGGCAAAATACCTAGATGTGATAACAAGTGCAGACTCTGCAGAACTAACATCGAGGATATCACTCATGTCATCAGCAGCTGCCCAAAAATGTCATCGCGGTACTATCTACCTATGAGGCATGATGTAGTGGCCAAAACACTGTACAATGCAGTTCGTAAAAAAGATAGCCCCGATAATAAACACATTAAATGCTACAACAATGTGGAAGACATCCATGTACATAATATGAAAGAGTACGGTGGAATGTTCCAGTAAAACCCCAATAAAATGCAGGCATAACAGACCAGATATTATGATATTATAAAACCAGAAGAACATACATACATACATTCATATCTTGAGAATCTAGGCTTCACAGGAACAGAAAGAACACAAATAGTTAGGAAATTACAAGTACAATCAATTAATGAAACAGTAAAAATATGTAAGACATTCCAAAGATTTTGCATCTAATAACTGCATATACACATATACAGATGCAAAGCATATACACATGCACACATACAACTCAAAACATACACATCCACACATACAATAACATCCATATCTACACATGCATGCATGTATACATATCTACCTATTTGATGTTGTGTAAATTCCAATGAGAGAGTCTTGTGTCTATGTTAGAAACCGACTCTCTCTCTATTGGGAAAACATTTGTGAAATTATAAAACCAGAAGAACATACATACATCCATCCATACATACATACATACACACATACATACATACATACATACATACATACATACATACATACATACATACATACATACATACATACATACATACATGTATGCATGCATACATACATACGTGTGACAGAAACTTATATTAGAGAGCAAATGAAAAGCAGAAGATAGAGAAATATGCCAAATAAGGATTGAAGTGTGTTGCATAAGATATATAAACGAGCGTATGCTCGTGTTCGGGTTTGTTTGGTAGTGGTTCCAAAAATTTAATTCGCCTGTCATTCCCGCTTTCTCTCCAAGTATATGCCTCAATATATATATGTACAAATATTTGTTTATATATATATATATATAAATATATATATATATATATATATATATATATATTTAGATATATATAATATATATATGTACATATATATCAGTGTATATTTATATATATATACATATATATATTATATATATATATATATACATATATATATATACATATATATTTATATATGTATATATATATATATATATATATATATATATATATATATATATATATATTAGTATATAAATATATATATATATGTATATATTAGTATATATATGTATATATCCATATATATATATTAGTATATATATGTATATATATATATATATATATATATATATATATATATATATATATATATATATATATATATATATATATATATATGTATATATATTAGTATATATGTATATATACATATACTTATATATATGTATATATATATCCGATGACCTCATGGTGATATCGAAATTATTTTTTCTATCTGCTGTGGTCCATAGATGGTTGTTGAATTCAATTAAACTTTTCCGTGCAGTTAGAATGATTATTAATTATAATTACCTTAAAAAACCTAACTTAAACTCTAAAACTAACAGAAGAAATAGAACTAGAAATATAATTTGGTATTAACCCTCTTTTTCATCAAGCGTTAAAATACCTTTAGCTAAAATATTCTTCAAAGCTCTAGATAAATGTTTTCCTAAATCCCATAGATATCACAAAATCTTTAACAGACATACAATAAAACTATCTTACTCTACTACTATGAACCTAGCACAAAATATAAATAGAATCAATAATAGAAATCTAAACCATAACCAAAATAACAATATCCAACATAATAATATCTTCCGAATAACATCAACTCCGCAAAATATAATTGTAGAATTAAATCAAACTGTCCTTTAAAAAATAAGTGCTTAGATAAGGATGTGGTCTATAAATGCTCAGTCAAATCCAGTGATAATATTTTTAACTATGTAGGTTCAACTTCTACATATTTTAAAACTCGTTTTAATAATCACAAATGCTCGTTTAATAATATTGGTAAAAAACCTTCAAGTTCTCTATCAAACCTGATATGGAACTTAAAATCCCCAAATACGGACTATTCTTTAACTTGGGAAATAATTTCAAAATGCACCTGCCTATTTAGATTTTACAAATTGTGTGTTGAGGAAATGTTCTTCATACTTAAATGTAAGAACTCTATTAATATACGTACGAATTTATTTAGTTCTTGTAGACATCGCCTAAATTCAACATTTAATACTATATATAAATTATAATTACACTTATAATATTTCTACTTATTTCCATATATTGTTTGCTATATTTTCACTACTTATAACTTCACTAGATAAATCATCTTAAATTATATACATATATGAGCCTAAAATTTTTAATTTTAATATTTTTTAAGGTTTTTTAATTCTTTATTTTTTTATTTTTTATTTTTTATTTTTTATTTTTTATTTTTTATTTTTTATTTTTTATTTTTTATTTTTTATTTTTTATTTTTTATTTTTTATTTTTTATTTTATTTTTTTATTTTTTATTATTATTATTATTATTTTTTTATTTATTTTTTTTTAATTATTTATTTTTTTTTTTTTATTTTTTTTTATTTTTTTTTTATTTTTTATTTTATTTTTTTTTTTTTATTTTTTATTTTTAACTTCTTAAATAACCCTTTTCATTATTTATTATTTTTTACTTCCAAAATATTCATATATTTAAAAATTATTTATTTTAAAAAAAATTACTTATTTTTTTTTAAATTATTTATTTTTTTTTAAATTACTTTTTTTTTAAAAAAATCTACTTATCTCGTATAAAATATTTTAAAATAATTTTTAAGTTTTTAAAGAAATTTTTTAAAACTTTTTAAAAATCTTTTTTAAAGATGTTTTAAGGATTTTGAATTTTTTGAATATTTTTTAATTGTTTTTTTAAATATTTTTAAAGTATATTTTAAAGTATTTTTTAAGTAATTTTTAAATATTTTAAAAATATTTTTGAGATGTTTAAATATTTTAAAAATGTTTTTAAATGTTTTTAAAGTATTTTTAAAGTATCTTTTAATATTTTTAAATAAAATTTTTTTATTAGTTTTATAACCAATAACTAATTCAGGCTAAATATATCTTTCAACATTTATATCTTTGACAAAATGGTCTCATGCTAACTAATAAACAAACAAAACTTTCCGTATCTTCCCAATTTAGAGCATTTAAAATATATAAATATTATTATTAACTCATTTAACTTAATTACTTATAATAAACATAAACCAATATCCCCCATAGCTCATTAAAACAATTATATATAACAAGATATACACATCTATCCATCTACATTTCTATCTATCTATTTTTATATCTATTGATTCTTCTATATATCTATCTTTCTATCTATTTATTTATTTTTCAACTTATTTTTAAACATATTTTTTATATATATTTATTTTATATATCTATTTTTTCTATCTACTTATAATAGCAAATATTATATTATATTACAAAGGGCAGTGGATTGGCAGCATGGGTAGAGGGTCGGACGCTATGCTTTGACGCATAGAGTTATGGCACTTGCCATTCTGAGTTCGAATCCCGCCGAGGTTAACTTTGCCTTTCATCCTTACGGGGTCGATAAAATAAAGTACCAGTAATGCACTGGGTAATTGCTGGCCTTGTGCCTAAAGTAGAAACAACTATATTATATTAGAAATGAATTTTAACAAATTAATAATAGTAAATATATGTACCATTAGTGGATATAAACTTAAACTTATCTACGATATTATTCATCCTCTTATAAATTTCATCTCTCTTTCTATCTGATAATATTAATATTATTTCTCTCTCTCTTTCCCCAGCGTCATTTAAATAAACGGTTGTTTTTTCAATTTTTTACACATTCATTTGCATATTCATACATAACTTTGAATATTCCCTAATATGTTTTCCACTATCCAGTGAATTTCCGACTGATAAGATTGAATCTTCATGGGTACGTCTTTATTTATAAAACAAATTTTGTATTTTATCTGATGAAAGCGCACCAAGCTTGGGTTGGTTGCCCTTGAAAAATATATAATAAAATAAATATGGTTTTATAAATATAGTTTCCATTTACTTAATATCATGGACTATTTACTCCAGTAACGTGTTGAGTGCTCTAAATCAGTTATAAACATTTACGTTTGTCGGAATTCCAACAAATTAAATACAACTTCTACATATATATATATATACATATATATATTTATATATACACTTACGCATACATATATATATATATATATATATATATATATATATATATATATATATATATATATGTATGTGTATATATATATATATATACATACATACACATTGAAGCAAATGTATACTGTACACTAAGAAATTGAAGCAGCTTTGACTCCAGAAGCTGAACTATTTTCCTAAAATGGGTAAGACGGTGGCGCCATATCACTCAATTATTACAGTGTAAGTGTTATGTACATATCAACATATCAAAATAATTATTGATATCAACTTGACTGATTAACGGATATTTATTTGCTTATACTTTGAAATTACTATAATAAAGTAGCCGGATTAACCGCTAATAGGCGCCTGCCTCTATTCAATATACATTCATTAGCAAGTACCACTCTCTCTCTCTCTCTCTTTCTCTCTCTATATATACATAAATGTATGTGTGTGCGTGTGTGTGTGTGTGTGTGTTTGTGTGTGTGTGCATTATATGTACACATATTTTATATATATGTTACTATGGTATATATAGATGCATGTTATATATATATATATATATATATCCGTATGCAATTGACGGTCAAGAGAAAAGAGTACTGAATGCCAAAATAGAGTATATATATTCATTTATTATGGCTAAGTAGTGAGTCTTGTTACTCAATAGTTTCACCTGTGCCCTTGAAAGATCATCGGAGAAGACTCTCTTGTCTGGTGATCCGTCAAGGGTGTAGGTGAAACTCCAGTGTAACAAGACTCAGTACGTAGACATAATAACATGAATATATATATATATATATATATATATATAAGTTGAAAAAAATGAAAACGAAATTTCATTTCTCACTCTTAGTATGGCACTTACTTAAATGTAAGTATGTATGTATACGTACATACATATATGTATACAGACGTACAGTAGCATGCATATATATATATATATATATATATATATATATATATATATATATATATATATATATATATATATATACACATATGCATACAGGTACACATACATATATGCACGCATCAGTTTAGCCGACGTTTATTATAACGTCGCTTTGTTCGTTTGTTTGTCAACAAACCGAATAGCCTGAATTTATGCCATACGGTGTTAAGGCAACCACGTCACCTTTTTGTTCAACACTGACACAGGAACGATGTACTAGTTTCAAGCTTGTTAGCTATCATCAGCACCGTTTACCCATCTGCCAGATAGTTGAACGTTCGAAAGTATATACTTTCCTTATGAAAATTAACGGCTGAGCAGCCTAATTTGCATATTGAGTGAGTTAAATCGGTCAGGCATACCGAAAACGATAAGTTGAAAAAAATGAAAACGAAATTTCATTTCTCACTCTTAGTATGGCACTTACTTAAATGTAAGTATGTATGTATACGTACATACATATATGTATACAGACGTACAGTAGCATGCATATATATATATATATATATATATATATATATATACACATATGCATACAGGTACACATACATATATGCACGCATCAGTTTAGCCGACGTTTATGATAACGTCGCTTTGTTCGTTTGTTTGTCAACAAACCGAACAGCCTGAATTTATGCCATACGGTGTTAAGGCAACCACGTCACCTTTTTGTTCAACACTGACACAGGAACGATGTACTAGTTTCAAGCTTGTTAGCTATCATCAGCACCGTTTACCCATCTGCCAGATAGTTGAACGTTCGAAAGTATATACTTTCCTTATGAAAATTAACGGCTGAGCAGCCTAATTTGCATATTGAGTGAGTTAAATCGGTCAGGCATACCGAAAACGATAAGTTGAAAAAAATGAAAACGAAATTTCATTTCTCACTCTTAGTATGGCACTTACTTAAATGTAAGTATGTATGTATACGTACATACATATATGTATACAGACGTACAGTAGCATGCATATATATATATATATATATATATATATATATATATATATATATATATATTTATATATATATATATATATACACATATGCATACAGGTACACATATATATATGCACGCATCAGTTTAGCCGACGTTTATTATAACGTCGCTTAGTTCGTTTGTTTGTCAACAAACCGAACAGCCTGAATTTATGCCATACGGTGTTAAGGCATATATATATATATATATGCATGCTACTGTACGTCTGTATACATATATGTATGTACGTATACATATGCAAATTAGGCTGCTCAGCCGTTAATTTTCATAAGGAAAGTATATACTTTCGAACGTTCAACTATCTGGCAGATGGGTAAACGGTGCTGATGATAGCTAACAAGCTTGAAACTAGTACATCGTTCCTGTGTCAGTGTTGAACAAAAAGGTGACGTGGTTGCCTTAACACCGTATGGCATAAATTCAGGCTATACGGTTTGTTGACAAACAAACTAACAAAGCGACGTTATAATAAACGTCGGCTAAACTGATGCGTGCATATATGTATGTGTACCTGTATGCATATGTGTATATATATATATATATATATATATATATATATATATATATATATGCATGCTACTGTACGTCTGTATACATATATGTATGTACGTATACATACTTACATTTATATATATATATATATATATATATATATATATATATATATATATATATATATATATATATATATATATATATATATATATATATATATATAAAGGAGGGCAGTGAAATAACAACACCAACCGAAATGGAAGACTACTGAGAGACACCCTGCTGGAGGCGAACTTGATGGCGACCAACCTAAGGTTTAGGAAGAATCTGGGGAAGATGTGGACCTACATCTCAGATATGCACCTGTCCAAGTCCCACATTGATTTCATTCTGGTGAGGAAAAAGTGGCGGAATAGTGTTCTGAACACGGAACCATACACCTATTTCAGTACAATGGGTAGTGACCACCGGCTTGTTATGAGTGAGGTCCGGGTGAGCTTAAGAAAGAGCAAGGCTCGGCCTCAGAGAACAATCTATGACTGGGGAGCTTTCAAGGAAGATGATAAGCTACAGGAGAGGTTCACAGTGGAAGTGAGAAACTGGTTTAGTGCTCTGTGTGGAGAGTCAGAGGAGAGAGAGATTGGATGGACTGAGGAGAGTGTGACGAGGAGGTACGGGCACTTTACCAATACAGTGGCGGAAGCAAGTGAAACCCTGGTGCCGAGGAAAAAGAACAAAGGGAAGCACATCAGGTCTGCAAACCCAAAAGTGTGTGCAGCCAGAGAACACCTGAAAGCTGCCAGGGACCAATTCTATGCTGATCCTTCGGAGGAGTGGATGGAGACTGTGGAGGTGATGAGGGAAGAGCTCTGTACCGCTTACACTGAGGTCAGAGAGGAGGCACTGATAGAGAAGATCAGAAGTGTGGAGAGAGCGGTTGACAGATCTGGATGTAAGGAGAGCTGGATGATCATCAACGAGATCACAGGGAGGAAGAGAAGGTGGTCGAGTGAGATCCAGGGAACGGGGCCCGAGGATAGGAAGAGGAAATGGCTAGACCATTTTAGGACGCTACTAGGAGAGCCACCCTCCACAGTCCAGAGCACTGGGGAGATCAGGCGGCTGTTTGAGACAGAGTCCTTCACCAGAGTGGAGCTTCAGAGAGCCAAGAAGAGGATTAAGGAGGGCAAGGATCATGGAGTGGCATCAGAGGTGATGAAGAGGTGTGATTTTGATGATATCATCCTGGGGTTCTGTAACGGGGCACTGGAGAAAGGAGTTGCCCCGAAACAGTGGAGGATCAGTAACATCGTCCCAGTGCCAAAGAAGGGAGATATCTCTAACACCAACAACTACTGGGGGATCTCACTGACGTCACTTGTGGCAAAGACCCTCAACAGGATGATTCTTAACAGGATCCAGCCTGAGATGGAGAAGAAGCTCAGGGACAACCAGAACGGCTTCAGAGAGGGTAGATCAACCACCAGTCACATCCTGATGCTGAGGAGTATATTAGAGGGAGTATAGAGCAAAGTGCCTTCCTGCGGTCATGGTTTTCATTGACTTTAGGAGGGCCTTTGATTCTGTGGACCGTTACTGCCTGATGAAGATCCTACAGGCCAATGGAATCCCCAAGAAGATAGTGGACCTGATATCACTGCTCTACACCAACACCAAAGCCCAAGTCATTACACCTGATGGGATGACAGAGTTCTTTGAGATACTGGCTGGAGTGCTCCAGGGAGATACATTGGCTCCCTACCTTTTTATCATCGTAGTGGTCTATTGTATGCGCCTTGCACTGGAGAAACACCAGGACTCTGGCTTTACTGTAGTACCGGCTCAGAGCAGGAGAGTTAGGGCGAAAGAGATATCGGATGATGAATTTGCCGACGACATAGTTTTGGTGACAAATACAGTGAAGGAGGCAGAGGATTTGATGCGGGAGGTTGAGACTGTGTCGATGAGTGTGGGGCTGTGAATGAATGAAAATAAAACAAAATATCTGGTAGAAAATGTTGAGAAGGGGATCACTAATGTAGGCGGGAAGCCGCTGGAATTGGTTGAGGAATTCCTGTATTTGGAAGCAAAGATTGGGAATACAGAAGA
>OZ024742.1:90949069-90969069 GCA_964016885.1 Eledone cirrhosa | reverse complement strand
GTCGAAACGGCTTGAGCTCTGCCGTGGGGGTCATACTTTCTCCTATATATATATATATATATATATGTATTAGAAATATAAGGTTCCACCGTATTTTTTACTAAAGAAATTTTTTAGCCTGATAATAGGGTTTTGAACCCTCAGAGAAATGGAAAAAAAGATTAGTATTGACGTACATGTGAGTCGAACCCACATCTTTAGTTATACAGACCACTGTTATACCATTACATCACCCATCTCCTTCCATTCAAATTAGAAGCTACATTCTTAGCAAGTAAATGACAAGTAACTATGTTTTGAAACAGTGAGCGAGTTTGAAATTAGAAATATAAGCTTTCACCGTATTTTTTACTAAAGATTTTTTTTAGCCTGATAGTGGGGTTTAGAACCCTCGGAGAAATGGATAAAGATGAGTATTGACGTACATAGGAGTCGAACCCACATCTTTGGTTATCCAGACAACTGTGCTACCATTAGACCAACACATCACCCACACGGTTCTAAACCCCACTATCAGGCTAAACAATTTCTTTAGTCAAAAATACGGTGAAAGCTTATATTTCTAATTTCAAACTCGGTCACTGTTTCAAAACATACTTATATATATGTATATATATATATATATATATATATATATATATATATATATATATATATATGTGTGTGTGTGTGTGTGTGTTGTCTATCACAGGACAGGAACGGTTTCAACAGTGTTGACTGTCTAACATTTTAGAGTTCACACACATTAGTCATTGAATTAGTTGCAGTCAGCATTCAAGCTCATATCCATAAGCACCGACTCCGATGGGTAGGCCACAATTTTAGATCTGAACACAGCAGGATCCCAAATCTTGTCCTTTATGGTAAATTAATACCTGGTACAAGACTCCAAGCTTTTTATAAGTATCATTTCAGCACGAGTGAAGTCTGACCTTTACACCTCACTTCCTGAAACACAAGCTGCGTATCAACCTGGAAGAGGCACCATTGAGCAGATCTTAGCTATTGAACAAATCATTGAGAAATCATTAGAATTCGACAACCCTGTGCACATCACCTTCATTAACCTCACAAAAGCTTTTGACAATGTGAAACTAACCAGCTTGTGGCAACTCTTAAACAATTGACAAGAAATATATCAATTTACTGAAAGAAACTTACACCAACTCAACAGCATATATCAAGACAAATTTGGGAACTACACAGTGTATAGAAATCTTGAAGGGAGCTAAGCAAGGGGATGTACTAGCAGCACTTCTTTTCTGTACAGTTGTAGCTGCACTTATCTACCAAACTGAAGAAGAATGCTCCCCCGATAAATAGGAGGTAAAATCCTATAAAATCTTAGCTATGCAAACGATCTGGCCATCACGAGTTACTCTAGAACTTATCTGCAAAACTTTCTGAATATACTGTCCAAATATTCTCTAGAGGCTGGTTTACACATCAACATGTCCAAAGCAAAGTGTATGACAACTGATAAAAACAATGCCAATCTTCAACTCACAATCTACAACCAGCAAATTGCTCAAGTTACGGTGTTTGTATATCTCGGTAACAAACTATCATGAAACAACAACGGAATGGTCACTGTGCAGTATCGCATCGATCTAGGTTGGGCAGCTTTCAACAGGAATAAGGATGTACTAACATCAAAACGAGTTTCCTATCACTTGAAGGCTAAGATCTTCGATATTTACATCCTACCAGTTGTGTTATATGTTCTTGATTGTGTTAATTGGACGACATTGGACGACAAGGTCACTTCAGATGCTTAGAAGAGAAAGAAAGACAGAGAAGGGGGGGGGGCAGAATTGCATTTCAAGGATTGTGTGAAAGATTCATTAACACAATGCAAAATGGGATGTGATGGCATTAAATAGAAACGTGTGGCACACCGGTATTCCTAATCCTGTAATTGTTTTTCACGAATCTATTTCGGAATAGGCTAGCATTAAGTGTGCAGACAAGAATGGCCAACATGTGGAGACCTCTTTATATCATGCGAACTGTATGCGAACTGTGTGGTTGAATATGCCGGACATAAGCTGAATATAGAAGTCACCTAAGCAGGCAATTGTGGGACAGAATTTGCCAACAGGTCAAGGCGTGTAAGGCATTCAAATATACATGTTCATGACCCAGATCAGATTCAAGAGCTGAATGATGGAAGGAAGGGATTCCAATACATTTTATGCAACAAAACATGCATGTCTTTATCAAGCTCTAAAAGCCATTGCAGGGTTCACAAAAAGGAATATATTGTCACAAATAAAAAGGAATATCGCATGGGCATGTTTCAATGAGACAGTGTCTTTGTGATACTATTTATACTCTCAGTAAACACCTTGATCATTATGCTGAAGAAATATGAACGATACGTAATTGCTTCACAGGGGGCCAGAAACACGAACCTAACACATCGATTCTTTGTGGATGACCTGAAACTGTATAGCAAGAATGCATGTTACTGGTTACGAAGTTCTCGAATGATATAAGAATGGTGTTTCACAAGGATAAATGTTTCTTTATGATTTTAAAGCGAGGGAAAATTACAAGCCAATCTAGCAACATCTTTATCAATGGCCTGACTGTTTCAACGGACTCACACTAGAAATCCTAGAGATATTTAAGGTCAGGTAGAAATATATCCTATTATGGAATTTGTAACAAGAAAAAGGAGTAAACAGGGAATATAACACATAAATAAGAAACGTGGTTTTTTAACCTGTCTGAGCACAATACATCTGTAGCTTACGATGTGTTTGCTGTGCCTGTGGTGACACCAACATTTGGACTATCCCAGCTATTGATGTTAAAATCTGAAATGTTCTAGCCGGCACCGGAAATTTACATATAAACAGTCATATGGAGTGCTACTACTTGAAACATAAACAGAGAGGTAGAGACATAACACAGCATTTCAGTGTCGCACAATATCCCTCCGACAACATGTACGAACCACCAACTTTCGAGGCCACTCTATAGAACAAGGCTGTCTACATGAGATTTGGGAAGGAGCTCCTGAAGAAATATTCCCAGCATGATAACCAGTAACTCATACTGGGGTAAATACAGCACTGCGGATGAAAAGCTGCGTCGTTATCAACAAAATATTCTTGTCTAAGTGGCCAGAAAACTTCAAAATGTGAGTAATACAGATAAACAAAGTAATCTATCTTGAACCAACAACCGGTATATTGGCTCTCACTTTTAAGGATATGCTTTTGTAATAAGAAAAAACCAGGAAATAGCAACGAATAACCTGATGCACAAAAGAGATAGGGTTGCAGACAAAACACCAAGATATGACAACAGATGCAGACAGTCCAGAATAATCAGTGTGGATGTTTCCCACATCATAAGTAGTTGTCCAAAATGTCATCACGATGCAGTCTCCCCATGCGGCATGATGAACTGGCCAAAACACTATACAATGCAATACTAAGAAAAGATAGGCCTGAAAGTTAACATCTAAAACGTAATAATGATGTTGAGGACATAATGCATTGGAGGAATGTTCCAGTCAAAATCCCAGTAAATTACAAGCATAACAGACCAGACATATGAATATGGGGCCGAAAATGAGAAGCCATGCACAATTGTGGAAATCAGATGGCCAGCAGATGCGAATATAATGGCATTACATGACAAGAAGGAGAACTATCCACCTTATGCGGATAGAATGTTTTGCGGTACTCCTTCCGGCTAACTGGGCTCAGAGTTTAAATCCTGCCAAGTTCAAATTTGCTTTTCATTATTTCGAGGTCGATGAAAGAATTACCAGTACAATACTGGAGTCAATTCGTCCTCCATATTTCTTACTCAGTTACTCTCTCACATTTTCTCCTTCTCTTAAAAATAACGACTGTGATCAGATTTGTGCTCCGCCAGTGTTTAAACCTCCGAGAGCCACTTTGTATCACTATTACACCCCTGCCACTTTGCCAAAAGTATACATATATAATTAAGACAAATGACATAGCAGAGTTTTGTAGTTAACAAAATTAAGGGAGAACATAGGCAAAAACTGGGTACATTGAAATTTATGCTCGAAGTAATGCACATTTTGTAGGAGATCATTTAAGTTTACACATTTCTTTGGATATGAAATTATAATACCACACTACTGTTCAAAGAAGAAAAACAACTGTAAGTGGTTACTGGATCAGCTTGAAACAGTTGCCGAGTCGCTTTTTAATCACACCCTTAAAAGATAAAGAAGGAAGAAATGTATAATACATTGAATAATAATCCCCTACATACACTAGGTCTGAAATAACGAAACTGAATTGTTTCAGATGCAATGAATTTAATTAAAAGTCAGCTAGATCAATGTTGACCTTAGTCTAAACAATAACAACAGCAACTACATACAACACTGTAGTTATCTGGAAACATTGTGTGGCTAAATAGTATCTTTGGCATTGTTGTTTACTCGTGTTTCAGTCTGATCGAATTGACATAATCACAGTTCTAGATGTGTCTCTAAAATTATATTATCCAATGTTCTTTCTTTTTTAAGCTATAGGGTATTTGATGGCGATTTGGTGGCTATTTTTAATAGACAAGAGCGACCGTATAAGGGCCTCACCTTCGCGCATTTCTGCTATCCTAAAATGGCAGCAATACTAAAATGTTTAGTAAAATAGAACTTTTAAAACCACTACAAATGCTAAGCTTTACAATTTCTGTTGAACCTTCTGCTAATCTGCTGTTTGGCCTTCCCCTTTAGGGCCAAATAATCATCTCCAGACAATTGTTGATTCACTATAAAACTTAGGTGAGACACAATTGAGGATTTCTCCCACATCTGATATGATCCCGTTGCTACATATACAGACAATCTAAACTGTATCTAAAAGAATGTCTCTCAATTAATTTTGATAAGGTTCTCCGCCAATACATCAACATATGTCTCCTCACTATACCTTTTCAGTCACAAATAACTTGGTTTCGTCCCGCAGATAGTAGGCCCTCTTCCGCCTCCACCTATGCTCGCACGAATCACTTGTTTATTATTTTCTCATTGTCCATATTGTCTCTACCACACACGTCCATAGACCAACAAATTTTTTCTCAGAATCTTCTCCAGTTATCAATTCTCATGAATTCACCCACTACTCTCTTTCTCGACTAGCATTCATTCAAAAATATCACCTCGCAAAAATCTCACCTCTCTGTAAGGGACTATAAAGGCCATGGCCACAACACTTTCCTCCTAACTAAAGCATTACAAACATGAACATGTAAATTGATTAACGTCCCTATGGCAATGGTAACTGATGCGAATATTGTAAACCTATTTATTGTGGTTATTAAGGAAGTGCACTGGCGACTTGTTCTCTCTCTCTGTTGTTTCAACATTTCTACATATTTATATTTCTATAAATCTATTTCTATATTTGTAAATAATAAATACTATAATTAGTAATTATGCATTCTGCATCATTCATTTGCTGTGATATTTAAAAAAATCATACAATTCGTATGGGGATGTAACATATCTTATTGATTATTGGTGGATGATAAACCTCAAAATAAGTCACAGGATATGATAAACGACAAATAAATCTGATGAAAAACATCTATCGTTTTATGTAAATATAAGAGTGTCGACGTGTGTGCATATATATATATATATATATATATTGTACTGTGTCGTTTGCTTTGTTATACATATTGTACTGTGTCGTTTGTTTTATTATATATATATATATATATATATATATATAGTAATAATAATAAATTTGAAGACTAAAATCCAAAGAGGGCTCGAGAGAGAGAGAGAGAGTGTGTGTGAGGAGAGAGAGATTAGATAGATAGATGGTAATGGTTACGGCTGGTGCTCTAGATTTTTTCCTAAAAAGAAACACCGTTATACAGAGTCGGTAAAATATAACATAAATACCAGTTTGATGGTATTAATAACTTTGATACGGACACTAATGATGACATTTAGTATCACTAAACGATCGGTATCACTAAATGATCAAGAAATCCAGAAAGACTGTTGCACCCTTCTAATAAATAATGATCCTAGCTAACATCACAACCGTTGCTTGAATGATTTTGATTATATATTTGCACAATCAGATTTGACGTGGGTTTAAACAACAGCAAAATTCAGCCGAAATACGATACTCAATGGTATGTCACAAATCATGTTGATATTAGAGCTACAAAACAATTTTAATCGGGCAACAATCATTTTCTCAGCAGGATCGAATCTCTACCTAAAATTACATAGGATGTATATTTTTGAAACCATCTTTTGAAATTATTTTCCTGTTATCTTGATAATTTCTTATTTAATTTCAAGCCATAGATTTTCCCCATTTCTCTTTCATATTCATTAATAGCTTGCGATTATTTGTATATACTTCTTAATCCATATATTCTATGCTATATGTGTTTTTGATCATTACACAAGATAAATGAAGAAATAAGACATAATAGATATTCTTATTCATATTAATGTTCGGAGTTTTAATATGTATAAAGTGTCATGACATCAATTTGATTTCTTCCACTCTATTCTCCCTAATCTTCTTATTACAATACAATATTTTTTCTTTTTTTTTTTCTCAATTAAAATTTTTGCATAATTATGACTGATTTGTCATAACAAATTTATGAGTAAATATTTTTTAAATATGTGTTTAAATGTTATTCAGGGATTAACATCGTTTGAAGACCCTCTAAGACCAGTAAAATTGATGCAGCCGATATCCAGTAAGAATATCACTGAATCAATGTTAACTTGAACCGAATGTTTGAAACACAGTCAAGTTTGCTAAATGCATCCAAGGATCAGGTACAAGTTATGAACCTAATGGTGTGTTAAGTATATCACATACTACCATCTTGTTGGTGGTTTGAAATAGAAGGATAGTTATTAGCTAAATGTCTTTTATTCAACCAGTTATCAAGTTCCTTGTAATAAGTTCATTTTAAAATTTAGGTAAATATGTTTTTCATTTAAAGTGGGCCGATTGATTAAATCAATATATATCATATGTATACATTATATGAGATGTTTAACCAATGGATATTTCAGTTTATGTATATGTTTGAGTATATCTTTAGAAGGACCATACTGTATCAGTAGTGAATCATCAATTCTGGACTGCCACGTTTTATATACTTGACACGTTTTAATTTTACATTGATTGGTTTGACCAATGATGGTACACAATTTTCTAAATGCCATTAGTAAATGCTGATCAAAGCATTTGTTTTTATTATTGTTGTTTAGTTCCAGGCCAGCTCTAATCTAAGAAGTGTATAATCGTAATCCTTCAAGCCCAAATCATATATTCTTTTGCTTTTGAGGAACCTGAGTGATGCAAGCCGATGTATTTCTTGAAGATGGTTGGGGAGCATTCCATTGATGTTTTGTTGCGGCATCTAGCACATCGATTTAATATGTACAAGTTTTGTTTGTTAGCTCATATTTATTTATTTAATTTGTTTCATGCTCTGGGGGTATAAAATACACTGAAATATTTTGTCTTTTGCTCCCTATTGCTTTCTGTTTTCGATAACATCTAAATATAGAAAACACAGTTGATAGTCAAAGTGTCAAACCAACATCTTTACAAACTAAGTAGTTCTGTAGAACTGTTATTTTTCATATAATCTGGATTTGAAAAATTGGTTAACAATCAAGAAATTAATCACAGATATAATATTAGAAGAATTTCATCTAGACTAAACATTTTGACACTTCTTAATAGTCAGTAATATGAGATTGGCGAAAGATGAATGTCTAGCTTTCGGGATTTTTGTTTTATTGAATAGCTAAAAATAACTCAGAGGAATCTATTTTCGAAAAAAGTACAACCTCCATATATATATATATATATAATATATATATCGAAGTTGTACTAAATAAACATACAGAATATTATCAAATATACTATACGTACATTCATACATACATCGCTATTTCAGAGGACCAATACTAATTCCAAATATTTATATATATCAACTAGAAATTGATTGACATATATATATTTAAAATAAAGACATGAAACAATCATAGGGGATAATTTGTAAAGTGTGTAATCACGCATAGTTATGTAGGTAACTAATTAAAGTTTAACTAGAGCTTCAAATATTACCTTTTCAAAAAATGATTAATCCTCCTTGTAAATATTTCATTAAAGAAATATATACAAGAATATATTCACCGTTAATCCGTAAAGTCACAGTAGTCAAATGCAACACGTGCGATGGCTCACTCGCAGATTTGCATTTGATGTGTAAACACAGATCGTTAAATTTCCCCCCCCCCCCCCCCCCCCCTGCTGAACATCCAAGATTTGACTACTGTGACTTTCCGGATTAACGGTGAAATATATTTCTTTAATGAAATATATATAAGGAGGATTAATCATTTTTTAAAAAGATAATATTTGAAGCTCTAGTTAAACTTTAATTAGTTACCTACATAACTATGTGTGATTACACACTTTAAAAATTATCCCCTGTGATGGTTTCATGTGTTTATTTTAAATATATATATGTCAATAAATTACTAGTTGATATAAAATGCTCGGATCTATTCATTGGAATCTTTCAGCTTATTCTACGGTGGATATGGCGCATGTCTTTGGACATGACTCCCTTAATTTAATTAAATTAAATTAATTTTATATATATATATATACAATACATAAACAGAGAAAGCGTTAAGCGATAGTCCGACCAACTCCATCTCACTCAACAAACATTAGGATATACCAAAGTATTATCCCAATTTAGTGTTTGGGGTGCTAACTAATCAGTATTTCGTGGATAATTGGTTGTATTATTTTATATGAGACATTATTAAATAAATATCTCATATACATATATATATATATCTATTGGTGCTCAGAAATAGCGATGTGTCTATGCGATGTACGTATAGTATATTTGATAATATACTGTATGTTTATTTTAAAATATTTTGAAGACCATTCGCTATGAGTTTTAAAGTAGTGACAACGTCACTTACTAATCTCGCCAAAAGCAAAGGGAGGTAATCGATACGTTTTTTTCATCTAATATTTTTGACTCCTAACTAATTTTTTATTGAGCTTCTAAAGTTGAATGGTTATGGGCTGCACTTTCTAGCGTTTTTTTTTATCCATTGAAGCCACTATATACTGTTTAGTGCGCATGTTTTCGTCTCATCTTTCACCATGTACAATATTTCAGTTGTCTGGAGACCTTTCTTGGAACGTCCCGCTCTCTAGTGTTGGTGGGCGACTGGAATGGGATCTTAGATGCACGCTGAGATTGTGTCGGATTAGCGGATAAGGGGAGGAGGGTGTAAAAGCCTCACAAACTTACTCAGGCGTTTTCAACTGTCGGACAGGTACCGATTGGATTTCCCAAATGTGCTAATGTGGACTTGGACAAACCGCATCGGGTCATCCAGATCATATCTAGATAGACTATTTTGTAGGGAAATAGATAGGTCTAGCATAGGCTGTCCACAATTCAAGATAGTCAGCTACACGGACCACAAATTCGTGAACTGTGTGGTTGACTTAGATAGGCTTCATAGACAGGGACCCGGCTACTGGAAGCTAAACGCGTCATTAACAGCGCGCAAGGCCTACAGAGACCGGATTAGCGAACTAGTTAAGCGGGCGTTGACGGGGGCCATCGTCAACAACAAATGGTGGTTTGCTCTGAAAAGAGCGATTAGAATAGAGTCCATTAGGTTTAGTAAGGCTTTAGCAATAGAGAAAAATAGAGCAGAGAGAGAACTCGTTAGAAAATTAGACGAGGCTCTTAGCAAAGGCATCGCGACACACGTACTTGCGGCGAAATTGGCCCTTAACCAATTCTTCAATGCAAAGCACGAAGGCTGCGTTGTCAGAGCTAGGGTGCGTGCTCTCAGACACGAGGGGAGGAAAGCCGTTCAATGAGCAGCGGCGGGCCGGATCGAGGGATGGACTTTAGTGCCTACCTCGACGGACTTCCGCGGCTCTCGGCCACTCAGGCGGAGTGTTGCGAAAAGCCGATAACAGCAGCTGAAGTACGGGAGGCAATGACTAGCTTCACAAGGGGTAAATCGCCTGGTTTGGATGGTCTGCCCTATGAACTTTACGTACAGATGCCGGACTTGTTCGGAGGACTCTTGGCGGACGTCTGCTGCAACTGGCAACAGAACGGGAGAATTCCCAGCTCTGTGAGCCGAGGAGCGGTGGCGTTGCTGAGAAAGGCTCCGAACAAGGGGGATAACATAGATAATTTCAGACTCATAACTCTGCTAAACACAGAGTTCAAGATTTTCGCCAAGGTGCTAGCAAAGAGGTTGGTGCTTGTCGTTCGTGGTCTGGTGGGAGAAGCGCAGACATGCGCCATTGCAGACAGATCCATCCACGACAACCTCCACCACATGCGATACATCGTGGAGAGGGTAGCTATGGAACCTGACACGAGTGGGTCCTTGATCAATTTAGATCAGTCGAAAGCTTACGATAGGGTCGACCATCATTATCTGGGGGCAGTACTGAGGGCGGCTGGCTTTGTGCCCGTCTTCAGAGGCTGGATCGCTGCCATGCACAGCGTGATCTGCTCTATTGTAAGAGTGAATGGTCACCTTTCAGGAACCGTTCAACATCATGCACTCGGTCCGCCAAGTAAGTCCCCTCTCGTCCCTCTTGTACATATTGACTCTCGAGCCATTACTGCACAAACTGGAGACGTTGAGGAGGGGGGGGGGCGGTCCCGCGCGAACTAGGATGCGGAAGATCCGTGTCAGTATATGCGGACGATGTCACCGTAGTGGTGTCGAACGCCAAACACATCGAGGCGATCGGCACTACACTAAGAGAATACGAAGCGGTGACAGGAGCAATGATCAACCAGGAAAAGTCGGTGGGCATGCAGCTCGGCACCTGGAGAGGCAAGTCCATGCCGTCCAACAGCGTCGTCGGGCGCTGGACGGACGGACAGGTTAAATTGCAGGACATGGCGGCGATAATGAGATCCATGGGCGAGCTCTCTCCAACGGTCTCTGTCCCTCATTATTGCCGCCATGTCCTGCGTTCCAACAGACCAATGTCTGTTCTTAGGGCATCAACATATGTTAACTTCGGTCTTCCTCTTCCAGTGTGTCCATGCAGGGGCTCCTACATGAGCACTGAGTGCAGTGTCAACTCTGGATGATACACACACATACACACACACACACACATAGGCGGACGTGTGTTTATACTAGTATGCATCAAAGTCTAAATGTTTCAATGTCTCTCTTTGTGATTATATTTATGCAACAGTCAGCCTACATTGACAAAATCATACGCATATATATAAACATATATATATATACGGGTGTCTGTGTATGTATGTGTATGTGTGTCTACGTTTGTGTGAGTATATGTGCGGTAGCAATGTTTAACCTTTCGGTTGTCAATATTAGACATTTTATACATAAGTTTATAGTTCCTAAACTAGCCTCAATGTAATTCCATCTTTATCCGTAATGATCTTTATCCGTATGCTCTTCAGTTGACATCTGACAGATGTCAACTCATGGGGTGTTGACTAACTCTTCTCTTGAAGCAAATTACAGCAAACTATAAGAAAATACAGTGCAGAATGACTTATAACACAAACATATATAATATCATATATATTTATATGTTGTTTTTGGATCTTCATAATTTCCAAGCTCTACAGTGTTCCACAACTGAACATCCTTCTCCAGATAATAATGTGTAAGTGGCTGCGCTTTCCATACACATGTACCCTTAACGTAGTTCTCAAAAAGATTCAGTGTGTCACAATATGTGACAATGTTGACAATTTTAATTACAGGTCCAACTCATTTTTGTCAGCTGATTGGACTGGAGCATCGTGGAAAAAAAAGTGTCTTACTGGCGGCCACAACACGCCACCTTGTGAACAGAACTCACAACCGTACGATTATTAGTTGAACAATCTATCTACTAAGTCACATACATTCATTATACTATGGCTGTTAAATAAAAAAAGATGGCTACCTCAATCTTTATTTAGATAAAAGGGTGAATGAATTGGGGTGAATAACCCAACGAAACTTACGTACATTCATATGATGTCACTCTTGTAACTAATTATACTTAACTCGTCCTATATATATATATATATATATATAAATAAATGTGCTCACTTGACACAGTGGATAACTAACACAACTACTACTTTCCTGTTACGAAAGAACACTTGCATTTATACAACACTTGATGGACCATATCAATTCTATGTAAAAATCTTACGTATAATCATGTTCTAAACAGTTGGACGTGCTAGAGATAATATCTGAGTTAACTGAAGGCTTTTAATTTCAGATTATTTCGGCTCCTATGCTTTGTTAGGTACATATGTTGATGTAAACCTTGATTAGTACTGGAATTTAATTCGTAATTATCTTTGCATGATCTGAGATTATAATTGGAGGAGAATGTAAATATATTTAGGCGTCTATTCAGTTTAGTGTTTTAAGTTTCTATTAAATAACTACTAACTACCTGGTCATCATAAAGATACATTGTGTCCAGAATTCTTAGTGTCTATTGGAGAACATAAATAATTTGGGTGGAGAAAGCAATCGGTTAAATTGAACTCAGTATCGGATTAGCAATCTTTCTAGCGTCCACAAAATAATTGTTTCTACTTTTGGCACAAGGCCAGCAATTACCCAGTACATTACTGGTACTTTATTTTATCGGACCGTAAGGATGAAAGGCAAAGTTGACTTCGGACAAAATAATTGTTTCTACTTTTGGCACAAGGCCAGCAATTACCCAGTGCATTACTGGTACTTTATTTTATCGACCCCGTAAGGATGAAAGGCAAAGTTAACCTCGGACAAAATAATGAAAGGTAATGTGGAAACTAATTGTATTTGAAACTAATCGTAAGATGTAACGAAATGCGACATGCCCTGTAGGCTGATTTTGTGCAGTTTCTCTTCCTCTCACTCATACCTGGAACACAGTGGAATTAGGTACAATCGACTAAAATCGTATTTAATAAATACTTAATCTTCGAGAAAGATGAAAAGTGACGCCCACCTGCAGCACCATTTAAATATAGAACGTAAAGTAATGTAACTTGCACACCACAAATCATCTTAACAAATACATATGCATAGTCCCATAATTCCTGAGGGGATTGTTGGGGTGCCGTGTTGAAATACGGCCCTTTCTAGGTCATTTAAAAATCTGGCAGAGCCCATCTCTCTCCTGGTCGGATTTCAGCAGATTTCTTCCACAGAATGACAGAAAGCGGGCGACTGGAAATAATAAACAAATATAGAGGAAGAAGGACACCCAGTACATGACTGGTAATTTCTTTATCGATCGCATATGGATGAAAAGCAAAGTTGACCTCGTACACTCTAAATATGACCACCTAAAAAGTTGATAATGATTTCAGGCATGCCTACAAAAATCGACCCCTCGTTATTACATGCTAGCATTCGAGAGTCGACTAAAAAGTTCATAGGCTGACCAAATAACTCTCATGAAATGACCGAATGAGGTTCACTTTTCAACATCGTCCCTGGAAAGAAACTATGTAGTTATTAATTAGGGGAGATGAAATTAATGCGTGCAAAATTTCACAGTTCTAGTATCAACCCTTCATAGATAGCCTATGAACTTTTCAGCCACCCACGATTTCATTGGTTTCAGGAAGCGGAATTAATGAAAATAAAAACAGTTTGTCAAATCGGCAGCACGATTTGAACTTAGATCTTAATCTACTTAATCTACTATGACTCTCCAGACACAGTAAGCGAATCCAATGCCCTTTCACCTGTTTGATATTAAAAAAAACCCATCCAAATGAGAAAACAAAATATGATAGTCCCACATTTCACTATGTAAATTCATACTCATGTATTGTATAAAGAAAATTGTAATAAATTAAATATATTAGTCATTGTCACCGCGTGAGAATATAAACTATTAGCAAGCTCCAACTCTTAAATGTTTATTTTTATAGGCGCGGCTATAGCTGTGTGGTTAAGAAGGGATCTTCGTGACCGCGTCGTCTCGGGTTCAATAACACTCGTGTTGATGAGTACTCATTAAGTGTAATTCAAGCGGATCACTGAAATTGCGCCGAAGTGCGTTGTATATATATATATATATATACACACAAATGTATACAAACACACACACAAATGTATATAAACACACACACACTGGATTTTAAAAAAAAAAACTATTTATTTGATACAAAAATTAAATGATAGTATTGTAGTTGTGGGTGGGCCCATTTGTCTCCTCCTGACAACCAATATTATTAGACCCAGTGCGCCAATACACGAACCCACAAACACACACACACACAAATACACACACACAAATATATATATATATATATATATATGTGTGTGTGTGTGTGTGGTGCGCGTGATAATGTTGGTATCCATAACCTAGTGATTTGAGTAATAGACATCGATAAAATTAGTACTGGGGGGGCCGATATGATTGATATTAAATATGGCATATTAAGGCAGCGGTCCAATGCCTAAAACCACACAGACGCACACACACACACATGTATATATATATATATATATGTAACGTCATACAGAATGCAAATGACTAGTTAAACCTACCTAATAAAAATCACTTGTAGTTTTCTTTTTTGTTTGACAGATATACTCTTGTCATTTTTACAACTTGACAAGAAATAAATTCCTATTGTCTCGTCTCACGTAATAAATCATCTGGATTAGAAAAGGTATCTTCTACAATGTATGTATATGGGCTCACACATACATACCCATGTGTATATATATATATATATATATATATATATATATATATATTCACACACACAATTACCCATATATGTATATATATGTATATATATATGTTGGACTCTCCCGTCGTATATCGACATATGTGGGTGCAACAGTCTTCTCAGTACAATCTTTTATGGTTATGTCTTAAATGTCACTTTATTCTAGCTGCTGATGTACATCAAGCCGCATTTAGTGCAGATGAGTTTATTTTGAGCGCATCTTGGTGTTAGACTTTACATCATGAAGACGGATGAGATGAGATTTTTCATAGTTGTTTATACCTTCGTGGCACAGTCTTCATTTTACACGGTCAGCAGCTGGGGTGCAAAAGAAGATTTAATGTTGTACTTTAGTTTTTCTTTATATCTGAGTAATGTTCTGTCTACATTACATGCACCATTATTCAGTTGACAGTATAAGTGTACTTTGGGTGTGCGGTCCTCAGTCATCCGTAAGACATGTGCAACCAATCTGAGTTTGGATTACATCAGAAATGACTCAATCCCACCGATATTTCCTCTAGTGAAAAGATCAGCATTGGAGATTCTGTCACAAAGTGCATAACCACAGATAGAATGAAGACATTTCTGGAAGACACTAAGATTATAAATGTGGGTTCCATAAAATGTCCATGACTACGAACTGTATAAGACTGTTGTCAGTTCCACTGCACGATAAAGTGCAACTTTCGTTTTTAAGGATATAGCTTTCACACACTGTAGACGATGATGTAGTTTGTCAAAGGCGTCTGTCGCTTTATAGATGTGATTGATGATCTCATCATGTATACACACACACACACACACACACACACACACACACACACACACACACACACACACACACACACACACACCATAAATATATATACACAATAAATCAAGGTTATAAATCAATTTTGTTTTAATTCAGTCCATCTTTAATCTCAACAAATATTTCTATACAGATGATAGTCTTGTAAATTCATCTAAATTTAAACAATGAACCATTCTGTTACAATAAATAATCTTCCAAGTGGTATTGACCCTTAAATGCATGACATCAGGTTTATTCAGTATTAATTATTTATGCCCTCACCATCTTCAACTGCAGATACCTTAACCCTCGAAGTACACCTTTGATTGGACTCGGATTCCTGCTTGATGGGGACCTCAAGTGCGCATTGAGCTTTTCGCACCTTACTAAAAACAATAGTGGACTCGTCCACTATAATTACTCACATATTACTCGTACCTTGACTAGCCTATTAAATATACAGCCTATGAACTTTTCAGCCGACCCTCGTATATATATATATATATATATAGTAATCATTTTTTTCTACTTTAGGCACAAGGCCAGCAATTTGGAGGGAAGGGAAAGTCGATTAAATCGACCCCAATGCTTACTCGTACTTTATTTTATCGACCCCCGTAAGGTTGAAAAGAAAAGCTAACTTCGGCGGAATTTTAAATCAGAACGCAAAGGGCTGTAACTCTATGCCACGAAGCATTTGATCCGCATTTCTACCGATTCTGCCATTCCACATATTAATACTAATAATAAATACAAAGACCAAAAGCAATATTTAATCGTAATTTTCTTAAAATATTTACTTCTGCAGGTACAGATTAATTTTTTCTCGGTTTCAGAAGATCCCGGATAGGGTGAAAGCAGAAATCCTTTGCTTAAACTTTAATCTCTATTAATAATACACACACAAACACAAACACACACACACATATATATATATATATGTATATATAAGGAAAAGAAATTGAAAATGCAACTGGAGTTTTTAAGAATATTTATTTATTTATTTTACCGGTTTCACAGTTCTTATGATTTTGAAAAGTAGCATTGAGATGGAGGGTTTGGGTGTCTGTTGTGGTTTGTCTCATTTATACAAGGGTCGGCTGAAAAGTTCATAGTCTGTAATGTTAATAGACTGACCAAGATACTCTCATGGAATAACCAAATGAGGTCTATTTTTCAATATAGTTCTTGGAAGGAAACAATAGTTATTAATAAGAAGAGTTGAAATTAAAGCAAGCAAGATTTCCCACCTCTAGCATCATTCCTTCATAGACAACCTATGAACTTTTCAGCCGACCCTTATATATATATATATATGTGTGTGTTTGTGTGCGCGCATGTTTGTGTGTGTGAGAGAGTTGTATTTTCCCTTCGATAGGGTCACGGCCGTAAACCTTTCTAGTTTTTTTTAGACTGTATTTGTTTTTATTGCCATTGCTATTGTTACCCATTGTTTTTATTGTAATTCTTAGTATTTCTCCCGTCGTTAATCGACTCATTTTATTGGGGTTTTTTTTCGTTGATGTTCTTTATTAATGTTTGAATTATTATTGTTTTTATTTTATCTTAGGCGTTCATGTTACTTCTTTCGTATCTCGTAACACTTTGTCTAGTATGAAAATATCAAATGATACTAGACTATCAAATAATATCTTTATGTAGTAAAGAAGAGCGTACGAACAACACATAGGAAGCAAGAAAAGCAGGCAATAGTCACCACAACAAGCACTAACATCCCTACGACCACCATATAACAACCATCATCATTATAATCGTTATCACTATCATCATTGTCATTATAGTCATACTCACCATTTTCATCGTTAACTACATCACAATTTTTCCTCGTCATACCCCTCCTCATTATCATCAATATCGCTCCAATCATTATCGTTATTACCATGCTGTCATCCACGTAACCATTCTCAACACGTCAGCCGCTACTATTAAAACTATCCTTCTACTCATCATCATCCTCCTCATTATCATCATTATCGTTTTCATCACTGTCATCTTCATCAACGAGAATGACTACAGTACGAAAGAAAGTTACGTTACCACGTTGCATTGGACACGTGATACATGTTATGGTCTTGTCCAGTCATGGACAAACTGTGGCCCATTTGGATTTCTGAATGACCTACCTAATTTCAAAATTGCTTTGAATATTTTAGAAGTTCGGCCCACTTTATGATGCGCCACATTCTATGCGGCCCACAGCTCGAAAAAGATTGCCCGTGGCTGATATAATCAGAGGAAGGTAAGCAGCACCCATGACCTCCTGAAAAAATCCGATACAAGCCAACCGTAACCTCTAAACCAATGTGGTCGTGTCTTATTGGATAACGTAATATATCTTCAATTCAAAAATTCAAATGAAGTTCACATCGTCCTGGGAGCTTCTTCACAGTTTCAATCAGCCCACATTCTCCGACAACATTTTGTGTGTGAATCAGGAGTAGAATTTGTAACGAGCTGGCCATGCCAGACCCCATAATTGTGTACATAATGAAATACGAAACAAGGCATCACGTGAAAAGTAAAAGATCGCCCAAACAAATTGTATACAAATATTGAATTAGACAACGTTATTGTTGGTTTGCTGCAGGTCACCCCTTTCGAGCAAAGACGTGCCAGACAGTTGTTGATAAAAGCGAAAAGAATCACGCGCATATGTCTCGACTATGTTGTTTATATATTTTAATGATTAATGGCGGCAGCTTTTATATAAGTTCGCCAAATGTGGAAATGTAGTTACCAGGATCTGCCGAGAATGGTCGGGATGATGGAGTTGATGTTGATTTTCAGCATCTAGAGCTAAATGTTTGTAGCGAAGATGTGAGCAATGTATAGGAGGGAATCATGACGGTTATAGTTTGGAGAACACTATTTGAGGGGAATCTTAGGTGTAGTTTAAGAGGCACGTCACGACAGAAAATAGTATTTGTGTCTTAGGCGGTATTGTATAGAATGGGAATTCACTTGGCACGTTCAAAGGAGCGGAGGCCGATTGACGTTGAAGTAGATTAGTCATACAGGAGTAATTAAACGTCTGAAAGCTAGTGAAATAACGCGCCGACGAGCTTAAGCGTGTAAGGTGTTGGTGAATAATTCGTAGCTAAACAATCGAAAGACTTTCTTTTTGATATGGTCTCACATGTCTGTATTAATATGAGTAGCACCCTACCAGCTATGTTAACAATATGCCAATGTTCTTCATAATTGAGATTCTTAGTACATCACAAAGTATCCTAATCTCTATAATGAAGTTTTGGCATTTTACCTATTTTGATGGAAACGAGAGATCATCTGAGATTTTCATCTTAGAATTTTCATTGATTTGAGCTTCATTCTGTATTGTGGATGCCAAAAGAATGTGGGGCACAAATCTGTTTCCTCGACAGGTTTAGAGTTATGTGAAGTGATGGTCGTTACTGATGTGCTAAAATTGCTGATATTAATAGTGTGTGTTTTTTTATTGCTATTCTTTATATTGTTGTTGATATGTTTTTGATGTTGTTGATATAACCGTGATTTAAATCAAACAGAAGCAGGCTTGAGACATATGTCAGACAAAAGAAATAGATGTCAAAAATGTGTCTCTAAAATATAGTTTACGATCGATAAAATTATGAAAAATAAAAACATATATAGGATAAAATATTTTCCAGTTCAACATCATTGAACATGGTACGAAGGGGTGTAACGTTAAAAGAAAAACAAAAAGGAAAAATAGAACAAGAATGAGAAATACAGTGGCCGTAACGCAACCACCAAGTATATGTTAACATCTCTTCTTCTTACCCATGCACTATCCTTCAATCTTCTTTCCCTTTCTCGCTCTCAAGTTTATTTATTGCACAATTTTCATTTTATGTGCAAAATATTATATATATATATATATATATATATATATATATATATATATATATATATATATATACAAATATACATACACACACACACACACACACACACACACACACATATATATATATATATATATATATATATATATATATATAAAATATATATAAATGAAAATCCGAAGGCAAAGTAAAATTCCAATCATTTAATCACGACACATGTTTCAATAAGAGATAGATCGATTGTGAAGCCATGATCGATTATCACTGATCTCATCAGGTGAAAATGAATTGTCTTCAAATTCTTGATATGAGGAAGAAAAAATAACGATGTTCTCTCAGAGAATTAATTCCCTCATATGGAGACACACCAGTCAGTCAGAGACATGGCCACTGCTATTAGCTTTAGTTGAGGTCATAAAAGTTTTCAGATTTCTATTGCTGCAAAAGACGTTGGACATCAATAAAATCTGTAGGGATACAGTCAGTCACAGTTAAAAGTGAGTGGGTACACACACACTCCACACTTACAT
>OZ024742.1:90941569-90944069 GCA_964016885.1 Eledone cirrhosa | reverse complement strand
GGCCAGAGTAGGAGCATGCGTAAGCAAGGATATGCTATATAAAACTGTATCCTTTCTCAAACTATTTTAATGAGATTAGGAGTTAGTTAATTCGTGGTCTTCTACTTCTGGGTCTATTTTATTCTTTACATATATATATATATATATATGTGTGTGTGTGTGTGTGTGTGTGTGTGTGTGTGTGTGTGTGTGTGTGTGTGTGTGTGTGTGTGTGTGTGTGTGTGTGTGTGTGTGTGTATGCATGTGTCTGTGTGTATGTGCGTGTGTGTGTGTGCGCGTTTTTGAGTGTGTGTGTGCAGAACCACAGAGAGATTATGTATGGCAAGATTACAAGACTATTGGATCCAGAGTTTGGGGTTGGGGTAGGGTGTCACTCGTCTCAAAATTGAGGAGATAAGATCCAAATCTGCATTATAATTCTACTTGTTCGTTCGTTCGAGCTTTAGGCTTTAGTTAATTAGAGAGGGGGTGGAGTAAGTGAGAGAGCCGGGTATATATGAGCAAGTGTTGCCAATATCACCAAGGAGTACCCGTGACGTCCCATTAGAATTATGCCTTAAAATCTCCCATCTGTAGCACTTGTTTCAACATTGTACACTAGATAATAAGAGAAGATCAAAGAGAGTTTGCGAAATAGCGATTACGTCTTGGTAATGGAAGAACACCTTGAATTGAAGAAGAGAATATGAATGAAGATGATGTTGAAGTGACTCCATTCTCATGTGTAAATGACTCTTTAGGGAAACAAACTTTCAGCGATACAACGCAACAAGAGAAAAGATCGCAAGTAATTTTATCTACCAAGAATGCTAATTGCCTATTGATTAACGAAGAGATTCTCAGACAACTACCCGTTAACAGCTATTCTTATTATAATACTGATAGAGTGATCACTGATGACCCCACAGAGTCTGACATATATTCTATTTCTGAACTTACTTACACCCTTCGAGATGCCGCCGCACAAACTCCAGTTAAAATCAGGTTCAATAATAACGCTCCTACGGAATATTTCAATCAAGAACGGATTATGCAATATGTAATGGGATTGCATTAAAATTCCATCGAAGCTGCTCATATCAATGGTTCTTAGATGGGCAGTCATGTTTTGATCCCAAGACTGAAGTTAGCCCCCAATGATCCCAACATCCTTTTTACTTTGAAAAGAGCCCAGTATCCAGTAAGACTGCCGTATACATTGACAATTAATAAAAGCCTGGTTAAAACATGCAATAAAGTGCGTCTGTTCCTTTCCCAGCCAGTATTTTTCCATGGGCAGCTGTATGTCGCTTTGTCAAGAGTACGTTGGCAGTCACATGTAAAAATTAAAGACAACAGTAAGATTTATATGCAATAACAATGCAAATCGTCCTTTCTTTTTTAAATAATTCCTAATAATTCTTTTCGTTCCGTGGAATTTCCACGGGTCCAGCTTGTATACATTATATTCCCCAATTAAGACTTTTTGCGCGAGTCTGATAAGAAGATTAGCTTGATTAATGCATATAATTTCCGAATTAAATAAAGCACGGAATTCAATGCATCAAAATATTAAGGTTGAAAAAATAAAATGTATATAAATTAAGAAAAATATGTTATTGCTTAAAAATCATAAGTGCATACAGTAGTATATTTGTTTGCTTTAATCTAGTAAATATATATATAATCTCTCTATTGAAAGCAACCTATCTATCTATTAATTTATTAATCTATCTATCTATCTATCTATCTATCTATCTATCTATCTATCTATCTATCTATCTATCTATCTATCTATCTATCTATCTATCTATCTATCTATCTATCTAGCTATGGCGAAAGAGGTTTCCTGGTGAACGAGGTTAAAAGGGCTGAGGTCAAACACCTTTCTCCCCGGCCAACAACTGATTCTTTTTTTCAAATACCACTTTGGAAGAAGAATCAGGACGGAGAGAGAGGTGCTGTACCCCAGCAAGTTTTATGAAAGGTGGGTGAAAGTGGCGAGAATGGCCCGAGTGAATGGGCCTTCTCTCTATATCAGCCTGTAGGTTGAGGAAAAAGAGGAAGAGAGGAAAGGGGTACTAACTCTTCGTACTCCTGGAGATGAGGGTTTCACATTTTTTCGAGGGTAAGTGTTACCCATATTTAATGTCTCCCCCTATTGGGGCAAATCGGTTAATTTTTAAATTACATTTGTGATAGTATTTTACACGCTCTTATTGTATGTAAACTTCCCCCTTTGTATTTATCCCCTTCTTTTGTGCCCCTGTGGCTAATAAAGAAACATATCTATCTACCTATTTATCTCTCTTTTTAAATATATACACCTATCTACTATTTACCTATTTTTCTATCTATCTATTTATTTATCCATATCTCTCTCTTTATCTCTCTCTATCACTATATATAAATATATATATATATATATATATATACATACATATATATATATATATATATACATACATATATATATATATACATATATATATATATATATATATATATATATATATATATA
>OZ024742.1:90919069-90939069 GCA_964016885.1 Eledone cirrhosa | reverse complement strand
ATAATTGCATAGGCTACAAGACTCCTGAATCTAGCATTTCAATGTTGTCATAGCATTCTAGCATGCCTTATATATATATATATATATATATATATATATATATATATATATATATATATAGTTCTTTTTTCAACAAACAAGGGACTACTTTAAAACAATAGCGTAAGGTCTTCAAAATGCTTTTAATTAAGCATACAGTGTATTGCAAAATACACTGTATATACATTCATATATATCGATAATTCAGAGCACGAATTCTAATTTTCAATTTTTGCTGGACTGGCAACCACTCTGTATAATCAGTTCCTGATTATTACTGGAACTCTATAAGAAACCAACATTCATAATTTTAAGCAAGCAGGAGAAGTGGTGAGCTTTGATAAGTACCAACAAGTACGAAACAGAACTCTGTCAGCTTATCTCCCCTTGTTTGCTGAAAATTGAAGTAAGTGACACTGTCGCTACTTTAAAACAATAGCGTAAGGTCTTCAAAATGCTTTTAATTAAGCATACAGTGTATTGCAAAATACACTATATATACATTCATATATATATATATATCGGTATTTCATAGCACCAATTCTAATATATATATATATGTATAGGTATATATATATATATATATATATATATATATATATATATATAATATGTATACGTGTATATGTGTATATGTATGTATATATATATATATATATATATATATATGTGTGTGTGTGTGTGTGTGTATGTATGTATGTATGTTTATATATGTGCCTACATGTGTATATATGTATGTATATGTGTACGTTTGAATGTGTGTATGCATGAGACCGTGTGTCTGTATATATATATATATATATATATAGTATTGATTATACTATTTATGGTTATGCAAATACAAAAACCTTTTGTAGTTATATATATTTTTATAAACCCTAAATAGTGGTAGGCAGTAATATACTACTACCTTATTACCAGTAAGTTAATTAGCTCAATGTAATAACATCAGATGATTTACAGAGCAGTTATATGAATTATAAGAATCAAAGAACTGTTCAAAACATTTTTATGCTTACAACTGTTTCCTCCAAACCGAGGTTTGGATTCTTCGGAGCAATTTATTATTGAATGAACACTTATATGACCTCCTTTTCACCCAAGAGACATACAAATACATATGCAAATATATATATATATATATTAAGAGGAATTCCAACTTTGTCTGATTTACTCGTTTTATTTGCAATCCTTTAAAATTTATAATGGTATTATAATGAAATAGTATGATAGAATATTAGATTCTAAGTTTTAATTGAACAAGTACTTTCATGCTTTCGCAATCTTCAGGTTCATAATATGTGGTGACAGTCAAGTTTGCAATTTTCAACTGTAATAAAATGGGTAAATTTTCTACCTTTCATACATTTTATACAGAGAAAAGTGGCTCCAGAATGCAAAGCCCTGTAAACTGTATTTCGACCAATCGGTGTGTAGTTTCACTGAATCACTACAGCTGATTGGTTTAAGCGTCACGGCTGGTTGAGCATGTCTAACGACCAATAATTAATCATATCCAAAGCATCAATTGTTTTGCTATTTTTAGAAATGATGAAAATAGCATTTTCTATTAATCATCACCATCAACATCACTTTTATTATTATTATTATTGTTGTTGTTGTTGTTGTTGTTGTTAGTGGTCGTAGTCATAGTGATAGTAGAAGTAATACCCCTAAGCGTTATTATTGTTCATTTAGCTTCAAGCTAAATGAACAATAATAGAAAACATAGAAAACATACAGAGGTTCGTATAAATATATATATAAATACATACAGACAAAATGCGTGCATACATACAAAAGCGCGCATACATACACACGAAGCACATATATATATATATACATGTACATCTAATCACACGCACGCACGCGACCATATATATATATATACATATATATATATACATATATATATATACATATACACACACACATATATATATAAGTATCTAAAATACATAGATATAAAAACACACATACACACACACATACGAATGCATTCGTATACATATACAAACACGTATACACACATATGCACACTTACACGCATACATACGATATAAAAACCAGCCGTATGAATAAATGAGTACAAATTATACGCAAGTAAACATACATAAAAGCGGCTGAGGGACAACAGAATATATCTGGAGTTGAAAACGCAAGTGACAAGTGATATCAGGTAGTGAAAGGAAAGGGAAAGTAAAATATGTAAAATTGTGAAGATATAAAGTAAGTGAATCAAAAATCAGGGGGGGGGGGGGCACTGGTGGATGTGAAGTAAAAATAAAGTTAAAAATAAAAATAAAAGTAAATCAGAAAGAGACGTCTGTAAAGAAGGTAAGTTAAGGAAGGTGAAGAACAGAAGAACAAGAGTTTATGGAGGATAAGTATCTGAAATAATAGCTGGAAAGCAAGTGTGATTTCATGTGTGGGCAACTGGTGAACATTTTTTTTTTGCATTTAGGCAGGTTTTTGGTGATTTAGGTTCTGTAAAATCCAATATTTTTCACTTATGCAGAGTGCGCATCTTCTTGTTCCTCTTGCTTATTCTTTAGATTGGTTCAAAATTGACCAATCTAATTTATATTGGATACCTTGGTCTTTCAAATCCCATATTCTGTTAGCCAGAGCTGTTGTAAATCTTTTTTTAGGATGTCGGAAAGATGCGACATGTGAGTAATAACATGTTTTGAATTTGTCTTGTGTCATACCCACATATCGTTCGCTGGTGGCTGGTAGGTTGTTGCTGGTGGTTGTCACTTTAGGCGCATATACAATGGCTTTGGTGTTGCATTTACCTTGTGATGGGCATTCACTTTTGACTCTACAGGAGCAATTTTGATGTTCTCTGGGTATTTTCTTATTGAAGATATAAGATTTTAATAGGGGGACCGCAGGAGTAGCTGATTTTGACACAGTTTCTATTGAAGATCTTATAGTATCTATGTGGTCTAGGGAAATGTTTATCTAAGAGCTCTAGGAATGTTTTGCCTACATTAGTTTTAACTGCTAAAGAGTAGGGGGGGGGGGGTGAACCAGATTATTTTTCTTTTCCTATTATTATGTTTAAAGGAGTTAGTATTGTTAATCGGTTCGCTAAATCCGCTATTTTGAAGGGCTTTATTATAGTAGTGGATGCCTTATTGAAAATAGCTTCTGAGGAATTGAGGGTGGAGATCCTACGGCTTATATTAGGGATACGATTTTTAAAAACTATAGGAGGATGGCAAGAGCCTTTATTTATATATTTTAAATTTTCATTAGGTTTATGGTTCGGTTAATAAGAAGCAGTAGGCAGATCTAGGTTTATATCTAGAAAATTAACATTATATGTATATATATATATATATATATATATATATATATATATATATATATATATATATATATATATATATATATACGTGTGTGTGCGTATGTATGTACACATATTTGTGTGTATGTGTATATATATGTGTAGATATTTGTATATGTGTATGTGTGTATGTACCATTATGTATATATTTATATATATATATATATATATATATATATATATATATATATATATATATATATATATATATATATATAGACTTATACACCACTGTCTCACCATACGACCAAACTATTACACTCCGGTGAGCAGGCGGTGCAAATAAACAGCTGTAAACCAACTATGCAGCCCAGACCCTGCTTGAATCGACAATAGTAAAGCAGTACCCACAAAATAGTAATGGGAAAACACAATCATGTGAACGGGTAATAAGCAGTTTGGGGACAATTATTGAAAGATCGGCAAAAATAAGGGGTGTGTTTGAACGAAGAATGAACTTTGATGTAACTATAACCTTAAATCCCCTCCTATGTACGTACTGAACACTTTTTAGTTATCTATGCTCTCGAGAAGCCCTTTTCGGGTCGGGCGAAACGTGCGTAGCTGCTTTTATATAAACATGTTTTAACGATATAATCTCCTTTGTAATCATTGTACTTGTAACCGCTCTGCTTATATTCTCGCCCGCTAAATATTAACGCTTCCAATATTTAACCCTGTAGGCACAAGTATTGAACACGTATGCACAAGCTATTGGCAACTAACTATATGTATCTCTTCTCTTTCTCGATACTTAAATATTCTCTCTCTCTCTCTCTCTCTCTCTCTCTCTATATATATATATATATATATATATATATATATATATATATATATATATATATATATATATATATATATATATATATATAGGAACGAGTAGGACGCCTTTGGTGCGTTATGGTCCATCTGGTTCCTTACCACATTTCCTTCGTTATATATATATATATATATATATATATATATATATATATATATATATATATATATATATATATATATATATATATGAAAAGTAAATAGAAATAACAAAGCAAACCACACAGTACAATGAAGACATATATCAGTTTAACGCTTGAAATAACAGGAAAAGTGGTCTCGTAACATTTCGCACACTAGTCCTTCATCAGAAAATATAATGAGAAAAAACAGATGAAATAGAAAGATAAACAGTGAATTGACTCCTCTATATCCATACCATTACCTCCACTTTAGAGTCTATTACTGCGTTTATATATACCCTCATCCACTTTATTCAGCTAATTAAATTCCCGATGGGAGTGTGTTGTTAGAAATTAAAAGAATTGTTTACTGATGTATCAATTCCTTATCCTGTTCTTATTCATTTTTTGTTAATCATTCGTTTTTTTTCTCTTTGTTTTCTTTTCTTATCACGTCTCGACATTTCTCTTATATAGTCTCTCATTAATTTAATTTATCCCTTCTTATTTCACCCATACATTTTTTTCTTTCTTTTATTCTTTTGTTTTTATTTCTCCTGTTATATTTTTACTTTTTATAAGTCGTCCTTCATTTCTCTTTTATTTTTTATGTTTATTTATTCTTTCTTCTCTTTCTCACTTTCCATCTTTCTTTTCACCTTTCTTTCTTCTTTGTATTTCTACTTCGTTCTCTCTCTCTTTCTCTCTCTCTCTCTCTCTATCTTCAATTCCTTCCTTTTCTACTAAGATATCTTACTCGCTTGATGTGCAATTTAGATGTGATTTATGTGCAACCTGTTATCTAACTACAGGTTGTTTAGAGTTTGATGTCTGCAACTCTAAACTAACTCACTAAAACACCTCTTGACATTTATATGTCTCTCCTAACAAGTTATTATATGTATTTCAGTGCATTAAAACTCATATACTATGGTGTCTACTGATACTCTTGTTAATTTGAATAAAGTAAATTCTATTCCTTATATTTCTGATAAAAACTATCAAGTTAGACTTCTAAAGTTGTTTGTGATCAGACAGTTTATGATATATTTTATTATATAGAATTACTAATATCTTATTCATAATTCATAAATTATTCAACCATAACTTCTAACATTTCACCTTACCTCCTTTTCTATACGTTTTTGCGTGCTATTATTGAATGTTATTCATTTAATACACAAAGTTTAGAGTTTAATGATATTTATATTGTGAGTATCAGCACTAATTTTTCATGATTTAAAATTTTCCAAATAATCAGTAACTTGAGATTTTCATACGCTTTAATTTACTCAATTATTCCCCCCCCCCCTTTTTTTTTCTTAAATGTTTATTATACAAAAAAATTGTTTGTACTGAAATTTATGAATTAGTAGTATGATATTGTTATACAGCCATCTCGTCCGGTGTGTGTGTGTGTGTGTGTGTGTGTGTGTGTGTGTGTGTGTGCGTGTGTGTGTGTGTGTGTGTGACAGCTCACACCTATGCAGGTTCAGCTGGCCTCCTCCAAGGTGTCTTGGGTAATTTAATGATAGGGACCCCAGTCCTATCATCTCATTTCTACAGCTGAGTAAACAGGAGCAAATTGAAATAAAGTGTCTTGCTCAAGGAAACAACACATCACCCGGTCCGAGAATTGAACTCACAACCTTTCGATTTCAATCCCAATGCTCTAACCACTAAGCCATGCGGTGTCTAACCCTGAGTCTCTTGTCGGTTGTTTTTGGCCATAAAATCTGTCCAGCGATTCTTTCATTGAGACATTCTAACCACAGGCCCAAAGTATCGGAATTCGGAGAAATAGCGGCTCTACCTGGATGACTCTCTGATCTCCGCGCTACGCACTCTATCGAATAACGTTATTCCAATGCAAGAATTTCAGATGAAGAAAATAACTGTAAATATAGTCGATTCCTATAAATAATAACTTAGAATACCGAAGAAAATATCCCTATGGAGGGAAAAAAGGGGCCAGCGGTGGCTACAAAATATCGAACTCTGTATCTCTCAGATTCCGATTGAGTACCAGTGAGGTTAAGAGCCTCTGATAACAATTTCCGTCTAAATGAAATAGCTAAATCGAACTGCTGTTTGCCTTACTGTATAGCGGCTTCTCTTAAGAAATCTGGTTTTGATTATGCCTCGATTGTATGCAACATCCCGTTACATACATTTTACAAAAGTGAACATCTACGTTCATAGGCAATTCCTCCATTGTCAATGTTGGGAATATTGCAGTTGTAATCAGATCTGGAGAGGAAATCGGCTCTGCCAGGTTTTTAAAAAATATGGTTCGCTTCGAATTTATGTGGTTTTGAGTTCAATTTTACTGCGTGGCTCTTTAGACAAGTGACTCTACCATACACTCGCATTGTCTTGAATCATTCAAATTCTCATGAAAGACCATTGGAGAGACGACTCCTGTTCTTGGGTGTCAGACTTAATCCAACATTCTCTTAAGCACCACCACTTGGGCCATGTAAGACTTTCATAGAGATAATTCTTTTGCAAGCTTTCAGGCTAGGTTTACGACTTGAAGATACTATCCTTTTCTACCAGGTTTGAAGGTCTTAAAAACAATCATATACGCTGCCTTTGTTACCCAGGTTTAGTAAAAGATAAATTAATCAATTAATTAAAAAAATATGGTGAATATAGTATATGAATTATTTTTTTATGTTATTCTGAATGGAGTTTTAGACATGCAATTCGTTGTTTGTTTTGAAACACTTTTATAAGTAAAATGGAGTTTATATAACTCATGGTAATCTTCCGACATTCTTGAGCAATGCACAAAAGCTTGGCGGAATTGAGAAATTATTTCAATGATGCGTTTATTGCCGATTGAGACACTGGCATTTAAAAAAAAAATTATTTATTTATTTATTTATTTTCTTGCTTGTATCGCGTTTGCTGAAAATATAGTAGTGACTGTTGCTGAGGTGTTAATTGTTATTTGTTGCTTATCTTGTTTTTGTGTAGCCTTACATTAGCCCAAAGGTGTTCCAACAAAGGTCATCTCGTCGTTTTACATGCAACATATATATAATAATACATTTTCCAACGTATTTTTGTATAATGTTTTGAAAACTGTATTGTCTGATCTAAAGACGATTTGTCTGCTATTTCTAACAGGATGAGTAGCAACATAGAGGGTGCCATGTTGGCTTTCAAATATTGTGGTGTTGCTAAGATTGCAACGGCTGCTAATGTCTTAGAGGTTGTGATTGTTGTTATGATGACTGCATGCACGATAACGTTATGACATATTGTTTTGTGGGTACTATTGCATTAGTACTTTGTAATGATTGCTCATTTTATTATGGCAATTGTTTTCCTGCCGTTTTTTCTGCTGGCATAGAGACAGAGTAATGCCTGGCACAATTTTCTTTTATCAAAGCTCTGCTCGAAGCTAACCAAAATCTCATCCCACTAGTTTCTAAAATGAAATGCTTATAAAGGATACAGTTGTATTTTTATATAGTTACGTAAAACCCAAAACTCCAGTCATTTACACTGATCGATTGACCCATAAAAAACTGGCTGTGTATCATATTTAGTTTCCAAGGTGCCCCATAGAATGCAATCACATTCAAATTTGGATATAAATTTCATCTCATTCATCTTTCTGAAGAAATGAAGAAGTAAAGCAATCATGAAGTAGAAAATGGATTCTTTCTTTTTCAAACGAGTAGTGAAGTGATGTAGATTTCGTTTTTACTTTCCAGTCGGTCAATTGACCACGCAGAAACTCCTTCGTCAGTTTCAGATACTGAAGTGTAGTTTCTGTTGTTGTTTAGCCGCCCCATATCTGCATATGTGGAACAAACATATGATAAAAATGTTTCCAAATGTGACTAACTAGCCTCCTTTTAGACATAGTACACCTAGGATTACATTAACCATTGAACCCTTCTATTTTTAAGATAGTAGTTTGCTATTTCATGTAGATTTGGCTGCTATGACTAGCAGATGAAACGACCGTCAGCAAGTTCCGTTATTAGTTCATTGTTATCTTTTTGTGTTGCTTACTACTAGTGTTACTTCATCTTTCTCTTTTGAATTATTGCAATTGTCTTGTGCTGCTAATTATTGCTAAGATTTGTGCTGTTACTGGTTGAGTCCTTGAATCAAGAATGACCGTAGCCACGACTGTCAACGAAACAACCATCTCCCTCTCTTAACGATGACTCCGGGAGCAAGATGCCAGGAACACCTTTCGCACACTTGCTGACCTCGTTTTGTTATTGATATATAATTATTGTTGCTAGTATTGCTGTTGATGTTCGTGCTGCCGCTGTTGCTGCTACAATACTACTACTACTACTACTACTACTACTACTACTACTACTACTACTACTACTACTACTACTACTACTACTACTACTACTACTACTGTTTCTTTTACTATAGATGTTTCTATTGCTGCCTTAACACTGTTTTTGCTGCCTTTGTCACTGCGCACATATTTTCTGCTCTCAGCTAACTACAACAAGACCGCCCGTGACTTCATTTCCTCCGCTGTACTGTCACTACCGGAAAAGGATGTTTTCCGACGAAGACAATAACAATACAAAGAAGTAAAAGTTATATATATATATATATATATATATATATATATATATATATGTGTGTGTGTGTGTGTGGTGTGTGTGTGTGTGTGTGTGTGTGTGTGTGTGTGTGTGTGTGTGTGTGTGTGTGTGTGTGTGTGTGTGTGTGTGTGTGTGCTGCGTTGGCCTAAATATGAAAAGCGATGTCAACATTCTTTGCGAAATATGAATCCTGGTGAATAAATGAAAATTTGCTATCTTTATTCTGTTTCTGTTTTTGTGATTGTTTGTCCCCAAATCAAACCTGATCTAAAAGACCTATTGTTCAATGTCTTAGCAATCCCTTTGTTATCTTAGAGTCATCATACACTAACATGTTATTTTTTAAATTAAGATAATAAAGTGTCCTTTCGGAGATTTTTCTTCTTTTACTTGCAGCTCGATGGAACACGTAGTGTTCTATTCATTGAACCGTTCTTCGTCTTGGCGAAGAAATGGTACCATCATCCAACTATCAAACCGATCCGACGTATTGGTTTATGGCACAGCCTTTCCTGTACACTATATCCCTTGCGGAATTTTCTAAAGGAGATAATGGTGGTGATGGATCTAGTTCGTTGCGTATCCAAAGTAAGGAGTCCTCAACATTTTTATACACAAAATAAGTACGCTGAGGTGTGTAGCTGAAGCATGGGCAAGGGGGAAACCGAAGTTCAATATTCCAAGGAAAGAGGGTATTCGAAATCAGTGCGAAATCAAGGGTCAGAGAATGAGGTGGAGTGAATAGAGTAAAATAGAGAAAAATAAAATGGGACTAAGTGGAAAAGGTATCCATTTAATTAGCTCAAATGCGTAGATTTTGTTTTTAAAGCAATATCTAAGCAATATGTAACATATTATTCAGAGTATGTGTGCCAACGTACAAGGAGCACCGAAATAATAGTATCGTTAGTTAGTGCCAGATAATTTAGAGAAGGTAACATGGATAATATATGGAACAGAAACTAATTTAATGACAAAGTGAGTTGAACTACTTAATCCTCAAACTAAACTGTCGGAAACACATGTTAGTGTCCTAGTTCTACACATCACGGGAACACTTTTATAAATATCTCTCTGGTCAGTGTTTATGATGCTCACAACCACAAACCTGTACATGTATAATATATGTATATTGTAGTACATATTGGTTTAAATATCCAAAGTTGACAATAGTGGCAAAAGGACCATTCCCAAATAAAACTATATATATATGAAGGATTCCTGACCCCAACGGCTGTGCTGCTGTCGTCTCTACATCCAGATCTGAATTGGATATATATATATATATATATTAGAAAGTGAGGTTTTTTTTACAAAATTAAAACAAACGAGGTGTCCTACACGAGTGAAAGTATAAGGAAAAAAGATGAAACCGAAAATGCAACTGGAGTCTTTTTTAAAAAATATATTTATTTGGTTTCTTTACCATCTCAATTCTACTTTTGAAAAGCACAAGAACTGCGAAATCGGTAAAGAAACCAAATAAATATATATATAAAAAAAAAGACTCCAGTTGCATTTTCGATTTCATCTTTTTTCCTTATATATATTCATATATATATATATATATATATATATATACACCGTCAAATATTGGGAAAATATATCACTGGTATGCTTCGTAAAAACACCAACGAGCAGCCAAGGTAATGAGTTCATGGGTTCTCAGTTAATACAGAGTGGCGCGGGAGATAACATGTATCCTTTATCAGTTCGTTTTATATCACTAATATCACGGTCAAGTTCTCCCTTTATTGATTCACTCTTTTTAACTATCCCACTATCTTGTTTTATTTTGTACTCTTTTTTACAGAATTTATCTTCTTATTTTAATGTTTCTAGAGATGGAAATCATAGGTGTTAAGGGAGGGGAAGACGAAACGGGATTGCGGCGGGCCAACGGGTGGGATCAGAGTTTGAGATCTTCGTTGACATTTTATTAGCTATACTTTATCATCACAACCGTCATTCAATGATATGAGGGAAACGTTCAAACTCTTCTTTCCCTTCCTAATGAATAGGACACTGAAATGATGCTGTTGTTGGTAGGGGCAGAGTCTGAGTGGAATTGATAATGGATAGACACACCGCTATACTACAATATAGGAAGAATAACTTGTGTGTGTATGTTTGTATAAAAGGGTAGCAAGAGGTGGTGAACGGAGATGTGAGGGACGATGGGTGGTGAAAAGGTAAGAGGAAGGTGGTTTGTGGACGGAAGAGCATAGAGAAGCTTATAACACCTTAAATAATAACTTGAAAAGTTGATCTCACGTTTCAGTGAACCTGAGTAGCGATATATGTCGGTGTACAGGAAAAAGAAAGAAAAAAAAGTACAGTAATCCTCATATGTGTGTGTGTGAATTTGAGTATGAGTGTGTGTGTGTGTGTGTGTGTGTGTGGATGTGGGTGTGTGTGTGTGTGTGGGTGGGTGTGTGTGTGTGTGTGTGTGTATGGACACGCAGATACTCACAATGACACAGACACATATATATATATGAAAACATGTGCTCCTATCCATCTAAACACAGAAAACGTTTTCAACGAGATTCATTACTAGTAATTTGTAACTCCTCACCACACTTCTTTCACTCCCTCTTTATCTTCTTCTTCTCCTCCACCTCATCATTCTTCTTCTTCTTCTTCTTCTTCTTCTTCTTCTTCTTCTTCTTCTTCTTCTTCTTCTTCTTCTTCTTCTCCACCTCCTCCTTCTTTTTTCTTCTTTTTATTATTATTATTATTGGAGACTGGAATGTCTTCAGGCGCTCACAGCCCTCGCCCAGTCGGGCAATGTGATCGGTGGAAACTCCACCTAGGCGTTCTATAGAGGATTAGTGGAGGGGAAGAGCGACGACGTACTTGGGGAAACTCTAGGTGTCGACGAAAATCAACTAGCCAATCTCTTCGGAAGAACTTTCGGGTCGGGGCCTATGGACAATTTCCAGAAATCCCTGGCCTGGCAGTGCCACCGAGGAGCTTTGCCAGTTCGGTATAAACTCTACAGGCATGGAAGGGTCGTCAGCCGCGCATGTCCGAGATGCGTGCAGGGCGACGAAACCGTCCTGCATGCACTCGTCCAGTGTCCGAGCATTGCTGACTTGTGGGTTTATGTCGAACACCTGTTGTCGCGTGTAGAACGGATCCGGCTATCAGGTGAGTCCATCGTGAGGATTGCCCCACCCTCTTCCTTTAGCCGGGGGAGAGCAGGCAGTTTTTATCTGTCTGGTGGCTATGGCGAAAGAGATAGTATGGTGCATGCGTCTGAAAGGGCTGAAGACAAGCACTTACCTCTTCGGTGATGCCCTGATTAACTTTTTCAAATTTCATTTAAAAAGGAAAATCAGGGTAGAGAGGGAAGTGCTCTCTTCCCAGCGTTTTGTTGAAAGATGGGTGAGAGAGGCAAGAATGGCCCGAGTGAATGGGCCTACTCTGAGTATATGCCTGTAAACTGAAGGTGGAAAACTGGGAGAGGGCCCTGATGGTCAGGGTCACCGTGGCTTTTTTTAATGGCCTTTGTCCACGATGGCCCTCGGATGTCCCCCTGGGGAATTTTTCACTGTTCTTTTTTTGTTACATCCTCTGTTTTTTTTTTTTTTTACACGCAGAAATGCCCATTTGTACCGTTGTATTGTCCTGTACTGTCCTTAATGTCTACTTTATGTAAACCCTTGTGGTTAATAAAGAAAACATTATTATTATTATTATTATTATTATTATTATGGACGCACATGTATGAAGACGTACAAGTCTGCGGTGGAAAAGGTTCGTAACTTTAAGCTGTTTTAAAGTATCATTTTTGTATTTTCTTGTCGTTAACTAAACATAAGGTACCCATCTTGGTTCCAAGGAGGGAGACTCTCAATATTCGGGCTTTAAGCCCGAATATTCAGATTTATTTTTAAAAACTTCGAAAAAAATCACTTACCCACAAAAAAAATATGGGAATTTTCGACCTTGAAACGGTAAACAACGTTCAGGTCAAAAGTTCAAAAGCAGCCACTGTAGATCTCACCACAACTACCTCTACTACAGACATGTCTGTCGACCATTCCACTGAAAGTGAAGGCAAAACACAAAAGCTACCATCACAACCGCTCCCTTCTGTGTTAGTAGCAGTATCATCTCAAAACTACATCACCACCACCACCACCACCACTGCCACCACCACCACCACAACAACTCAGAACAACAACGACAATATCACCGACAGCTTCAATGTAAACACGGATGGCGGTGGCAACAGCAACCACAAACAAAACAACAACAACAACAACACCAACAACAACAGCAAGAACGACAACACCAACAACAAGAGCAACAGAGGCACCACCTTTGCTGCAGCAGCAGCAAAAACAAAGCGCTTATTGAATATTGATATTAGCGAACAGTTGGCTCAGGCGTGGAGGTTAATTAAACGGGAGAAGTCCTGGGCAAACCTGACCATCCCGGACGGGGAAATAGCCGCCATGCAAAGGAGGACGGTGTACTTTCGATGCATTTCAGTGCAGACACGCAAAGTAGAACTTGCCAGCCAAGCAGAGGTCTAGGCTGCTTTGGAGTGCATCGGAAGTGACATACAATTCTGTACCATCTCGGTACTGTTCAAATCCGAGGAACTTGCTATTAAGCACTCGGTGACCCTCTGCAGAACGGAACGCATTATCATGCACCCGTCCTACATGGGAAAAAGGACAGTAAAAGTAGGCATTCCCAAGATCCCACCAGGAATGAACATATGGTGGCTCCTGGGATGCGTAATCGAGGAGGGGACAGACACTACCCTCCTGGATATCAAAAGGACAGAGAGAGAAGACTGGTCCGGAATGGATTTGGAGATTCTTCTCCAAATGAAACCAGAGGATATGAACAACATCCTGGATTTTGCCTGCCCGCAGGACGGGAAAACAATGCAACTGGTCACTGAGGGTAGAAGGTCGCACTGCTTCGTCTGCGGGGAAGCAACGCATCTGCGAGCCTTCTGCCCTCAGCGCAAAAATGCAGGGTGTCGCAAACCTCCTTTGTTGCCAACGCCAGTGTCAGCACGGAAAGCTGCACCACCACCAAAAAACAACACCAACAAAGACACGGACTCCAACATAAAAAACAGCCGGACCACCACCAACACGAAACCAATCCAAGGGAAAAACGAGGAAAGCTCTGCCACTCCCCCTACCCCTCCAATTATACAAATAGACAAAATAATAAACGCACACACAGACACAGAGACACTCACAGCCACAGACACTTTGTCTTCCAGCAGCGAAGGTGAAGGAAAACCCAAAAGTGCAAAAAAAAAAAAACAGAGACCCCCCCCCCCCCCCCCAAAAAAAAAGCCCCAACAAAACACAAGAACATACACAACAAAAAATACAGACACCACTAACGCAAACACTTCCCAAATAACATCAGTACCAACAGCAACATCGACACCACCCCCACAATCCCCGAAACGCAAACAACCTAAACAAACACAAGTACAAATAAACACACAAATACCTGAAATTGCAGACACCACACCTACAACAAACACAGACACCCGAAACAACACCACCAAAACCATCACCACCACAGTCACAAAAAGAAAACAAATAAAGCCACACCAACAAAATGTTAAAGACTTCGTGCTTGTCAGAAGGGCCAACGATAAACTGATGGCCCTCTTAGCAGGAGGCGAGGACATTCAAACAGAGGGGGAGATCTTTGAAATGAATACATTTTGCGTGCCAGAAGATTTGCTTCTGGTCCGAATGTCACTCGATTCCTTCGAGAAATTCGGGAGAGCTTTCCTCAAGACGTGGGAACCCCGAATGTGAAACCCACGTCGAGACTTTTAAAGGGGTTCCTAAAAGAAACCTCACCAACCATGGAGGTCGAACCACCCGACGTTCACAAGACACCGGGAGGTAAGTAAACCTTCCCTCTCTCGTTTAGCTTGCCAACATGGCCATATTAAGAGAAGGATGTTTAAATGTTCGCGGTCTGGGGTCACCCTGTAAGCAGGGTCGCCTGCTCAACGACCTCAGGTCGCTGGAAATGGATGTGATTGCCGTCAGCGAGACCAAAATTTCCGACACGCGCGCACTAGCTCCCATTTTCGACGACTATCAGATCTTCGCATCTGTTAGCAGGCCGGGGAATGAGAGGTGGGGTGGCAGTGCTATTTAGGAAAGGAGTGGATCTCGAGGTATGGTCGATCTTCCGGGACTGGACGGTAAGGTTGTGGTCTTGGATATTAGCAGTAGCGAAGGTGGTGCCTTTAGACTGCTGGCCGTCCACGCCCCTACAGGGGCCGGACGACAAACTTCTTTAGACGCCTGGAACCTTTCTCGGTATGTCTCGCCTTTTACTGCTAGCGGGGGACTGGAACGGCATCTTCGACGCACGCTGGGATTGTGTGTGAGTAGCTGATAGGAGCGGGTGGTGCAAAAGCCTCAAGAACCTAATCAGCCAGTTCTAACTGTCTGACAGGTATCGACTAGATTTCCCCAATGTGCCAGTAAGGACATGGAGCAAGCGAATGGGGTCATCTAGATCGTATATAGACAGGATCAGCATGAGGAAAATGGATGGAAATAGTGTAGGCTGCCCACTTTTTAAAACGGTCGCCTATTCAGATCACAAATTTGTGATCTGTACGGTCGACCTAGATAAATCGCGTAGGTTAGGACCGGGTTACTGGAAGCGGAACATGTCATTTCCGACACGTAAGGCATAGAGGGACCGAGTCAACAATTTAGTTAACCAAAAGTTGACAGGGGGGATCATCAACAACAGATGTTGGGGGGCTCTCAAAAGAGAAATTAGAGTAACTTCGATAGAGTTCAGCAAAGAACTAGCCTTAGAGAAAAATAGAAAGGAGGGGGAGCTGGTAGATAAGTTAGATGAGGCTATTTGTAGTGGCTTTGCAATTGACGTGCTAGCGGCGAGAATGGCATTAGACCATTTCTTCAATGCTAAACACGAAGGTTGCATTGTCAGAGCTAAGGCGCGTGCTCTGAGAAACGAGGAAACCAAAGCTGTTCGATGGGCCCGCGTGGCAGAGGCGCAGCGGGGTAATAAAACCACAATTCGATCTTTGGTGGTCCGAGACGGACACGAGATAAGCGATTCCAAGCGCATTGTGTGAGGCCTTTCTCCAGCACTTTGCTCGGTTGTTCGGGGAGAGTGGCGAGTCAGAGAGAATAGCGGATTTCAGTCCCTACCTTGACGGCTTGCCACGCATCTCGACGGTCGACGCTGAGCGCTATGAAAGTCAGATTACTTCAGCCGAAATTCAGGACGCCCTTGTCGGCGCAAGTCACCCGGTTTGGATGGCCTGCCCTACGAGCTTTACGTAAATATGCCAGACTTGTTCTCCGAACTCCTCGAAGCACTCTACTGCAACTGACAGCAGAATGGGAGTATTCCCAGTTCTGTGAGCAGGGGAGTGGTGACGCTGATAAGGAAAGACGAGAACAAGAGAGATACATTAGACAACTTCTGCTCAACACAGAGTTTAAGATTTTGGCCAAGGTGTTAGCAAAGAGATTGGCGCTTGTCGTCGAGGATTTGGTAGGTGAGGCGCAAACTTGCGCAATCCCAGCCAGGTCCATACACGACAATCTCCATCTCATGCGATATATCATAGAGAGGGTAGGGTGTAAAGCTGGCTTCGGTGGGGGCACTGATCAACTTAGATCAATCGAAAGCATTCGATAGGGTCGACCATCGGTATCTGGAGTTTGTCCTCAAAGCGGCTGGCTTCGGCCCTGTCTTCAGAAGCTAGATCGCTGCAATGCACATCGGCACATGCTCGGTGGTCATGGTTAATGACCACCTCTCGGAACCATTTCGGCTCTCCCGATCCGTCCGTCAAGGGTACCCTCTCTTCCCTTCTGTACGTATTGACTCTCGTCCTTTACTGCGGAAGATGGAGCTGTTGCAGGGCATCCCGCTCGAACCGGGACGTGGAAAGGCGGTTCCGGCTTATGCGGACGACATCACCGTAATGGTGTCGGACACCTCAGAAATCGAGGTGGTCGGCACCTTATTGAAGGAATATGAAAGGTGGACAGGAGCCAAACTTAACTCGGAAAAGTCGGTGGGCTTGCAGCTCGGAACCTGGAGAGGCAAGCCTATGCCGTCCAACAGCGTCGTAGGGCGTTGGATGGACGGACCGGTAAAGTTGCTCAGGGTTTGGTTCGGACCAGACCTCCAGGTGGAAAAGAATTGGGACGAGGTAACGAGCAGAGTAGCCAGTCTTACCCAGAAATGGGCTGGGAGGAAGCTATAACTGAAAGGTCGCGAGGAGGTGGAGAATGCGTACATCGCGTCCGTCATCTACTACCGCCTGACCGTCGTGCCTTGCCCGCGTCCGTGCTTCGTCAAGTTGAAACGGCTCCTCTTCAAATTCTTGTGGAGGGGACAAGTTCCGTTGGTGAGGGGTCCATCTACTGCCAGCACCCTCTACGCGGAGGGCTGGGCGGGCCGTGGCTAATGATGCGCAGACATGCGTTGAGGCTGCGACATCTCCAGATATTCTGCCTAAACGGTGAACAGGTGTGGTCGCCGTTTATCAGACGGGCCTTTCCGCAGCTCGTTTCTTTGACTGAGCTGCAGTCCTGGGTCAAGAAGAGACCGAGAATGGGTGACTGGCACCTGGAATGTTGCCAGGCACTCACTTCCCTCTACCAAGCGGGCAATGCGATCAGTGGAACTTCCACTCTCGAGTTCTATAGAGGATTAGTGGTGGGGAAGTGCGATGACGCACTCGGAGATGCTTTGGGCCTCGACGAAGTCGAACTGACCAGTCTGTACCGGAGGACTTTCGAGCCGGAGACGATGGACAATTTCCAGAAATCCCTCGCTTGGTAGTGCTACCGGGAGAGGGGCTCTGCTGGTTCGGGATAAACTCTACAGACATGGACGTGCTGTCAGACGGACCTGCCCAAGATGAGCACAGAACCACGAAACCGTTCTGCACGCACTTGCCCAATGTCCGTGCATTACTGACTTGTGGAGTTATGTCGAACAGCTACTGTCTCGTGTGGAACGAATCCAGCTATCGGCCGAGTCCATAGTGAAGATCGACCCGCCACCTTCCTTAGGTTAGGAAGAGCAGGACATTTTCCTCTGTCTGGTGGCCGTTGCGAAAGAGGTTATATGGTGGACCAGATTAAAATGACTGAAGACAGACACTTTTCTCTTCGGCCAATCCCTCATCAACTTCTTCAAGTTTCACCTAGAAAGGAAGGTGAGGGTGGAGAGAGAAGTGCTGCCCCCCAGTACATTTTCTAAAAGGTGGATGAATGTGGCGAGAATGGTCCGTGTGAATGGGCCTACTCTGACCATGCGCCTATAGGCTAGCTCACCTGAGGAGAGGGGTGCTCTCCCTGGGTGCCCTAGAAGCGCAGGGTGGTTCAGGATTGGTGGGGTACCCGAGTCACCCCAGGGTCGTCCACCCCTATCGGGGAATTTATTTTGTTATATTTATGCATAGTTTACTTTATATTTTTTATATCTACATTGTTAAATTAGTCTTGCCATTGTGCACTTTTACTCGACCTTATTGTAAACCCACACTGCCCTGTCTTTGTATTGTCGGCCCTTGTTATTTTTTGTTACATCCTCTGTTTTTGTTTTTTACACGCAGAAATGCCCATTAGTACCCTCCTGTATTGTCCTGCACTGTCCTTAATGTCTATTTTATGTAAACCCTTGTGGTTAATAAAGAAATCATTATTATTATTATTATTATTATTATTATTATTATTATTATTATTATTGTTATTATTGTTATTATTTCCTAATGCTACTACCCTGAAGTATTTTCAAAATTGATGACCTTTTTCTTATTAATTCATCCCATTGTTGTTATTGATCTTAGTTTGTATTATCCCCGTCATCGACATCATTTGTAACGGTTTCTATTGCTTTGGCGTTATGGCTGATGTCGGTTATTAAGTTCGGATAAACTCACCGGAAGGCTTACATACATACAAAACACCTACGCACACACACACACACACATATATATATATATATATATATATATATATATATATATATATATATAGGTATGGATATTTAAAAGCTGTCCACTAGCGTCGTCTAGCGGACTCCACCAAAAGCAGTAGCGGATAACTTTCAACGCGCTTCTGGCTTACAGCCATCACCAGGACAGTTCTTACACCACCCTGCTATCCGCTGGAATTTGAATCTAGCGAAAATATATAATTTTTTCGCCTGTGTACATGCGTTGATAACCAAGAGCGATAGCTTCCGGAGAACAAAAACACACATATGATAACGAAGAGAACGACGAGACAGCAGTACATGTAAGTTGCTGTAACCAGGGAGAGAGCACGCGGGAGAGAGACACAAAAAAACGTCTCATCATAGTAAGAACAGGCGCAAAGAGGAAGAGAGGAAAGAAAACGGAAGTGAGTAGGAGGAAAGTGGTAAGGGAACAGAGAGAGAGTGTATATATATATATATATATATATATATATATATATATATATATATAAATGAAGTAATTCCGTCGGAAAAGTCCAGGAAAAAAGAGTGCTCTATGTAGGTAACAGAGCTTAATAGTTATGTAATAAACAACATAAGGCAATTATTTCATTTACCAGTGGTTTCTTAAAAGCAAAAAAATGTTGCTTTCAATCATCAGAATGAAAAAATCCTGGTGTATTTATTGAATACACATTCAATAAATACACCAGGATTTTTTCATTCTGATGATTGAAAGCAACATTTTTTTGCTTTTAAGAAACCACTGGTAAATGAAATAATTGCCTTATGTTGTTTATTACATAACTATTAAGCTCTGTTACCTACATAGAGCACTCTTTTTTCCTGGACTTTTCCGACGGAATTACTTCATTTATATATATATATATATATATATATATATATATATATATATATATAAATTTCGTTTCTGAATTTGTTTAGCAAGATTCTTTATCTGAAAACGTGTGTTGAAACCGATATTGTTATGCTTTGGGAGCGTCATGTTGCCAATAAGAAACACACGCACCAGTTGTTTCACTTCAATTTATTATAAATTAAATTTATAAATTTAGG
>OZ024742.1:90894153-90904153 GCA_964016885.1 Eledone cirrhosa | reverse complement strand
AGGTAAATTTCAAATGTTGCACTGAAAGGCGCGCGCACTATCACAAACACCGACAGGCATACGCACATGTATAAATGTGTATGTGAGGGTCAGGAAGGGGAGAATATGGTGGAAGGAATTGTGTATGTGTGTATGGGTGGGTCGTAGGCATGTCTGCGCTGATTCAGAAGCGCGCTTCATAATTGAATTTGACCACACTATCCTGCAAAATAGCCATGAAACTTCTATCATATCAAACATTTGGAGTGAAATTTGGTAACTTTTAACGGTTTTATATAGCCGACAGAATGATATTCACAGACTTTCTAATGAAACTGGAATAAATATTGATTGGTTAGGGCGGAGGAACTCAGTAGAGCCAACGGCCATATAATAAATATATTTTTTGGGGGGGTTGAGCGAGCGTCTGATAGTTTTCATTAAGACATCTCTTTAGGAGAAAGTCACTCTGATATAAAACCTACGACTTCGTTTGTATCCAATGATGTAGACCAGTTCTTCTTTTTGGGTAAATGCATTAGATGTTCAGAGAGTGGGATTGGCCACGTGCACAGTCATTCCTCACTTTAAAAAAAATTCAAGCACAGGCATCGCTTGATATGTCGCATGTTTTGCGATGGATGGTATTGTTGGCTATAGGCAAGTCCCTAACAGAACTTAAAAGCCACGTGTATTAAGCGACGGCCTTATTCGAAATGGAGTTGCAGCCATCATCATGTATGTAGGTATGTACGAATGTATGTATGTATATATGTATAATGCATGCATGTATGTATTATGTATGTATGTATATATGTATGTATTATGTGTGTATGTGTTTCCGTATGTATGTATGTATGTATGTATATATGTATGTATGTATATTTGTATATATGTATCTCCTAAGCTTTTTTTTTCGTGCAATGGCCATACTCGATAACGAGGAGGCAGCCATCGTGTATGTATGTATGTAAGAATCTCCCAAGTTTATTATTCCCGGGTGTGTGAGTAGGCTTGAAAATCTACTCTTTAATAAAATGCCGCAAATGTCTTGCATCTCATATAATTTCTGACAACCGAAACCCAGCTTCCGCCCTTAAGGTGGTGGAGAGTTTTGTAACTGACAAGAAGGGGCATATGTAATTTACTGTACATTAAAACCAGTTGTTCTGGGAAGACAAAACTTGTCTACCCAGTCTGTATTGACAGTCTGTATTGAAGAAAGATCACTTTATTTCAAAACTGAGTCTTTTTAGTCAGAAATCCCCCTGGTTGGTGTCAAGGTGTGCAGTAAGTACACTGGTAGTGAAATATATCTAACTGTTCTTCGGCATTCTTCTAAGAGAGAGGAACTCAGAAGTGACACCTGCTGTTTGCGTGGTTATCAGTCATCTTGCTTACGCTTGTCATCAGATAATAATCACTAACACTTACCGACCGTTTGTTGCTATAAACATTGGTGTACATATGTCGCTTTTGCGATCATCTTATCTGTCCTTCTATCTCTCCAGCTGATGTAGGAGGGGATTCTGAATTCTTGGCACCATATTGGATTTATTGACATGGGATCATGGAGAAATACGTTCATGACATCTATGTATTTTTTACATAATATACGAGTGCGCTATGAGCCTGTAGTGTGTTTTTACCATATTTGTCTATTGGTTATTAGTTAATTGTAATGTTCCTGCAACTGACACCTCAAGTTTAGCGTACAATGATTAAGGTGGAATTGAATTTTCTATACCAATATCCAACTATCTGGTCACTCCTAGCTGACTTTCCGTTTGGTAGATTTGCAGCCACTCTCAGATGAATTTGATTTATGATGTTATGAATTATCAGTGATCTTGGATCAGTATCCATCCTCATTTAACTATTACCTATTGCTGTTGTACTCTTTATTAACATTTAATATATACTGTCATTACCACAGCAGAGGTCCGACGATCTTTTGATTCCAGAGTCGGGTCAGATCGATACCGATCGAACCTTGAACTGAACAATAGCGAGACCAATTAATAAATGTAATGAAGACATAACAAATCGTCCTTGTATTATTATATTTGCACTCTGTTTAGCTCTACACCTCGTTACAGACGTGAATCTAAACATCGAATGCTCACCTGGGTGAAGCTACAGTAACTACACTCCCGGAGTTAAAGATTTTGTTGATATGTAATCAACTGTTCATAACAGATACGAAGCACTCGACAAATAATACTTGTCTGGAGTATTATGATAATAATAGTAATAAACGAAAGATATAAGTTTATAACATCAATTTCATAAAAATATGGAACGCTTCACAAATTTGCGCAGAGACGAAGCTAATCTTCTCTGTATCGTTCCAATTTTAGTATATGTACTGCCGATATATATATATATATATATGTGTGTGTGTGTGTGTGTGTGTGTATGTATATATATGTATATATATATATAATATATATATATATATATATATATATATATACACACACACACATACCTACAGAGCTATAATTTCGTACGGATGAAATAATTCTAGTCATGAGTTCTATAGGAGTTATATATACGGGAAGGAGTGATGTCTGCATGTATGGACCCGTATCTCCTAATGGAGTCTTAGGAGCGTTGTAATGACATGTGTCGTTTCTTGGGCATATTAAACTAACGGAGCCTATTCATTTCCAGGTCTGATCTGAACAGGAGTTTTCTTCCAAAGAGGGTAGAGAAGTGTAGTCAGAAACTGTTAGAGAAGTGAGAAAGAGATGTGGAGAAGGAATCGGCGGCCACTTTTTCTTTTCATTGGTCTCTAAATGATGAAAGGTAAAATGAACGTCAGCAAGATTTGAACTTAGAGGGACAGTAGGCCAGAACGAATACTACAAAGCAATCTATGTAACGTTCTTTACGACTCTACCAATTCGCCACCACTTACAACCCCTCCTCCTATATATACATATATATATATATATATATATATATATGTGTGTGTGTGTATGTGTGTGTATGTGTGTGTGAATGTATGTAAGTGTAAACAGCATATTCTTGTCGCTTTTCAACTTGTTATTAGACACGGTTCGGTATGTATGTACACAGACACAACACAACAGACTTACCAACTGAAAGCTTTAATAATGTTTTCTTTCATGTAAAGTAACACCAAACACATTGTCTACATACATTTATCTATAGACAGTCGTATACATTTCCCGACACTTACATTAAAAGCTTTAATATTTCTTTCAATTAAACTTATGTGTACATACATACGACAGACGCACACACACACACACACACACACACAACATATATCTACATGTAAATGTATGTATTTATATATATATATGTGTGTGAGTGTGTGAGAGAGAGAAAGAAAGAAAGTATGTGCGTATGTGTATATCTATATGTAACTATCTATGGACACATACACACACACACGCACACGCACACACACACACACACTGGGGCCGATTCGTCCTCTAACACCTCTTTCACATTCTCTCTCTTACCACACTCCTCACTCCATCTCAGCGACGTTCAGATATGAAGAAGCGATGCTCTCCGTCACATTTAAACTGCCCAAGACTCGCCATGTATCCATATGACGCCCTTACGACTCCATTAGGATTTACGGGTCGATACATACACATGCGCCCGCCCGCGTTTAGACATTTATTCCAGCGCATTTTCATATTTATTATTTCCTTTTATTACTACAGTTTGATAAATGGTTTAACACTAAACACCAGGTCACTTCATCTTTTTCATTTCGGCGTAAACATTTCCACTGTGCACATATTGTTCATATTTTGTGTATATTTTATGAACCAACTCTCTTCTTTCTTTCCCCTTTTTCTTCAGTTTTAATCCCTTGCCTTTAGCATTCCTCTCGCCATGTGTGTCGTCTTTAATTTTATATATATATATATATATTGGAAAATGTGTGAGATCCTTGGTACAGTTACGTATATTTGAGAAAAAGGGAAAGAATTACTTCACTTGTAGTTCTAAATAATTGTTTCGACTTTTGGCACAAGGCCATCAATTATCCAGAGCATTACTGGTACTTTATTCTATCGACCCCGTAAGGATGAAAGGCAAAGTTACTAAATAATATTATATTATTATAAAATTAAATCAAATTATTTAGAACTACAAGTGAAGTCATTCTTTCCCTTTTTTTTTCATATATGTATATATATATCATAACAAGGTATCGTTTAAGGTAATCCAGCTAGAGGTTATGAGTACTCTGTATCGAGGATAGTTTTAACGTGCGGCGTTGTTTGACTCAACAAGAAGTTTCCTTAGTCGGGTGGCTGGTTTAAGAAAGTTCCTAAGCAGGCTCTTCTTGGAGTACTATTAGTATTCTGACGATTTGGTCGGGTATCGACTGTAATTAAGGTCGACTGACGTAACTTCTAACGATCAGCGACTTTTAGACACACCGGAGTAATGGAACAATTGTTAATACTATAAAAAAAAAACAATTGTACATCCGATCATGTTATTTTTCATTCTTTTGCTATATATATATATATATATATAAGTGTATCGAACTAGACAAACTGAGCTTGTGCTAGTACGTTATATAAATATACATAAATCAGGATAGAACCAGTTTGAAACTAGTTAGAACATTACTAAACAGAGTACTACAGACATACCAAAGTAGAGTTTTGATATTTATTTTTTAAGGCTAAATAATGAGTCGTGTTACTCTGGAGTTTCGCCTGTTTAACACAAGGTCATAAGACGAACCTGTGGTAAACAGGCGAAGCTGTGATAGACAATACTCACTATTGAGCCATAATAAAATGAATCCATATATATATATGTGTGTATGTGTGTGTGTGTGTGTGTTTGCCTGTGTGCGCGTTTGTGTGTATGTGTGTAGTACACATAGAAACGCAAGCTCTTTACAATGTCTTTTGTTTTAGTAAATGATTTTTACACAGAGATTTAATGATTGTGTTATTTTATCAGATACAACATTATACATATACAAAATTTGAACAATGTATGTACAGTGGAAAGAGGTGAAGGGACTTCAAACTATAGTAATGAAAGAAAATAATATATATGAAAATATCTTGGAACGATACCGAGTTAAAGATATATGTGTAAATGTGTATTTATGTATGTGTGTGAGTGTGCGCGTGGATGTGTGTGTGTGTGAGAGGGGGCGTGTATGTGTGTGCATACAAGGAGTCATGGACAGTTTAAACGTGGCGGAGAGCATTGCTTATTCATGTATGAACACCGCTGAGATAGAGTGAGGAGTGAGAAAGAGGTATAGAGAACCCTAGTAGAGATCTGGTACTTTTTATCGACCTCAAATTGATGAAAACCATAATTAATATCTGGGGGTTTGATCATAAACTGCAAAGATCCCGAACGAATACCGCACATGTATATATATGTACATATGAGGTTTGCGATAGTCGATATATATATATATATATATATATATATATATATATATATATATATATAGGAAGAGAGAGAGATGCAAACACACGTACGTTTACACACACACACACACACGCACACACACACACACACACACACACACACAAACACACGTGTGTGTGTGTATATGTATACATACATATATAGGAATATATGTATATTTTAAGGATATCTTTAAACGTTGTTTAGTTTCTATAGACACATTTTTTCTGTCTTCTCTCCCCATAAATCTGGGGCCTGGTTCGTACGTGCCCAGAATATAAGGGATATACAATTTACGTGATGAAATACCAATGAGAGCCCTGAAAGAGAAGACAAACACTATCACATATCAAGGCACCTATGCTCTGACGCTCATGTATGTGTTGGCGTATAAACATGCCGACACGCTGGTAGAGTCAGAGTATTGTTATATTTCGACTGCTTAAATCTACCAATGGATGGGTCACTGCAGTCAAAATATATCAGCCATTTTTTACTCAGATGACACAATTCAGCAAATTGTGATTCTCTCACATTCTCACTCCCTCATTTGCAATCTCTCTCTCTCTCTCTCTCTCTCTCTCTCTATCACTTGACTATTTTCTCATATATTAGTGGCACAAACATGACCTTTTAGCGATGCCAAGGACTTAGATTCCTTTCTGCGTACGGTGCAGCAAAAAGAAAAATAAAGGCCATGCTTACGCAACACATGTGAAAATCATTTAGATCAAGTGATGCTTCTGCTTGAAGTTATTTCGAATGACGAAAGCCTCACATGAACCAATCCCACCCTCTGAACAACAGAGAAGGTTATCCAAATAGAACATCATTAGCTGCTACGGAGTTGCAGGTTTTATATTAGAGTTTTCCTTCTCCGAGAATGATGTCATAACAAGAATTAATAGCCCCAAGAGAGAGAAGTCACCGCACGCTCGGACTCCAAACCGCGTGTTTTCATGTTCCCCACGCATACATGCATACATATATACATACATACATGATAACGGCTGCCCTCTCGTTATCGAGTATGGCCATTGCACAATTAATGCTGTAGTGCAATGCGTGTGCGTGAAGATTTATTTTTTAAGTGAGCAAAGACTGTGCACTGAGCCAATCCCACCAGATCAACATCATCGATAACTACTGAGCTGCAGGTTTTATATCGGAATTATCCCAGTTTCCTGAGTTGCCTTCTCCGAGAATAATGGTTTCTAATATTAAAATAATGGTTTCTTATATCTTCTCCTAGAATAATGCCACTGGACATACATACATACATGGTGGCTGCCAACTCGTTTTCGAATACGGCCACTACTTTATATCCATGTAGGAGAACCCCTACCGATGCGTTGAACGAGTGTGACTTTTTAGTCTAGCCAGCGACTTGAAAACTCTGGTACAAACACTACACTTGTGACAATTATTGACACATAGTGCTGGGCCCATGGTACCATGTGACGACAAGTGCAGAGAGATCTCCAGATATAAAACAATGTCTGTGCCGTGAAGCTTTTATAGTGAGCAAAGGCATCGCCTCAAAGCCGGTCCCACTCTCTTAACCAAGATGATATTTACCAAAAAGAAGAAAAAGTCAACATCATTGGATACCATCAGGGTTGCAGGTGATATATCAGAGTTTTCCTTCTCCTAGAATTCTGCCTTGACAAAGGCTAAGGGGTCATATCTCCCGGTGATTTTGGATGGCCATTGACTCTTAAGAGCTCCTTTGCCCTTTGACAGGTTTTGTTTTTAGTCCTGCAGGATGTCCAAAGTCACCCTCCACACCAAGAAACCTTGGTGGGGTTGCCAGTTTAGTCGCCAACGACCCGACCATGAGACAGGTTGTACTGGGATACATGCAGTAGCACCAACATACATACATACATACATATATTGAATTCTAATTTGATGATTGTTGTAGCACACACATCAGAAACTACTCAAATATAAAGAACATTGTAGATTTGTTTTAATTCTTATGACATGACCACTATCTTCCAGCAAAGAGTGTATTCGTCACTAGTTTCACTGAGCCCCAAATAGAATAGAATCAAATGAATTGGAAACATCTAGAAGGTTTGGCATGTTCATGAAACGAGTCATCAATCGTATCTCTTGTACGATAAATGAACCAGAAACGAAATGAAGAACAAAACATGTAACGTTTTGTCCGCAATCAGAGTTGCATATGCATCGTAGGATCTCAGTAGGAAATAAAATCTTTCCATTAATGTACGAATTTAAAAGAACTGAGTATCTATTATTGCGCGCACACTCTCCCACACACACACAAACGCACGCGCACGCGCGCACGTACACACGTATATGTACACATTTACATATATATATATATATATATATATATATATACAATATTTGTTCCAAAAGTAAGAGTACTGGTTTTTCTATGCACGATAGGGTAAAGCAGCATCTCGTAAATATATATAGGCGTGTTGGATATGACCTTGGCTCCATGTACATACTTGCTCCAGCATATTCGATTGAGTCAGTCGTGAGTTATTGCTGTTAGGGCACCGGCGTGTTTATAACCTCTTTTACGTTTGCGATGCAGGAAAATATCGAATTACGGTAAGCGATCAAATTTTGTGTCAACAAATCTGTCACCAAAACATTCAATTTCTTCAACACAAGCTTACACATTTACCAATCTTTCAAAGAAAAAACATTCTTCGATAGAGTGATACTGCCATATTAATTTGAAAAAAACGTTGGAACCACTGTGTGACGTCCCAAGGACCATACTTTGAACGAAATGACTTGTAATTTCATCTATGTCTAATATACATTTAAATAAAACATCGGTAACTTACTTTTGTGACAAACTTAGGGTGAAAGCAGCGATTCTTTGCTTAAACTTTAATCTGTTATTTTAATAAGTATTTGCCCTAGAGTTCTTATATATTTGATATATATTTATCCTTATCGAGCCCTTTTGGGATTTTAGTCTTCAAATTTATTATTATTACTATATATATATATATAAGCAGGTATTGCACGAAGAACAATATAAACACCAGCGAGAGATGAGATTAAAACTTTATTTGTTTTAACATATATAATGATAACAACCTTTTTCATGAGACGAAGATTTTCGTTTTGAACACAAAAACATACTTAGCAATTTATGAAATATTAGCAGTTTTCTTGAAAACATATAAGGATATAATGAAATATATGCTCAAATTGGCTATGCTATGGGTGTGAAAATTAGTTTCAGGTAAGGATAGCAATCAAATGAGTAAACGCCTATGTTGTAGGTCACCTGGCTTGAAAAAATAGTCAAATCTCCATCATATTAAAACCCAAATGTCTGGAAAAGAGGGTAAAACGTTGAACAAAAAAGTCAGTCTTTCCGCTGTGTTACAACCAGGAACGATAGGATGATCATGAATGGAACATATTTGACTATGGGTCACTTCATGCAATCTGTCTTGGACACCTGATACCTCTTGGACAACAATGTTGGCTTAATACAAGAGCCGTATCTTTGATCACTGTGTATATCTATGTAATGTCAGTTCTTATATGTAAATCAAAAGTTCAATTTTTATCTGATATATATCATGGGAAGAAATCATAAAAACGTAGCCGTAAAGAACATATGAACAGAATGTATACTTAAATGCATGACACATAGCCTCACCACATGTAATACACCAGGCACAAGCTGTCATTTCTACATCACTCATCTGGCTTGTCTTTTTACCTGGCATTATACTTTTATTGTTCCCTATTATTATTGTTTTATTTTGGAAGTTTCTATTACATTCTATTTGCACATTTTAATTTTCAACTGTCATTTGGAAACTGCTACTTGCGATGGTTATCAGCAGATTATTAAAGGACATGTTACATGTGTTTCATATCGAGGTGAAAGATGATTATTTACCTTCCTACTTATGTATGCATGTATGTATCTATTTTACACACTCACATACACACACAAACCCCCCCACACACACATACACCCACACCCATGCATACATACATACATACATACATACATACACACAGATATATATATATATATATATATATGTATATATATATATATATATATGTATATATATATATATGTATATATATATATATATATATATATATGTATATATATATGTATATATATATATATATATATATATATATATATATATATATATATATATATATATATATAATTGTATATATATATATAAATATGTATATATATTTCTCTCTCTCTATATATATATATATATGTATATATATATATATATATATATATATATATATATATATATATTTATATACATATATATATATATATATATATATATATATATATATATATATATATATATATATATATATATATATGTATATATATATATATATATATATATGTATATATATACATATATATATATATATATATATATATATATATATATGTATATATATACATATATATATATATGTATATATCTATATACATATACATATATATATATATATATATATATATATATATATATATATATATATATATATATATATATATATGTTGTTATACTTG
>OZ024742.1:90866653-90869153 GCA_964016885.1 Eledone cirrhosa | reverse complement strand
ATGAAAATTAACGGCTGAGCAGCCTAATTTGCATATCGAGTGAGTTAAATCGGTCAGGCGTACCGAAAACGATAAGTTGTAATAAAATGAAAACGAAATTTCATTTCTCACTCTTAGTACGGCACTTTCTTAAATGTAAGTATGTATGTATACGTACATACATATATGTATACAGACGTACAGTAGCCTGCATATATATATATATATATATATATATATATATATATATATATATATATATATATATATATATATATATATATATATATATATATATATATATATATATATATATACATATATATATATATACATATATATATATACATATATATATATACATATATATATACATATATATATATATATATCTATCTAAGGCGGGTAAAATTCCCGAGATCCATGGACGAGTTCTCTCCAGCGGTCTCTGTCCCTCATTATCGCTGCCATATCCTGCATCTCCAACAGACCAGTGTCTGTCCTTAGGGCATCAACATATGTTAACCTTGGTCTTCCTCTTCTAGTGTGTCCATGTAGGGGCTCCCAAAGGAGCACTGAGTGCAATGTCAACTCTGGATGTCGGTGAGCATGTCCAGCCAACCTCAGTCTCCTCTGTGTCACTTTTGAGCTGACTTTTGGGATGCTCCCATACAGCTCTGAGTTTTTCATCCTCAGTGTATACTGATTAATGTTCAGAGCCATCCTCAGCATTCTCGTGTAGCACCCATCCACCATCTGAGTGAGTCTCTTGGTCAGTGTCCAAGTCTCAGACCCATACAGCAGCACAGACTCCACTACAGCAATGAAGAGGCGGATTTTCAGGTCTCTACGAAGGTCCGACTTCCACACCGATCTGAAGCTGTGACACGCCGCCCAGGCCTTGCTCTTCCTCCCAACCACATCATCTTCCGTATTCCCAATCTTTGCTCCCAAATACAGGAAGTCCTCAACCAATTCCTGGGTATGACATTAAACTACATCCAGTGGCAAGGCTCCAGTTCGGGAGTTTAGGAGATGTGGGGAATGTGGAGTTACCCCTTAGTTGTCATGACTCCCAGGTCTGCCCTGGCCCGGGGTGGTAGTACCTGTTAGGGCTCCATTTATGGGTTAAATAACTACCTTATTCGAGTGGCGCCGGTAAGGTATTGTCAGCCATTGAAAAGAAATATGGAGAGTCGATCTAACAGCACTAGGGTTAGAGCCCCTAATTACACTGTCAAGGAGCATCCTGGTCGTTATGACTCTGCTGGCTTAGAGCCACAGAGAGGGCCAGTGGATGATGGATCAGCTGTCTCTGAGACAAATATAAAGAATGCAGTTTTGTCCTGCAGAAGAGCCATCAAAATGGGCACTTTGAATGTGAGGACTATTCGAACGCTGGAGAAGAGAGAGGAGTTGGGACATCTGTTCGAGGAGAGTGGTATACAGATACTTGCGATCCAAGAACACAGGATTCTACACGATGAGCCCGTGAGGAGTGTGATGACCGGGAGGAAGAGCCAGCTCATCACTACATCGGCAGTGAAGAACACAACAAATGCTGCAGTAGGAGGAGTGGGTTTTGTGTTCAGTGCAAAAACCAATCTGTTGGTGAGGGAAATAATGCCTATCTCCCCGCGAGTGTTGAGGGTGAACTTCAATGGAAACCCAAGACTGACAGTCATCTCAGCCTATAGTCCAACCGAGGGGGACAGTGATGTGAATGCCGAGGAGTTCCATGAGGAGGTGTGTGGGGCTGTCAACACCACTCAGGCACACAATATCCTGCTTGTTTTGGGGGACTTCAATGCACATCTGAGTAAGGAGGGCAGTGAAGATCCTTGCTGGTACTTCCATAACAACACCAACCGAAATGGAAGACTACTGAGAGACACCCTGCTGGAGGCGAACTTGATGGCAACCAACCTAAGGTTTAGGAAGAATCTGGGGAAGATGTGGACCTACATCTCAGATATGCACCTGTCCAAGTCCCAGATTGATTTCATTCTGGTGAGGAAAAAGTGGCGGAATAGTGTTCTGAACACGGAACCATACAGCTATTTCAGTACACTGGGTAGTGACCACCGGCTTGTTATGAGTGAGGTCCGCGTGAGCTTAAGAAAGAGCAGGGCTCAGCCCCGGAGAACAATCTATGACTGGAGAGCTTTCAAGGAAGATGATAAGCTACAGGAGAGGTTCACAGTGGAAGTGAGAAACAGGTTTAGTGCTCTGTGTGGAGAGTCAGAGGAGAGAGAGATTGGATGGACTGAGGAGAGTGTGACGAGGAGGTACGGGCACTTCACCAATGCAGTGGCGAAAGCAAGTGAAACCCTGGTGCCGAGGAAAAAGAACAAAGGGAAGCACGTCAGCTCTGCAAACCCAAAAGTGTGTGCAGCCAGAGAACACCTGAAAGCTGCCAGGGACCAATTCTATGCTGATCCTACGGAGGAGAGGATGGAGACTGTGGAGGTGATGAGGGAAGAGCTCTGTACCGCTTACACTGAGGTCAGAGAGGAGGCAC
>OZ024742.1:90841653-90859153 GCA_964016885.1 Eledone cirrhosa | reverse complement strand
TACACACTTATAAAATACATATACATATCTAATTACACACTTATAAAATACATATACATATCTAATTACGTATATAATATATACACACAAAACATAAAGGATTCTTTAATTTAATTTAAGAAATAGGAATCTTATAAAATGTTATAATTGTTAAGATATTAAAGGCAATTTTATGTTATACACACTTTATGTTATTAAACAAAATTTTTTTTATATAAGTTTTATAAGATTACCTGTTATGTATTTATGGCTGTTATTATATGTCTATCTGTCACGAATCTTGGGATAATCACTATACATAAGTGCAATCAAATTGTATGGATATACACGCATATGTACATACACAATTCCCACATATACATACATATATGTACCCTCAACCAATAGGTAGATACGCATCACTTATACATATACATACAGATAGACATACATTCATAAAAACGCATAAAACATATGTACATGTATGTCAATACACACATATACATATATACACACATATAGAGAGAAGTAAATATAAATACAGTACATAGTATAATTGAGTACATAAAATACAAAATAATTATATTACAATTTGGAAATATAATTATAAGCAATATAACTTTAAAAACAATACAATTTTAAAATATTATAGAATATTTTAAGTTATAATTTCAAAATAATAGTATGTTTAATAGATTTAGTATAGAATTTTTTTTACGTATATTTAACTTAAAATTTTGAAAGGATAAACTTTCGAAAATAGGAGAAGCTATCAAACAATAAAAAAAAAAAAAAAATAAGAAATAAGAAATATTTTCTCCTTTCAAGAGCTCTCAATATATTTCTCTAGAATAGTTTATTATATTTTTATTTTAAAAATAAAAATATCCAATACAAATAATATAATTAAAGCTAAAACTCCACTATCCGGGAGCTTCCAACAGTAATGGTTGCATTTTTTAAGGGTATGTCAATATTTATTTATAAAACTGATCTATATTATATTTTATCTGATGAAAGCACACCATAATTTAACTTGGTGTCCTTGAAATATGTATAATGAAATAAATATGGTTTTATAAATATAGTTTCCATTTGTTAATATCGTATTTTTACTCCAAATATTTGTTGAGTGCTTTATATCAGTTATAAAAATATTTGCTTGTTGTATCAAAACAATTTAAATAGAACTTTTACATAAATATATATATATATATATTTATATATATATATTTATATATATATATATTTATATATATATATTTATATATATATATTTATATATATATATTTATATATATATATATATTTATATATATATATTTATATATATTTATATATATATATTTATATATATTTATATATATATATTTATATATATAAATCAGAAAGCATTATATAAGGAGAGGTAATTATGAGCTCACCCTGTAGTAAACTGCAAAGCAGTTTTTAAAATACTCAATAGGTGATAAATTATTCAACTAAAAACGGAAAAAAATCAATATAATATACAAGTACTCTATACATGGTATGATGCAGAGTGGGTATTTTAGTAAAACCTCTATATATACAAGTACATCGGAAGAGGAATGATATATTTCTGTAATTCTATATGTTTCTCACGCGCAAACGAGATATAATCCGTGTGTGTGTGTGTGTGTGTGTGTGTGTGTGTGTGTGTGTGTGTGTGTGTGTGTGTGTGTGTGTGTGTGTGTGTGTGTGTGTGTGTGTGTGTGTGTGTGTGTGTGCTTATGATGTCAGGAGATGCCACAATATATATCTAATATATCTGTGTACCTATGAATGTGTGTGCTCTCATACATACACACATACACACGACTCTTTCCCCAATATATTCTGGTTCTATGTGTTGCGCATTCTGATATAGAAATAATTCCAATTGTTCTGAATATGCAAGTTGCCAATGTACAGGGTGGTCCGAAAGGTTTGTCACCCCTACGACGTCTTTTATCCATGTCGTTATCGCTTAGATCGTTGACGAATGTTGGCTTAATCGATTAAAATTATTATATAATATAATTAATGATATTATATATTATATTATTAAAATAAAAAATAATTGTTTCTACCTTTTGCAGAAGGCCAGCAATTACCCAGTACATTATTGGTACTTTATTTTATCGACCCCGTAAGGATGAAAGGCAAAGTTGACCTCGGCGGGATTTGAACTGAAAGGGCTATAACTGTATGCGTCAAAGCATGTCGTCCAAGCCTCTACCGATACTGCCAATCCACCGCCCTTAAACCAAAAAATAATGAACGTAGAAACAATATGTCGGGGAGACATGACTTTCGGACCACCCTGTAGTTTTTTAGTCTTAGGTGAGATTTGATAAAGACTATATACGAACATAGTCGTTCCAGCAGCTCTTTCGACTACATTTTTGTATTTGTTTTTGTTTCAGACCGTCTATCTGAAGCTTCATAATCTAATTAGACATTCGTCCTTTTTTGTTTTCATTCGCGGTAGTATTTCAAGTAAGTGAGCAGCAAACTAAAGTGATGTATAAAAACAATCACAAGAAAACCAGTCAAATAGCAATACTAGAGAAAATATATAACCACACACCTCTATCACATATATTTCTATTACCACTAAAAATAACACCTATAACAGCACGGGTATTATTCCTACCACCTCTATGACAGTGAAAGGACACATTAGTAGGGTTGGACGTATCTGGATATACTGAACCTGTTAGTAAATTTTCTTGATCAGAGCTAATCCGTGACTAATCAACATTAACAAAATCAATCCAGTTTCTAAGTCACATCCCCAAAACCTCTTACACTTCCATGCAGAATTTATAATAAAATATGTTAGAAACACTTATCCTTGATATCACTAATCCCCATTTAACCACATCCCAAAATTGTAAAACACGCAGATAACATCTCGTCAAGCTTACACTCAAAATATAGACATTTATTTCAACAACAAAAACAAAACCTATTCAGCATGTACCATTCTAATCTCCTCTGCATATGTAAAGTTTTCAACTTCATTCACTCCTACCGGTTAGGGCACGAATTACTTAAGAACACTCATATAATACATAACTGTTTCTACTTTAGGCACAAGGCCAGCAATTACCCAGTGCATGACTGGTACTTTATTTTATCGACCCCGTAAGGATGAAAGGCAAAGTCAACCTCGGCGGGATTTGAACTTAGATCGTAAAGGGACGTAACTATGCTGGAAAGCATGGTGCCTGACCCTCTACCGATACTGCCAATCCACCGCCCTTATATAATACATAACACAATCATATAATACATAATATAATACTCATATAATACATAACACAATACACTGTCTATCGATCTAGTTTGCTACTTTAAATGTATAGGAGCTTACTTTACTACTACTATACGGATGCTTATACACGGCATATTCCCCTCGGACTTTATTGTGTGTTATCATACTAGCATATGTACATATACTCTACGTACATATATTCCTTTCTATTCACCAGTCTTGCAGACACGTGGATCATTCTGCATCATTGAGAAGGTCTAATAAAACGGACACATGTCTCAAGCTATCATCGAGATTTCACTTGACCTTTTGGGTCTATTAGCAATTCTAGGAAATTGAAACTTTAATGGACTAACCAATTAAAAAAAATATTTTCATTTGTCTGTCTTTGCTTTTGTTTGATTGACTTAATGATTGTTCAATATTTTCATCCCCTGGATACATATACAGTCTTCAGTAATTAAAATTATGATGCTCACCATATTAAGAGTGTTAGGAGTGTGGTATAGGAGTGTGGGATTAAAAGTTCATAGGCTGGCTATGGAGGAATGATGTTAGGGCTGTGAAATCTTGCATGCATTAATTTAAATATTCTGCTTTACAGACCAACATTTTCGTTAAAATGAATAAGCAAGAAATACAAAATTACCCGTTTTGGCATGTCAGAAACATTGTCGATAGTATTAATACTTCATTCCAAACCATTATATTCTTTCAAATCTGAAGTAGTATCCACAAGACTTTGTTTAACGATGAACGTCAAATTAACTTTTTACAAATCACATACACTACAACAACCTCGTTGGTATATTACGGTAAAAGTGTTGATAACATTATTTGTAAAAGCTTTAGATAAGCTTGGTGATCCTTTCAAATATCGCTGTGGACATTTTTCTGCTTTAAGAGTGTCTTTGATAAGGTTAAGATATGAACGTTAACGAAAGATGAACTACTTAAGTGTTTACTTAATAGAAGTGAGGGTAGCATTCACAAAGGTTTTGAAAATTCTTTCGGCAACAAAAAAATGTAAAAACTATGAAAATCTGATGAATAAGGTATTTCTTTTCTTTACAGAGGTTAGGGCACAACGTGAACACCAAAGTGTATTTTATCAAGAGTAATTTAAACCTATTCCTTATTAATTTAGAGGCTGTTAAAGAAGAGCAAGTAGAGCATTTCTGCCATACTTAAAAACAATGGTAAAAGAAGTCCAGATGAGTTGGAATAAAAGTATGATGGCACAGACTATTAGTAATAAGATAACAAAACGAAAGTAATCCTGTACGAAAATCCAACACAAAACAGAGAGCTGACTCATTAAACAGTACACTTGCCGAACCGTCTTCGATTTTACTCCTATTCTTCAGACGTTTACCGTGAAAGAAGTGGAATTTGTTAACTGGCTAATGCATTTCGTCCCACAATATGGTGCTGTTTTCCATGATAAATGTAATTGGTGCGATATAATGTCAATTTTACTGGGTTATTTTTCATGGTTGGAGAATGTAAGAACTACAGAATTTGCATAAATATTACCTCCAACTTCCATAAATATAAGTCTAACGTAATACATAAATGTTTAGGAAAGAGGGCTAGAGCTTCCCATAAAATAATTCAAATACCTATCCTAGCTATTATACAATTCAATTGCAATTTCATACGCATATTATTGCTAAAATAAAAAAGAATATTGACTTGATACGCAAATTGTAAAAGCATAGAAACATCGTGGTGGCCACTTTTCCTTAAAAAAAAGCAAATGCTTTTGTTTCAAAATATAACCCAGTTTAATAAAAGTAGAAAACCAATAGCTTACTCGTGAAAAACATAGTTGATCTTGCCCGCCTCTGTTGTGGCCACCAAATAATAAAACCAACCGATGAGCCAAGTAGGAAACTGTTAGGTGGCTACACAATATTCTCGAAGTATCAGCTAACCTGTAAATCACTCCCTGTTGTTTTAAATAAGGAAGAACACACTAAAATGTAGTCTTAGAAACAGAAGAGAGACAAATGGGTCATTTCGGGAATGCTTTTAATCATAGGTTTACTCAATCAGGACAGACATGGCTCTAAACAATAACAGCAAATAAAAAAAAAATGATATACAAGAACAGACGGTAGTGTAGTGGGAGTTCAACATGCCCAGATTGCTTATCATCGCTGGTTTTGGGTTACACTACAAAACAATCGCAAGTGTATAACAATAGTAACATCAACATTATTAATCAATAGTAACATAGGAGAGTGTAATAACACATTATAATACATTGCAATATTTATCAACTTTCAATAGAAATATAAAAACAACACTAAACAAAACTTCAACATTAACATCATCATTATCAACTACAATATCAACCCTGACACTACCAACAGTAACATCATCAGTGTCAACATACATAACGTCAGCAAGAACAATACTAATAACATTGTTAAAAGTTACAACATTGTTCAAACATTATTAAGAATAATATCAATGTCTACAATAATAATTTCTTTATTAGCAACACACGGTTGATCAACGTCTATAATAATTATTTCTAATTTAGGCACAAGGCCAACAATTTGTGGGAGAGGAAAGTCAATTAAATTAACCCTAGTGCGTTACTGGTACTTTATTTTATCGACTCCGTAAAGATGAAAGGCAAAGCTAACCTCGGCAGGATTTGAACTCCGAGCGTAAACGACAGTTATATGCCGCTGAACATATTATCCGACGCTCTGTCTCTGCTGCCAATCCAACTTCTACAATAATATCAACAATAACAGTGATACCAACATCGAAAACAACAACAACGTCATTACGAAGCAGAAACCAACAACATCAACAACAGCAATAACAATTCCAACAACAACAGCCATTTGAACAAAATTACAGAAATGATAAACAGTTCATAGATGATTTCACAGAAAAATAAATGTTTTCAAGGATGGCCGATAGGACACGCTAGAAATAGAAAATATTACTTCCTCAAATCAACCTCTAATAAAAAAGGCATCGATACATTCTGTCGAGAAAAACTGTCTCAATATGTTCATAGACGAAGGATGCATATTTATGAAATGTTTATTTAAAGGAAGGTATTACGAATAATTAAATTGATTCCTGCGGGATTGGCTAATTTTGTATAAAATGTGATGGCGTTATATGATTACTTTTTTCTTACTAGTGCTAAGGTTACAATCTCATTATTATGTCAAGGTTGTTGTTGTTGTCGTTGTTGTTGTTGTTGTTGTTGTTGTTGTTGTTGTTGTTGTTGTTGTTGTTGTTGTTGTTGCTGTTGTTGTTGTTGGTGGTGGTGGTGGTGGTGGTGGTGGTAGTGATGTCTGACCCCAGATCAGTCATTACTGAGCATACCTAAAATCAAAGGGTTTCCAACCGTTCCTATCCCATCTATTTGTATATCTAGAACTACACTGTTGCGACGGTCGTATTTTTTTTAAAATAGGGAGATTTGTTTGTCATCTTTAGCAAGTTAAACAACCAGATCGAGCCTGTTTCATTGCCAGGAAGGTGGTAGTTTATGCTTTCATCATATTCTAAGTTGTTAGGAGAAACTCCCACAGAAAATACCCATGCAGTTGTGTCCACACCTGTTATTTGAAGGAATGATGTCTACCAGACTTTAATATCCAGTTATAGGTGTTCACCTTGGACGGATATGTCAGTGCTACAAAATAAAAGAATTACTATTTTCTAATGATTCCTTCTACCAAAGTAAAAATCATAGAACACCGAACCTAAAGCTATATGTAATTTATTTTATTTCGTTTATCCGGCCGACCCAAGACTCTTGGACTCGAATTAGATGACTATACACTTTTATACATCATACTCACCAACAAGTGGATACTAGCTCGTCTAGAAATAGGAGCCAAATAACACTTAAACCAAATTGTTACTATTTTAAATAAGGAAAGAACACATTAAAAAACGTATTCGTACATAATAAAAATACAAGATGGTTGCAGCCAACTGAATTATATGTGACTGTTTCTGGCTCGATAAGTCTAGTATGATGTGAGATATATATTCAGACACGTACACACATGGAAGAGTGATGCTAGGGCTGTGAAATCTTGCCTACATTAATTTCAACTCTTCTTATTAATAAGTGCATTGTTTCGTTCCAGGGACTATGTTGAAAAATAAATCTAATTTGATCATTCCATGAGAGTATCTTGTTCAGCCTATGAATTTTTCAGATTACGAACTTTTCAGCTGACACTAGTACATATATTGCACGTATTTCTCACCCGTATTTTGTTCCTTTCTGTACAAACCAGAAGAATATGCCCCAGTTTTGATATCTAGGTGTGTGACATTACCAGGGGCAAAATTACGTAGCAATGACGAATTACCTCATGGAGCTTAAATCAATGACACCTTTTCAAACAATTGCGACCATTACTTAATCTGAAACAGACGACAGAACTAAATCTTTATCATTGTGCTACTGGCTTTGTTAGATTTTTCTTCTTTCTCTTATATCTGTCATCTGTGTTGTACGTTTAAATGTAGACGTTTTCTTTTCTGTTTTTATATTCATTGTCCTTCTTTTTCTTTTTATCTTTCTCTTCCGTTATTTTTTGACTAGTTTTCTCCAATATTTTATAGTTTTTCAATCTCAATACGTGCCTGACTGAAAACTGTTTTGTATGATAGTCAGGTAGCAAAGTCAGGATCTCACTAAAAAAGAGTAATTTTTAAACATCAATCAGTATAGCTGGCATGAAGATTGCGAAGGTGTTGTTGATTTTTATATTTAGTTTCCTCTCCTTGTATTTCAATGAAGTTATTTATTTATTTAGCTATTATCGTTTCTGCTATTGTTTCGCTGGCTACTAAGCTACATTCTACATCCAGAAATGCTCTATATCGCTATCTGCTTCTTTACCTTATTGTTTGGATTTTTATCTATTTTTAAAAATCTACTATTTATTTGCTGTTATATTATGTTTTTTTTTTATAGTGAGTATTGTAAGTTGATGATTTTTAGTGATTTCATTGTCAACCTATGCATTGGTTTTGAGCTATATCCTGTTGATTTTTTATCTACCAATCCATCTATCTATATTCCTACTCACATACGCAGTTGACTTAAGAAGCATTGTGAAAATTTGAAATTGTGTGTCCCAACGCAAATAACCATTATGATAGTCGATCACTATATATAATAATCAAGAAAATCAAATAAAGTACGGCTGGAGACAGAAAAAATGTAAACATAACGATGAACCAGTAACATATCAAAACCTAAAATATCATACATCTCAAACTGTCTGAAGAGAACATGTCAGAAGGTTATTATGCAACCACGCTGATATCTTCGAAATACTATAACAGAATTATGTAATAAAAAGATGTACACATAAAAGCGTCTCGCTTATTCATTCGAATTAAATTGTTGTAGTCCTGTAGAAGCCATTTATATATATATATATATATTGTTATACTTTGGGAGGGTCATGTTGCCAATAAGAAACACACGCACCAGTTGCTTTCACTTCAATTTATTATATATTTATAAATTTATAAATTTATAAATTACTGGTTGGTTGGTTGGTTCCACAACCAGATAGTTGTTTATATATAGTCAAAGTTCTTTCGTCACACACTCTGTGACCTCTTCAGTGACTGGGGATTCCTTTCTTTGTTTCTGTGCCTCTCCTTTGTTCTGTCCTACGCCATTTTGTTTCTCTGTGTGTGTTGTGTGCTCAGTCTGCGCATGCGCCACATCCGGGTGTCTGTGTGTGTTTATGTTCATTTATTTATTTGTTTATTTACATGTTACTGGTTGGTTGTTTGTTCTATGTGTGTGTGTGTTTTCATTTTGTCCTTAATTGTAAGTTATGATGTTGCTGTTCCACTCATATTTTCTATTTAATTTTGGTTGTAATTCTTTTATGTTTATTGCCTCTGTAATTTGTCTAAACATTGCGTCTTTTCTGTGTGTAGATTCTATTTTTATTTCTATGTTCTCTAATTTACCCTTGTGTTCTATCTTAGCATGTTGGTAGAGTACAGATGATTCTTTAATACCTTGAAGGTCTCGCCAGTGTTCATTTATCCGTTCCCCTACACTACGAGCTGTCTCACCTATGTACACTATATTTTTGTCTCTACATTGTCCTTCAGTACATCTTATGCTATACACTACATTTCTAGTTTTACAGTTAATATGGGGGCTTATTTTACAGGTTATACATTTCTTATCTATACATGAGGGTCTTTAAAAAGGGTATGCCTTGCTAATAAGTGTTTTTACGGAGGTACCTGGTCTTTCTACTATCTTAATATTGAGTTTATGTTTATTTAGGGCCCTTCTAAATGTGTAAGCTAATTCACCTCTAGGGATTGTATTGATGAACATTACACTCTGGTATTTATTGCTATCATACCATGAGTTTATTCTATTAGCCTTGTTCCTAGTTCTTTCTATTCTATTCCAAAATTTGCTCCTATACAAGGGGCAGGTCCCATTTATGTCATTATTTACCATTATTTCCCATTTGGTTCTGGCTCCTCTATACACTCTGATTTTATCTCTCTGATTGTAGCCAGAGAACTTCATACGGTGGATGAAGTGTTGTATGTGTCTCTCTAGTTCTTCGGGGTTGCACATGCGGGACACATTTCTCATCACCCGTACCAAATCCGCAATCAGTATGTTGATTTTGGTATGGTCCGAAATGACCGAGTTTCGGTGGATCAGATGTTTGGAAGTCATGGGTTTGGCATAATGGGAATGGAGGATTTGTTTTTTGTTGTTAATGGTATCTAACCAGAGCTCTGTGTCTAGTACAGGTAATCGATGGTTGGGGTGTTTACTTGGGTAGTCTATAGTAACTCTAATGCTCTGGTGGATGGAGTTTGCTATTTGCTGGATGCTTTCCATTGTGTTTTTCTCTAGTTCCTGACTGTTCTCTAGTGGGGGTGTCTTAACTACGATGTTTATATCATCTACGTAGCGGGAGTACATTATCAGGGTTAAGGGGTCTTCTAATTGTTCTTTAAGTTTAAGTTTAAGTATACTGTCCCACCATACCATGAATAAGTTAGCTATGTCGCCTGCAATGCTAACAACAATGGCTGCTCCTTCCTCGCAGAATCGGCGTGAGTAACCGATCTGGTGACCTAACAAACTGCATAATAGGCAGTATGGATGTTGTGTCCCTGTATCCATCTATTGACGTGGATTTTGCTGTGGAGAAATATCGGTTTCAACACACGATTTCAGATAAAGAATCTTGCTAAACAAATTCAGAAACGAAATATCGTGAGCCTTAGCCAGGCTAACAAGATACTGAAAACCACCATGTTCTGTTGTCTACGAAAAACCATAACATCTCGACAACTACACTTCATAAAACAATGTGCCTCATCCAGAGTCTACACCAACACCATCAACACCGACGTTAGAAGATTACAACTCACCAAAAAACAAGCAGATAGGCTAAAACGAACATTAATTCTAAACATAAAAAAAGAAGATCTATAGAGAATTAAGTCATCAAGAAAAACATAAGCGTAACCTAATACAAGAAATAGCTAGGATCACCACACCAAGAGAGAAACTAATATTTATAAGCCTTATACGCCCTGAAGAACAGTACATTACTCAAGAATGTGATAAGCACTTTAACAAGAAACTAAAGTGGCTTAAGCAGATAAAGCTAAATCAGGATACTATAGAGAATACCAATAGATATCCCGACAAAATTGACGGTATAAATATGGCCGACACCTCATTAACAGAAGAGTTCAACAACAACAACAACACAAATATATATGGTAACGCAAGAATAGATAACGACGAGATGTCTGTGTTATGTTTACCCCCGAAATTTGCGACATTCAAGAAGGTAAATATGATTAGTTGTCTGTCAGAAATAGAAAAATCATTTACAAAACTACGCTGGAGCCTCAAAAACAAAACAAAAACAAAAGCAACAATATACGCACACACTTAAACAACACACATCCCAACAACAACAGACACACAGACACAAACAACAATAACAACAACACACACATCAACAACAACAACAATAACAACATACCCAGAAACAACAACAACAGACACGCAGACACAAACAACAATAACAACACACACAACAACAATAACACACACGGAGACAACAACAACACACATCAACAATAGCACACATCAACAACAACAACACACACGCATTCAATGCCTCTCACCACCACCACAATCTTAACAAACACACAGACACAGAAAACAAGTAATGACAGTAGCACAGAAATCACAGAAATAAGGGAAAGTAATAGGATTAAAAGGAGAAGGGAGACTAAGGACAAAGAGAATAACCAAGACGAACACACAGACACACAAAATAGGGTAGATAACAACAATGAGCCAGTGGAAAGAGACATGAGTAATTATGAGTGACATAGAAACAACCATGAGGCTGTTGGTGGAAATAGAAATAGAAACAACACAACTAACAATAACAATAGCACTAGTACACATAAAGCAGCAGCCTGGAACTCTACGTTTTATAATCCCTCCGATAAATCATTCGACCTGCGACGAGTCCACGCCACGACTTTGCCATTTAACAAACGCACGCAATTGCCGTCACAGGTCGATGAACAAACAGAAGCACAATTTACTATAGCTAGATCCGAACTTAGAAATATTATAGAACAGTATAGCAAGAAGCATAATGGAATGGAGGCCCAGAAACTGGGAGAAAAATCTGCAAATGACTTGCGTAAGCTCATGCAGCGCTCACGTAATGGAGAGATAGCATGCTTTCCAACAGACAAGTCTGGCAGAATGTCGGTTGACAGCCTGCCAAACTACATCCAGGCAATGCAACCCCACATCACTAACACAAGAGAGATAACACCACAGGAGCATGAGGATAGAGAAAAAGCCCTCAATGCCCATATAGTGATGTGGACGAATATAATGCAGCCCAACAAAAGGTCTGCCAACAACTTCCAGGCCTGGAACAATGACGTGCCGGCGTTGTATGGGCTTCGAAAAGACCATAAAACGGGCTGTGACCCTGTCGCGGGACCACCAACGCGGCCAGTCTGTGGGGCTAACATTGCTAGTAACTACAGACTGTCCTACTTCCTCTCCCTGATCATACGCCCCATCATTGAAATGTCCCCAGATGTATGTGACAGCATGGAGGACCTCCTCAGCAGAATCGGCGTGAGTAACCGATCTGGTGACCTAACAAACTGCATAATAGGCAGTATGGATGTTGTGTCTCTGTATCCATCTATTGACGTGGATTTTGCTGTGGAGAAATGCATAGAAATGATCAGTGAGAGCAAGGTTGAGTTCCGTGGGATTGATACCAGTGAGCTGGGACTCCTACTTAAGCTTACCTATAGTAATAGTTACCTAGACACATATGACCTTAGCAACCTGTGCCCTACAAGACCAGCAAGAGGCAGACCACCTACCATTACCTCAATGGCAAGAAAACCCACACAGATAGATGGAACGGGTGGACCAGAGCCATACGGACACCCGAAAACCACGATGAACTGAAGAAAATGATTGCACATGCGGTAGGGGCCAGCATAAAACTAACCCTTAAGGAACATATGTTCAAATTTAATGGAAAAACATATGCCCAAGAGGGAGGAGCAGCCATTGGTGTTAGCATTGCAGGCGACATAGCTAACTTATTCATGGTATGGTGGGACAGTATACTTAAACTTAAACTTAAAGAACAATTAGAAGACCCCTTAACCCTGATAATGTACTCCCGCTACGTAGATGATATAAACATCGTAGTTAAGACACCCCCACTAGAGAACAGTCAGGAACTAGAGAAAAACACAATGGAAAGCATCCAGCAAATAGCAAACTCCATCCACCAGAGCATTAGAGTTACTATAGACTACCCAAGTAAACACCCCAACCATCGATTACCTGTACTAGACACAGAGCTCTGGTTAGATACCATTAACAACAAAAAACAAATCCTCCATTCCCATTATGCCAAACCCATGACTTCCAAACATCTGATCCACCGAAACTCGGTCATTTCGGACCATACCAAAATCAACATACTGATTGCGGATTTGGTACGGGTGATGAGAAATGTGTCCCGCATGTGCAACCCCGAAGAACTAGAGAGACACATACAACACTTCATCCACCGTATGAAGTTCTCTGGCTACAATCAGAGAGATAAAATCAGAGTGTATAGAGGAGCCAGAACCAAATGGGAAAAAATGGTAAATAATGACATAAATGGGACCTGCCCCTTGTATAGGAGCAAATTTTGGAATAGAATAGAAAGAACTAGGAACAAGGCTAATAGAATAAACTCATGGTATGATAGCAATAAATACTAGAGTGTAATGTTCATCAATACAACCCCTAGAGGTGAATTAGCTTACAAATTTAGAAGGGCCCTAAATAAACATAAACTCAATATTAAGATAGTAGAAAGACCAGGTACCTCCGTAAAAACACTTATTAGCAAGACATACCCTTTTTAAAGACCCTCATGTATAGATAAGAAATGTATAACCTGTAAAATAAGCCCCCATATTAACTGTAAAACTAGAAATGTAGTGTATAGCATAAGATGTACTGAAGGACAATGTAGAGACAAAAATATAGTGTACATAGGTGAGACAGCTCGTAGTGTAGGGGAACGGATAAATGAACACTGGCGAGACCTTCAGGATAATAAAGAATCATCTGTACTCTACCAACATGCTAAGATAGAACACAAGGGTAAATTAGAGAACATAGAAATAAAAATAGAATCTACACACAGAAAAGACGCAATGTTTAGACAAATTACAGAGGCAATAAACATAAAAGAATTACAACCAAAATTAAATAGAAAATATGAGTGGAACAGCAACATCATAACTTACAATTAAGGACAAAATGAAAACACACACACACATAGAACAAACAACCAACCAGTAACATGTAAATAAACAAATAAATAAATGAACATAAACACACACAGACACCCGGATGTGGCGCATGGGCAGACTGAGCACACAACACACACACAGAAACAAAATGGCGTAGGACAGAACAAAGGAGAGGCACAGAAACAAAGAAAGGAATCCCCAGTCACTGAAGAGGTCACAGAGTGTGTGACGAAAGAACTATGAGTATATATAAACAACTATCTGGTTGTGGAATCAACCAACCAACCAGTAATTTATAAATTTATAAATTTATAAATATATAATAAATTGAAGTGAAAGCAACTGGTGCGTGTGTTTCTTATTGGCAACATGACCCTCCCAAAGTATAACAATATCGGTTTCAACACACGATTTCAGATAAAGAATCTTGCTAAACAAATTCAGAAACGAAATATATATATATATATATATATATATATATTAGAAAGTGAGGTTATTATTACAAAATGGAAAAAAAAGACAGAAGTCCTACACGAGTGAAAGTATAAGGAAAAAGGATGAAATCGAAAATGCAACTGGAGCATTTAAAAAAAAAAATATACATTTATTTGGTTCCTTTACTGGTTTCGCAGTTCTTGTGCTTTTCAAAAGTGGAATTGTGATGGGTTCTTTGCTTTGGAGATCGTGATCGAGAACATCACTACAAATGCACACACACACACACGCAAACTCACATATACATACGCATACACACACATACACACACACGCACACACATACACATTTATATATATGTTTACGTATATATATATATGTGTGTTGTGTGTGTGTGTGTAAAGGGTAAACAGAAATAACAACACAATCGGTGCAGTATAATTAAGGAATATATTAAGTTAACGCTTGAAATAGAAGGAAGAGGGTCTTAACGTTTAGTACTCTAGCCCTTCATCGGAAGAAAGAATGAGAAATTAGAAATAATGAAGGGACGGGCGGGGTGGAATTGGAAAAAATGCTTTTAGGGAAAGATAACAGGTCCATTCATGTTACCATCTCTTCAAAAACTTATATACATGTATATATATATAGTGAAAAATGGAACGGGAACAAAACAGAGAAGCAGTACGAAGAAAGGTTTATTAGTTTCATGCTCTTGAGAGTGGGGTGGGGGGGACGAGTGTGTTCTGTTATTAATTCTGTCAATATTACATAAATATGACCCTCCCCAAGTATAACAATATACATATATATATATATATATATATATATATATATATATATACATGTATATACGTTCTTAAACATATAAACTCAAATCAAAAGCAAACGAAGAAGTTATCTAACTCCCACCACCACCACCACCACGAAACCCGTCTCCTCTCCAAATATAGAATAATAATGAAAATATTGGTATTTTGTTTCGGGTCAATGACTACTTAGACAGTATTTGTTCACGATATACTATTGCTTAACGTGGGAAACAACTCTAAACATACATAAATCCTAAATGCTATGGCAGACAGCGTGTATATGTGTGTGTGGATATACATATATATGAAACGATGTCACCAACAGCCCCACCGTCAATCTGATACAGGTTATCATGAACTCATTTTAATTCACCAAATTCGCCATAAAAATTACTATGGTCAATTTACACACACACACACACACACACACACATATATATATATATATATATATATATATATATATATATATATATATATATATATATATATATATATATATATATGTATATACATATATACATATATATATATATTTATTAAAATAACAGATTAAAGTTTAAGCAAAGAATCGCTGCTTTCAACCTTAACGGGATCTTCAGAAGAACCCGTTAAGGGTCAAAGCACCGATTCTTTGCTTAAACTTTGTTATTTTAATAAATATTTGCTCTACGGTTCTTATATATTTGATATATATTTATCCTTATCGAGCCCTCTTTGGATTTTAGTCTTCAAATTTATTATTATTACTATATATATATATATATATATATATATATATATATATATATATATATAGTACGTGTGCGGAAAAATAAAAAAATATTTTTATTTTTCTGCACGCATACTTTTTTGATCTATACAAAAAATACCCTACCACTACAACCACCATAATACTCTTGCTTACCCGCTTAAAGTGCTTGCATTACATGTAACACCTTGCCACACAATAATTGTATAAAAATGAGACACACTTGCATGCTCCGTGTGTAACTAACGCATACACTACCTACTAGATCTGACTATCAAACTATCCTCCTGCATTATCTGTGTTATCTGCCGAATATATTTTAATTTTAATTTTAATTTTTATTTTTATTTTTATTTTTATTTTTATTTTTATTTTTATTTTTATTTTTATTTTTATTTTTATTTTTATTTTTATTTTTATTTTTATTTTTATTTTTATTTTTATTTTTATTTTTATTTTTATTTTTATTTTTATTTTTATTTTTATTTTTATTTTTATTTTTATTTTTATTTTTATTTTTATTTTGAATTTGAATTGCCGTACAAAAATAGTATAGTATAATATATGTCACTCCACTGTACATCAATATATATATATGTATCTGTATGTCTCTTGCGTTGGAAAGGAGGTCAATTATATCTACAAACATTGAAAAATGGTCCGAAGACACCAATTTAGGTTTGGATGAAACAATTGTAAGTGAATAAATGCTTTGAACATAACTTTGATTCTTGTGAATTCTATATATATATATATATATATATATATATATATATATACATACACGCATACACGCATACATACATACATGCATACATACATACATACATACATACATACATACATACATACATACATACATACATACATACATACATACATGGTGGCTGCCAACTCGTTTTCGAGTACGGCCACTAATTTATATCCATGTAGGAGAACCCATACCGATGCGCTGAACAAGTGTGACTTTTTGTCCAGCCAGCGAATTGAAAACTCTGGTACAAACACTACACTTGTGACAATTATTGACACACTCTTAACGAAGATGATATTTACCAAAAAGAAGAACAAGTCAACATCAGGGTTGCAGGTGTTATATCAGAGTTTTACTTCTCCTAGAATTCTGCCTTGGCAAAGGCTAAGGGTTCATCTCTCCCGGTGATTTTGGATGGCCGTTGACACTTAAGTGCTACCTTGCCCTTTGACAGGTTTTGTTCTTAGTCCTGCAGGATGTTCAAAGTCACCCTCCTCACCAAGGAACCTTGGTGGGGTTGCCAGTTTAGTCGCCAACGACCCGACCATGGGACATGCATACATACATACAAACATCACAATGATGTCACTGGA
>OZ024742.1:90826653-90836653 GCA_964016885.1 Eledone cirrhosa | reverse complement strand
AATTTTCAGCTACCTTACTTACTTTTACTACTAACGAGTTGAATATTTTTTCATACGATTACATCTGTACAACGTAATTCAACAAGAAAGTCGTTTTGTTGCTTTCTCTTTCAATCAGAATCTTTATCCATAGACAACCGCATTCGTTTTGCTCGTTTCTATGTGGTTATCTAATGTTTAGGTTTTTTGTAGCCGACAACAATGATGTAGTTGTGCTGAATTAATGACAAAGTAAATTCAGGTTAATAAAATGTATGTTTGAGTATAAAGGCATAGCATACACGATTTTATGTATGTATGTATGTATGTATGTATGTATGTATGCATGTATGCATGTATGTATGTATGTATGTATGTATGTATGTATGTATGTATGTATGTATGTATGTATGTATGTATGTATGTATGTATGTATGTATGAATTATCCATGTATGTGTGTGTGTGTGTGTGTGTATATATAAACGTGTGCACATACATACATACATACATTTTTATATAAGTAAGTACAATTCTGATTTTTCGTCCGACATGTGTGACTCCAGACTCGTTTTACGATCTAAAATTTACAATCGCAAATTTCGAAACCACTAACTACTGCCACGTTATCAATAGCTTTTTTGCTACCAAACCATCACGACAGACATTTATACATTTATTGAGCAACACATTATGAAAGCAGAAACTCTTTCTCTGCTTATTAATTACATTATTATAAAGGTGGAAAGGTTTTGAGCACTTGCATTGCGCTTGAAATCCTAACTACGAATAAATATAAGTAAAATAAGCTATGTATTTCCCCATTACATCAGAGCTGAAAAGACTCTAGGTATTCAGATAAATGTAAATAACAAACCGTACCGTTGGTAGCCACATAATAAACTGTTCCGATGGTTCACAGAAAAATCACGTTTCCGCCCATAATTACATCCAGATAAAAGAAGATGCTGAACCAACAATAATTTATTTTTGTTTGTATATGTGTCATTAATATGTATCTAATAATTGTTTCTACTTTAGGCACAAGGCCAGCAATTACCCAGTGCATTACTGGTACTTTATTTTATCGACCCCGTGAGGATGAAAGGCAAAGTCAACCTCGGCGGGATTTGAACTCAGATCATAAAGGGACGTAACTATGCTGGAAAGCATGGCGTCCGACCCTCTACCGATACTGCCAATCCACCGCCCTTGTATGTAATAATGACTTCCAATTTCGGTACATGACCAGTAAATTTGGGATGGACAAAGTTGATTTAATTAGCGCCAATTCTTGACTGATATCTTGACCGCGGAAGGATGTATTACATAGTTGACCAGAGCAAATACCGCAATCGCATTTTATCCGACACTCTACCAATTCTGCGGATTTACCTCCCGAATATATATATATATATATATATATTTCAGTGTGGTCTACCCTTGGTGGTTGGGTCCGTACCGTAGATAGAACTCATTGTAATCTGATGGCGAGTAATCCAGTGAAATCCATAGAAAGCTTCCGTGTTCCGCTGAGTTAATTACTTAGATACAGAGTCAGATATTAGGTGTTAATTTAACAATGGAAATAATAACAACAAAGTTGAGTTATTTTACCTATTCATATCATTGATTTACGATCGTTTCGGAGGGTTGATCATATTAACATATTCGGAAGAAGACGGTCTGATCAAACCTATATATGAGGTCTGATAGTATACAGTTAAATAACTGTTATAGATCAGACAATATATATATATAGCTAATATCAAAATGTAATTACAGCTATAATGGTACGTAACTCAAAGAAAATAAGTATATTTTTCCTTTCCGTGTATTTAAACTTTTCTCATGATGGTGAACCGCTTTCTTTCAGTAGCCATGTCATTATCGTCTTTTCTCTTTCTATTTCACTCATCAGCCACATCTTTACTTTCGTTTTCCTTCTCCCTAACTCTCTCTACCCATCTCTCTCTCTCTCTCTCTCTCTCTCTCCCTAGTGTCTTCTGTCTTTAGTGACATCTTCCCCTTTGCTCTTTCTTTCTGCCAGTTTCTGAACACAAACAAACATCACACAACTTTATATATATCGTGATAAGTGGATAGGTTGTAGTCATAGTATATAATCATCATCATCAACTGCATCCTCATCCGCAGAAGCAGTACCACCAGCATCAACAGAAGCAGTTGTACGATATATAGGTATCATAACATATAATATGTATGATAATTATGTGTCACAATAGAAAAACACCAATGCATCAATAATTCAAATTAAAAGATAAGAAACCATATAATGTCAGTGTTTGAAGGGTTAAATACACGAAACAATTCAATCGTTACAATGGATAAAAGATTGGCGCCAACCTAAACTCACCATAATGGCTATTGTATAATTTATTACGTTCGTCACACTATAATTTTATGTATCATTTAAAAATCAATTTCTGATATCTTTTATAGAAAAGAATCCCTAATAATGTCTCATGAAAGCTGTTCCCTTTGCATTAACAGTTGAACACCAGATTAAATACTTTACATCAGTTAATATATTCCTTTGACGTCCTGAGTACAATTCACTGCAGGTATTGACATTGCTTCTCATTGACTTAACGTCAATAGAATACTGGGTGTATGCAGTGGCGGACTGGGTCTAAAAATATTGGTTGCAGGAGATGAAGGGGGGCCACCTACATATAGAATGCTATCATTTAATTTTTATAATGAATAAATAACATTTTCAAAAATTACATAAGTGTAAACAAAACAGTACAATCAAATTTTTGCGGAAAAATATCTTACCTTCTCCATTAAACAATATTTTTGCGAAATCCAGAGACTTTCAATAATAAGATTTGGTCTTTCACACTCACTCTATATATATATATATATATATATATATATATATATATATATATATATATAACGAAGGAAATGTGGCAAGGAACCAGGTGGACCATAACGCACCAAAGTACTCAATACTTAGGGTAGTAGAGTGGGTGATAGGAACGAGTAGGACCCCGACGGCTGAGCTCAAGCCGTTTCGACGGCTAATTCTGGACTGTGTTTTGAATATCAAAACAACAAACAGCGAAGGACGCATTCCGGACCTGTCCGACAGACAACCTTTTCCCCCACCCCGGAAAAAACCCCAGTTGATGGATGTGAATCCGAAATATATAGGGACTATTAAATCTCTCCCAAGGTAACTCTCTCTTGTGTTGTTATTTTTATTCTATCCTTTATACTCTTCCCTTCATTCTATACATCTCACACATCTTATACACACCACGCATCTCAACGTACACCCACTTACATCTCTCTCTCCACCACCGGACCTTGTTACCCGGAGATTTACCCATTTGCATTGTCGAGGCTTCCAAACGACTTAAAGATATTTACATATATATATATATATATATATGTGTGTGTATATATATATATATATATATATATATATATATATATATATATATATATATATATAATATAAAACGAAAAATCAATGATGCATCTGAACTCAATTTATTGTGTGTTACAATAGCTTCGCCGGCAGACAGCTCGAGACACGATCATTGTGTGGATCTGTCTGATTCTGGATCCGCAGCTTCGACGGACACGTCTAATGATATAAGAGAAAATTCATATATATATATATATATATATATATATATATATATATATATATAAAGAAAAAGGGATGAAATCGAAAATGCAACTGAAGTCTTATTTTTTTTAAAAATATATATATTTATTTGGTTCCTTTACCGGTTTCGCAGTTCTTCTGCTTTTCAAAAGGTGAGTTGAGATGGAGGGTCTGTGGTTTTTCTGTGAGAAAAACCACAGACCCTCCATCTCAACTCACCTTTTGAAAAGCAGAAGAACTGCGAAACCGGTAAAGGAACCAAATAAATATATATATTTTTAAAAAAAATAAGACTTCAGTTGCATTTTCGATTTCATCCCTTTTTCTTTATACTTCCACTCGTGTAGGACACCTCGGTTATTTTTCATTTTGTAAAAAAACCCTCACTTTCTAATATATATATATATATATATATATATATATATATATATATATATATATATATATATATATATATATATATATATATATATATATATATATATATATATATGCATATATGGGAGTGTGTGTGTATATGTATGCATGTACATGTGTATATATAGATAACATGTTTTCAACTTGTACAAAAAGCCCTAGGGATCTAATTGGCATTGAATATATATATATATTATATACGATATTAAATAAATGGAAACTATATTTATAAAACCATATTTATTTCATTATATATATTTCAGGGATATCATATTAAAAATATGGTATGCCTTCATCAGACAAAATACAATATAAACAGTCTTATAAATAGATAGATTTGACATACCTTACAACTTATAAATGGAAGTTGAAGTTGTAAGGTATGTCAAATCTATCTATTTATAAGACTGTTTATATTGTATTTTGTCTGATGAAGGCATACCATATTTTTAATATGATATCCCTGAAATATATATAATGAAATAAATATGGTTTTATAAATATAGTTTCCATTTATTTAATATCGTAAATATACTCCAAATACTTGTTGAGTGCTTTTATATCAGTTATAAATATTTACTCGTTGTAACCCAACAATTTAAATAAAACTTTGCATATATATTATATATATATTTCTATATCAAATATTTATACTCTGTTATGTATATATATATGTATATATATATATATATATATATGTGTGTGTGTGTGGTGTGTGTGGGTGTATATATATATATGTGTGTGTGTGTATATATATTAAAATAACAGATTAAATTTAAGCAGAGAATTGCTGCCTTCACCCTTAACGGGATCTTCTGAAACTAAAAAAATCAATCTATGAACGCAGAAGTAAATATTTCGAAAACCGTTGCAACCGAAGGTAAACAGGAAGACGATACTTTGGTTCTTATATATTTGATATATATTTATCCCTATCGAGCCTTCTTTGCATTTTAGTCTTCAAATTTATTATTATTACTATGTATCCCTCTGCCGGTTACACTCTCTCGGCTGGCCTCTTCCTCACACTTTCACTCACCTCCTCTCTGCTACTCTTCCTCTCTCACTTCCTCCCGTCTGACCTATGTGAAATCCTTTTCTCGCTCACATTTCGCAGGGTTCGGTCTCGTCTGTCGTCTGCTCGTCATTGATTAGCTAGAACTTAAGTTCACATGTATCATTGACTTGCTTTCTCAATTTCCTCTCCTTACGTTGCATTAACATTTTGTTTGTTTACATGTCTCTATTTCTCCACCCATTCTTATTTTAGTTATTGCTCGCACTGACTTTGAGGTATCTGGTCTTTAATGTGAAGAAATACCGATGATAGATCACTGATGATGGACAATCCTGTTTCTTGCTCTATTTTTCATTCATATGTATCACATTCGCAACGTAGCACGTCATTTTTCATCATTATATATATATATATATACACTACCTTCACGACTAATAGATTTGACAGATGTCTTTAACTCATTGATACCAAACATTATTTGATCAGTAGTTTGTGTGTACGTGTAAGTATATATATATATATACAATATATTAACAAATGGAAACTATATTTATAAAACCATATTAATTTCATTATACATATTTCAAGGGCCATCAAGGCAAATTATGGTGCGCTTTCATCAGATAAAATATAATATAGGTTAGTTTTATAAATAAATATTGACATACAAATATTGAGTGCTTTAGATCAGTCATAAAAATATGTTGCCTGTTGTATCCCAACAAATTAAATATAACCTCTCTCTCTCTCTCTCTCTCTCTCTCTCTCTCTCTCTATATATATATATATATATATATATATATATATATATATATATATTTATTAAAATAACAGATTAAAGTTTAAGCAAAGAATCGCTGCTTTCACGCTTAACGGGATCTTCTGAAACTAAGAAAGTCAATCTGTAAACGCAGATCACAGCTTCAAATTTAGCTAAACTACCTAGCCGTAGGAACACGTGCAACCCTGTAGTTAGTACTATCTGTAATTGCAGGAATCGGGTTGATTGCCTCCTATCCGGGAAATGCCTCTCTAGTAACATTTTCTACAAATGTAAGGTTGAAACACCCACGTCCCGTAGGGCCTACATAGGGTTAACCGCCAATAGATTCAAGCAGCGTCTTTACATGCATACCCATTATTTTCGTTATCCTCTAAGAAGGAATATGACGTCACTTTCAGCTCATATCTGGAGTCTAAAAGACAACCACACACAATATAAGTTACACTGGGAGATCCTAGCTAGGGCTAGATCGTATAACGGAAATAAAAGACCATGTGACCCCTGCGCCGCTGAGGCCCTGGAAATACTCTACGCCACAGACCACATCTTAAACAAAATATCTGAGGCAATTTCGGCTTGTAAACATAAATTGCACAAAACTTTCCTGCATTACAGCCCCACGTTATACCCTAACGGATAGAACGATCTATACGTGGATATGTTACGTCTTGGTGTGGTAGCTAAGTATATGTTTTGTTTATACCATTACTTATTTGCATAGGTAAGTATATATTACCTGTATGTTTTGTGAAGGTACGTATACTTTCTCGTACGTATATTTGACTGTATATGTTATGGCGTATACACTTTTATATATTCTGGTACATATGGTTTGGTCATGTGTATACGGGAGTTTTGCGTCTGCGTGAGTATGCAGGTTCGTACGTATGTAGGGTGTGTGTACATGTGTACTTCATGTTTTGGTTGACGTAGTCTCCGAACATTTGTGTATTTACATGTAGGTATGTGTGTGCGTTTGTTATATACGTATTTATTTATTTATATACGTTTATTTAATTATTTATTTATTTCTATACACGCACACAGACACACACATATTTATATGTGCGTGGTCTTGTATACCCATGGCAAGTGTTTTCGCGTACGCTCGTGTATGTTGTATTTGCTTGCGTGTATGTATTTATTTAATTTCCATTACCTCTGTATTGTATTTTATTTACTTTATTCTTAACTCTGAAGCAGAGATTCATTCGGTTTCCTAGTTAGAATTTTAGTATACGACTTCGGCTATACCATTTACTTGGTTTTGTCTTTGCGTGCAATTGTTCTACACGGTCCACATATGACGTATTATCTTCGTTTTTTTCCGTTCATTGCCAGAGAACGTCTCTATGAACCACATAAGAGAACATTAGTCTACGACTTCTTTTATACCATAAACGTGGTTCTGTCTTTGCGCGTAATTGTTATTCACCGCTCCTATTAATATTCGTTTTTTCCCGTTCTTTGCCAGGGAACGTTTCCACGAACCAAAGTATCGTCTTCCTGTCTTTCTCCGGTTGCAACGTTTTTTGAAATATCCAATTCCGCCTTTACAGATTGACTTTGTTAGTTTCAGAAGATCCCGTTAAGGGTGAAAGCAGCGATTCTTTGCTTAAACTTTAATCTGTTATTTTAATAATATATATATATATATATATATATATATATATATATATATATATATATATATATAACACCAATTCCGGGAGTCACTCATTTTTTATCATTTATTTTGTTTTGACCTGTTTAGCTTGATTTGGTTTTGGGCTTGGGTGGTTAATGCTTTCTTGACCACCTTTTCAGTTTTGTATGGCTTCTTACCACATTGTTTAGCTCTGGTTTTTAACTATTGAGTACTTTGCCAGTATCATTTCTGATTTTTGCGTTTCGCTTCGCTTTTCGTGCCCGCCCAAAATGCGATTCTCGCTGAATCTTTATTTGTATTAATCTCCGGTGTCTTACAATTAACTTGTTAATAATTTCTATTGACAGGTTAATTGTATAAGTTTATTTTAAACTACTCGATTGAGAACTTATTCAATTTGTGCTATTTATGCTAATGTTCGCATGATTTACACCAACTGAATTACTTTGCCAAAATCTGGGGTTATTCCCCTTGTGATTTCCACACGTGGTTTAACTTACCATCGTGTCATTCACTTATTTGGTACAGAGCGAAATACGTGTTGATAACGTGATATTCATTGTTCGATCGTTATCCACAAAGCTTATATTTTTAAGCAGACTCTATTTTGATTTAGGTGTCACAGAAACTCTAGATCGGATTTTAACAGCAATTCCGGGAGTCCAGGTTTGGTTATCACTTATTTTTTATCATTTATTTTGTTTTGACCTGTTTAGCTTGATTTGGTTTTTGGCTTGGGTGGTTAATGCTTTCTTGACCACCTTTTCAGTTTTGTATGGCTTCTTAACACATTGTTTAGCTCTGGTTTTTAACTATTGAGCACTTTGCCAGTATCATTTCTGATTTTTGCGTTTAAAATATAAATATATATATATATATATGTATATATATATGTATATATATATGTATATATATATATATGTATATATATGTATATATATATATATGTATATATATATGTATATATATATAAATATATATATATATATATATATGTCCGGTTGCTCCTGAAAATGAAGATTCCACTGAGATATCAGAGGACATCATGCGTACGGTGATGGTGGAGCAGCTGAGAGACATTCCGGAAGAAGCATTCTTTAGAACAGGGGTATTTTGTTAAGACGCAAGGGGCCTACTTCCGAAGTGATTAGAAATTGACATACACCAAGTATGTATTTTTATCATCAGCCTAAAGATAGACCTTGTAAATATTTTGGCGTGATTATACATTTGTAATAGGTTCACATCACACATACAGCCAGTGACGGACTGGCCAGGTTGCCAGGTTGCCCAATGGCAAGTGGGCCCCCGGGAGCCCACGGTAGCATTGTAGGGCCCAGAGTAGCAATGCAGGGCCCACTGTAGTATTTTAGGGGACAACGCTTTGCTTTCAGAAGATACCTTAAGTCTAGAGAAAGGATAACATTTATTTAAAATAAATAAAACAATTAAGCAAAGCATTTGGTCAACCAATTCCCCAGGAAATTAATAGAAACCAAAATATATGTATATATATATATATATATTTATGTATATATATATATATATATATAAATATATATATATATATATACATATATATATATATATATATATATATATATATATATATATATATATATATATATATATATATATATATATATATATGCTTGTCTGTGTGTCTATATATGTATGTTTGCATGCAATAATAAATACCCTAAGGTTTAGAATTAGTAGAATGTACAACCACTGATTCCAGCTATTTTCACTATCATATATTTTGGTTTCTATTAATTTCCTGGGGAATTGGTTGACCAAATGCTTTGCTTAATTGTTTTATTTATTTTAAATAAATGTTATCCTTTCTCTAGACTTAAGGTATCTTCTGAAAGCAAAGCGTTGTCCCCTAAAATACTACAGTGGGCCCTGCATTGCTACTCTGGGCCCTACAATGCTACCGTGGGCTCCCGGGGGCCCACTTGCCATTGGGCAACCTGGCAACCTGGCCAGTCCGTCACTGGCTGTATGTGTGATGTGAACCTATTACAAATGTATAATCACGCCAAAATATTTACAAGGTCTATCTTTAGGCTGATGATAAAAATACATACTTGGTGTATGTCAATTTCTAATCACTTCGGAAGTAGGCCCCTTGCGTCTTAACAAAATACCCCTGTTCTAAAGAATGCTTCTTCCGGAATGTCTCTCAGCTGCTCCACCATCACCGTACGCATGATGTCCTCTGATATCTCAGTGGAATCTTCATTTTCAGGAGCAACCGGACATCGTGTTATACCTTTCTTTTATTTTGGGTAACACCGATGGCACTCTCATCCCATACCTGCCAAATCCTGCGAATTGCTTCCTTTAGGGCATCTCCTCGTTGGTAAAACTTGATGCAAGATCGTTACTCCACAGGTTCCGTCACGACGGGTAAAATGAAACTGCGAGGATTACGTAATACATGGTAGAGGAGGAGGATGGGGAGGAGGAGGGTGAGAAGAAGAAGAAGAAGAAGAAGAAGAAGA
>OZ024742.1:90814153-90821653 GCA_964016885.1 Eledone cirrhosa | reverse complement strand
ACAACACCCCTGAAGAACACAGCCCCACCCCATCCCACTCCATCAAACACTACCACAAACACACACACCGAAACACCACCACACAACATACCCCTACCCCAGACTCCTGACGATGATTATTCATCGACGGATGAAGCTGATTCTCCTTCTTTAAGGGAAGAAGAGGGAGAGCCGCGGAAATCTAAAAAGCGAAAAAAGAGACGCCACAAAACCCCCACAACTCCAATCACCAACACCAACACCAACACACAACCACAGACACAAACAACAATACAAACAACACCACAGTCAAACCCTACCAGCAAAACCAACACCAACACCACCCCAAACACAAGCACCCACCATAAAAAGGAAACTCTAGGACGAATAACAAACTAAAACAACACAACAAAAACACAAACAACAATATGCATACATCAACACAAACAACAAGAGTTTGATGGAGGTCATCTCCCAAAACCCCAAGGTGGAGACGGAGGGCAAAACTTTCGTCAAGGCAGAATCGTCTCCACACCTTAAACTTATAAGGGAATCGTCTCCACACCTTAAACTTATAAGGGTTTCTATGGAAACCTATAATGACCTGAAAAATAAATTTTCACAGGACGTGGGCAACTCTTGCCAACAACCGCGTCCTGTTAAAATGTTTCCCCACCCCACCCAACACCCCATCCAGCACCCAAATGGAGATTGAACAACCCGATCTCCAGGAAACGAAAAGGTAAGTGCACCTTTCGTCCTTTTTCTTCAATTCTTCTTCACCAACATGGCTAGTTTACGAGTTGGAAGCGTGAATGTGCGTGGCCTAGGGATGACCTGGAAACAGGGCCAACTTTTAAACGACCTTAGGTCACACGGTATGGATGTGATAGCCATCACCGAGTCCAGGCTCCACAACAGGCAGCAACTAACCCTCCATCTTCGACGACTTTGAGATCTACGCAACTCTCTGTCAGCCAGGAGGTGGAGGGGGTGTGGCTGTCATGTTTCGGAAGAACTTGGACGTCGAAGTACAGCAAGTACACTTGGACCCGGAGGGTAGACTGGTAGTCCTAGACGTGAACAGTATTGGAGATGGAGCCTTCAGACTGGTGGCCGTTTATTCCCCGACCGGGCAATCGCAATCACGGCCAGACTTCTTTAAGCGTCTAGAGTGTTTTTTGGGAACGTCTCGCTCCTTACTTTTAGTGGGGGACTGGAAAGGTATCCTAGATGCACGATGGGACTATGTGGGAGCATGTCTCAGTAGAGAGGGGTGCAACAGCCTCAAAACATTAATCGGCCAATTCCAACTGGCCGATAGGTATCGACTAGATTTCCCGACTGCACCACAGTGGACGTGGGTAAACCGCAGTGGGACATCTAGATCGTATTTAGATAGGTTCTTCATTAGAGAAAGGGACAAGGAGACGTTAAGCTGTCCACGAATGCACATGGTTGCCTATTCAGATCACAAGTTAGTCGTCTGCTTAGTCAACCGTGATAGAATACATAGACAGGGTCCCGGATACTGGAAGCTGAACGTGTCGTTGCCGGCACGTAAAGCTTAAAGTGAACGGATAAGTAGACTAGTCAAGCCAAAGTTAACGGGAGCCATCGTCAAAAATAAATGGTGGTACTCTCTCAAGAAAGCAATTAGAATAGACTCGATAGGGTTTAGCAGAGAGTTAGCCTTAGAGAAAAATAAAATAGAAAGAGAACTAGTAGCCAAGGTAGAGGAGGCACTTAGAAGTGACAACGCGGCTAGAGTATTAGCGTCTAGAACGGCTCTGAGCCAGTTCTTCGATGCAAAACACAAAGGCTGCGTGGTCAGAAGCAAAACACGTGCTCTAGGAAACGAAGGAGCGAAAGCTGTCAGCTGGGTCCGAGTGGCGGAGGCGAAAGGTGGCAACAAGTCCACGATTCGGTCTTTGAAAGACCAAATCGGACGCGTGCAACTGTGCGCGGCCTTTCAGCAGCACTTTGCGCGACTGTTTGAGCAGAACGACGGTGAGCCGAACGGGGCAATGGACTTTAGTTCATACCTCGACGGCCTGCCACGTCTCTCGAACACGGACGCCGAGTTCTGCGAAAGACCGATCACGGACAATGAGATACGGGACGCTCTGGGCCGCTGCAGGAAACGCAGTCACCCGGTCTAGGTGGTCTACCCTATGAGTTTTACATAGGCATGCCGGACTTGTTCTCTGGAGTCCTCGAAAACGTCTACTGAAATTGGCAGCAGAACGGGAGAATTCCCGGTTCTGCAGGCAAGGGCGTAGTAACGCTGATCAAAAAAGACGAGAACAAGGGGGACGAAATTAACAACTTCAGGTCCATAACTCTGCTCAATACAGAGTTAAAGATTTTGGCCAAGGTGCTAGCGACGAGGTTGGCGCTTGTCGTCGAGAACCTGGTAGGGAAAGCGCAAACGTGTGCAATCCCGACCAGATCCATACACGACAACCTCCACCTCATGTGATACATCATAGAGAGGGTGGGTAGTAAACCCGGCTTCAGTGTGGCTCTGATCAATTTAGATCAGTCTAAGGCATTTGATAGGGTCGACCATCGATACTTGGAAGCGGTTCTCAAGGCGGCCGGTTTCGGTCATGTTTTCAGAGGCTCGGTCGAGGCGATGCACAGCAGCATCTGCTCGAGGGTCAAGGTGAACGGCTACTTATCGGAGCCGTTCGCAATCACGCGTTCCATTCGACAGGGGTGCCCTCTCTCCTCCATTCTGTATGTATTAACTCTAGAGCCACTACTGCGGAAATTGGAGCTGTTGCAGGGAATCCCTCTAATACCGGGACCGCGCAAAGCGGTATCGGTTTATGCCGACGACGTGACGGTAATGGTGTCGAGCACCTCGGAAATCGGGGTGATCGGCAACTTACTGAAAGAATACGAAACGCTGATGGGAGCAAACTAAACCCGGACAAGTCTGTCGGTTTGCAACTCGGTACGTGGAGAGGCAAACCGATGACGTCCGACAGCGTCGTTGGACGCTGGACGGACGGACTGGTGAAATTGCTCGGGGTCTGGTTCGATCCAGACCTAAAGGTGGAGAAAAACTGGAACGAGGTCACGGCCAAGGTGTTTGCACTCACCCAGAAGTGGGCAGAGTGCAAACTCTCCTTGAAAGGTGGAGCGGAGGTGGTGAGCACTTTCATAGCGCCTGTCATCTACTACCGCTTGACTGTCGAGCCTTGTTCCCGTGAACACCTCGCCAAGATGGAACGCATGCTCTTCCAGTTTCTGTGGTAGAAGAAGGCTCCGCTGGTGAGGAGATCCGTCTGCTGTCAGCACCCTTCCAACAGAGGGCTGGGAATGCCGTGGCTGATGATGCGCAAACATGCGATGAGGGTGCGGCCTCTCCAGTTATTCCTCACCGACCTCCAACCGGTGTGGGCACCGTTTGTGAGACAGGCTTTCCCTCAGCTCGTCTCGCTGACGGAGCTGCAGTCCTGGGTCAAGAAAAGACCGAAAACGATGTGCGCCTGGCACATTGAATGCTCTCAGGCGCTCACAGTCCTCTGGCAAGCGGGCACAGCAATCAGTGGAGACTTCACTTCGACATTCTATAGATGGATTGTACGTTGCAAGGGCGACGACGTGCTCGGAGAGACTCTAGGCGTCGACGACGATGATCACACCAGTCTGTTTGGTAGGACTTTCCGCCCGGGACCTGGCCTGGCACTGCTACTGAGGAGCTCTACCCTTTCGTGACAAGATCTACAGGCACGGACCCCCTGGCGGGGATCCTTCCAAGAGGACGTGTCCAAGATGCGCGCAAGACATTGAAACAGTCCTGCACGCAATTGTACACTGCCCGGGTGTAACCGGCCTGTGGAACTATGCAGAACAACTGCTGTCACGTATGGGACAAATCCAGTTGACTGCCGAGTCCATAGTAAGGATCAAACCGCCAGCCTCTTTCAAAAACGAAAGAGAGGCGGTTTTCCTCTGTACGGTAGCTATGGTGAAAGAAGTTATATGGTGGACAAGATTGAGAGGACTGAGGACAGATGTCTTTCTCTCCGGACAACAATTGATTCCCTTCTTTAAGTATCACTTTAGAAGGAGAATCAGAGTGGAGAGAGAGGCACTGCACCCCAGTAAATTTACTGAAAGGTGGGTGAATGAAGCGAAAATGGCCCGAGTGATTGGGCCTTCTCTGTTTATAAGCCTGTAGGTTGAGGAAGAGAGCAAAAGGAAGAAAGGAGCACTTGCACAACACGCTCCTGGAGTTGAGGGTTGTTCTATCGACGGGGTATTAAACAACCCATTTGTGGCGCTTCCCTCCTATTGGGGATTTCGATTGTTGTAATTCTTTGTTTTTAAATTTTTTACACGACTGTATGTAAAATCCCCGGCATGTCTTTGTATTGTCCCCTTTTCTTGTGCGCCCTTGCGGCAAATAAAGAAATATTTCTATGTATCTATCTAACTATCTGATAGATAGTTAGATAGATACATCTATTTATTTATTTATTTATTTATCTATCTATCTATCTATCTATCTATCTATCTATCTATCTATCTATCTACGGCGGGCTTGGGATGCCGTGGCTGACGATGCGCAAACACGCGCTCAGGCTGCGGAATCTCTACGTATTCCTCACCGGGCAACCGGTGTGGGCCCCGTTCGTGAGGCGAGCCTTCCCACGACTCGTCTCGCTGACCGAGCTGCAATTCTAGGTCAAGCAAAGGCCGAGGAAAATGGGCGACTGGCACATCGAATGTGCCCAGGCGCTCACAGCCCTCTGGCAGGCGGACCCGGCGATCAGTGGAGACTCCACTTCGTCATTCTATAGAGGGATGATCCGCAGCAAGTGCGACGACGCGCTCGGAGAAGCTCTGGGCGTAGAGGAAGACGAACTGGCCAGTCTGTTCGGTAGGATCTTCCGCCCGGGACCGATGGACAACTTCAAAACGTCCCTGACCTGGCAGTGCTACCGAGGAGCTCTACCGGTTCGAGACAAGCTCTACAGACATGGGCGCCCAAGCAGGGACCCTTCGAAAAAGATCTGTCCGAAATGCGTGCGAGACTAAGAAACCGTCGAGCACGCATTCATACACTGCCCGGGCGTTACCGACCTGTGGGGCTATGTAGAACGACTATTGTTGCGGCTGGGACCAATCCGGTTGACCACCGAGTCCATTGTCAAAAAGGAAGGAGAGGCGGTTTTCCTTTGTGTGATAGCTATGGCGAAAGAGGTCGTATGGTGGACGAGGTTAAAAGGGCTGAGGTCAGACACCTTTCTCTCCGGCCAACAACTGATTCTTTTTTTTAAATACCACTTTGGAAGAAGAATCAGGATGTACGCCAGCAAGTTTTATGGAAGGTGGGTGAAAGTGGAGAGAATGACCCGAGTGAATGGGCCTTCTCTCTATATCAGCCTGTAGGTTGAGGAAAAGGAGGAAGAGAGGAAGGGGGTACAAACTCTTCGTACTCCTGGAGATGAGGGTTGCACATTTTTTCGGGGGTATGTGTTACTCATATGAAATGTCTCCTCCTGTTGGGGAAAATCGATTAACTTTTCAATTGCATTTGTGATAATATTTAACACGGTTTTATTGTATGTAAACTTCCCCCTTTGTATTTGTCCCCTTCTTTTGTGCCCCTGTGGCTAATAAAGAAACACACACAAACTCACACACACACACACACACACACACACACACATATATATATATATATATATATATATATATATATATATATATATATATAGGGATTGTAACGTCCAGTTACTATGTATATCTAGCATCAGCCTCTCTCTTTCTCCCTCTCTCATATAGTTCCATACATACACACGCATATATATACACACACATATTTATATGTGTGTGTTTGTGTGTCTGTGTGTCTGTGTGTGTGTGCCTGAGGAAGCCAAAGAAAGAAACGAATAAGCAGCAACATAGTGTTGTTGTATATATATATATATATATATATATATATATATATATATACACACACAACATTATATTCTTGCTTAATCCTTTCTTTCTTTTTCTTTCTCACACATACAAGTATATATAAATATTTTAACCCCGATCCTCTTGCTGTTTATGAGCTATCATCAAACTACGTTGAATCTATCTAACTACAGAAGACATGATCATAAACCGTAACAATCTCTTTACTATCATTTCTCTTGTTACTTCGACACCTTTAGAACAGCAGTAATAACAGTAAAAATTTCCTCACATCTCCAGTTTCCTTTCTTTGTTATTTCAAAATGTATTATATTATCATGATTTTATATATATATATATATATATATATATATATATATATATATATATATATATATAGAGAGAGAGAGAGAGAGAGAGAGAGAGAGAGATACATATATATATATATATATATGAAAAATATGGGAAGAAGGATACTGCGTGGTTGCACATGGGTTACATATTATAAAATTAGTCCCTCATCAGTGATTTGCCAACCGTCATTGGTATTTCATCGCATTATATATATATATATATATCATACACCTACGGTAGTAGGTGTATAATATTCTTAAGGTCCCATTTCGGTCACTCGCGACACCTTCAAAGCTTTGTCACTGATTCAATTTTTGATAGAATTGGATGCGGTTTTTTTCACTTAATAGGACCACAGATAACCTACATTTTGACAGAAAAATATTGAAATTTGGTTCAGTAGAAAAAAAGTTACATAAAAATAAGTGAGGACCAAAAGAGTGTAAGGAACTACATACATAAGTCACGCTTAGTTTGTTTCTAATTTTTAATACATTAAAATAGTGATAGATTGCGCAATAGCGAATTGTGGTCAGGTAGCTTAGTCGGTAGAGCAGCGGACCGGCAATCTGAAGGGCGTGGGTTCGATTCCCACCCTGATTACTTTTCCTATCTGCACTTCTTCCTATTTATTATTATTTAACTTATTTGTTGATAAATATTTTATTAATATTAATATAATATCCTTGCATTGCCTGGAAAAAAAGTGGATTACAGGGAAAAATGCGGGCGCATGTAAAGAAATATTCTTAAATTAATAAACCTAGAAAAGTAAAGGACAAGTTATTACACCTGGAAAAGTAAAGGACAAGAAAACTTCTTCTTAAAAATTCTTAAAATATTGCAGCTAAAGTCTAAATTTGAAAAAAAATATTTAAATTATAAAACTAAAAATAAATAATTATAAGTTAATTGTTAAAAAAATATCACTTTAAAGGACTGGAAAAATGACTGTCTTATAGGGAGAGTTGACTACTGTATACTTAATTTTTTTCTTGGTGTATACAAATTAATCTTTTTAAAATAAAATTTGTACAATAATTTGTACAATAATTAATTAATAATAATAATAATTAATATGTACAATTTATTAATTTATGTTATAAGATATTTAAAAATTTTCACTCTTAATAAAATTATATTTTAAAAAATTTAGTTATAAAATAATGCAGTAAAATAAATCAAAAACAGTGCATCATATAATTGCACTTTTTATGAGTATTACAGATTTTTTTATAATATAGT
>OZ024742.1:90804153-90806653 GCA_964016885.1 Eledone cirrhosa | reverse complement strand
GTGTGTATATATAGAAGTAGTTCCACAACAGTTAATACACCGTCAGCTGAAGAACAGTTTCAAGTGAAACAATTTGTTCTCGGAAATGGTGTATTAACTGTTGTGGAACTACTACCAAATTCGACCCATGGACTGAGTGCTCTTCTACTGCGATATAACACACCAGTGTTCCACCACTTTATGCATATATATAATATACTGATGTATTATATACGTGTGTGGACGTAAATGTATCTCTATATATGCATTTTATCATAACTTATCTGTCTTACGTGTGTTTGTATTTGTGATATATAAAATATATGTATTTATTCATTCATATATTTAGATACAGGCGTGTGTGTCTCCTTTTATTAAGTATTTTTATATACATTCGTGGATGCATTTATTATCTGTAGAACTAACATAGCAAGATTCATAGTAGAGGTGATCACCCACACCTACACCACCCTCATACAAACAGACACACATATTCACAATCAAATTCTACGCCAGAAATACGCACATATTGACACACTCACGATACTATTTTTCCTACATTTCTTAATCTTGCATGCTTTGTCTTACCATCAAACAATACAGCCAATTTATATTTATGTGGGCTTTCTACGTATCCAGCCTTACACGATCACAGGTAGATATCATACTAGCAGCCCGTAGAACTATCATTAATTTTGAGGACACATTTTGGACCCGTAAAAACACGCCCAACAATTTCGACGTTACAATGGGTTCGAGTGATTCGGCCCAGGTAACTGATCTTGTTGGGTTGTTCCTCCTAAATGAACTATATGTTACTTTTCCGCACCTTAAAGGCGGACTATATCGTGATGATGCATTGTTTGTGATTAACTCTAGCACCAACAATGTCGAGCATAATAAGAAGCTTTATAAGTTTTTTAAAAGCTATAACCTTTCGATCACGATAGATAGAAACGATAGAGCGGTCAACTTTTTAGATGTGACTTTGGACTTGGTCACTAATAGTTTTAAACCCTTCCATAAGCCTAATGAAATACTTTCTTATGTTAGTCCCAATTCTAACCACCCCAAATCTATGATAAGCTCTATAATTAAGGGTGTATCTAATAGGATTTCCACACTCTCTAAGGGCGTAGGAACATTTAATGACCATGCAGAGTACTATAATAATGCCCTAGCTAATTCCGGTTACTCTGGTAAAATACATTATAATAATAGTAACCTTAGAAAGTCTCCGCTTACTTATAATAATAATAACATAATATCCCATAATATGGCCATGAATGGGAGTAGGAAGCATAATAATCGTAGAAATTACATAGGTGTATCTGAACCCATCAATAAGTTAACCCACCGGACTCGTAATAGGGAATCTAATACCTCTAGGAATCATGTCGAACCCTCTGAGCGCTCACTCATTGGTGATGATTTTGCTAGATCTAATTCTAATAATGTTGTTTCTACTGATCCTATTATTGGCCCTAATCCTTTTGATAGGATTCCAGACAGCAGCAGATATACTAAGGGTAGAAACAGAAAGAGACTTAATGGAATTTCGGCTGATTCTAATAATGTGGTTTTAACTAATCCTTGTAGTAACCCTGGTCTTAATGATGGGATATTGGATAATGGTAGAGTCGGAAAGGATAAAAATAGGAGACTAAATACTTATTTTAACCCGCCATATAATCAGGAAGTATTAACTAATATCCCTAGGTCTTTCTTTTCTATCTTAGAGAAAAATCCCCCCCCCCTTCTCATAAATACCATAGTATTTTTAATAAAAATGTAATTAAACTTTCATTCTCTACCACCCCTAATATTAGTTCTCATTTAGCTAGCACTAACAATAGGAAAATTAGGGATGGATACTCCTCTCTACATACTACTAGTCAGAACAGATCTGCAAATGCCTTACCACCAGAGCAGACCTTATCTAATACTAATCCTACGCATAATGCATCACTACTTCAGCCAATCAATAGCACCCGGAAGTGTAACTGTAGAGTGAGTGCTAACTGCCCTTTAAACGGTAACTGCCTCTCTAAGAACATAGTTTATGCTTGCGTAGTTATAACTAATTCCTCTAATAGAACATATATAGGCTCTACATCTAACACTTTTAAGACTAGGTTTAATTCTCATATCTCTAATTTCAAACATGTTAAGTTTAAGAATTCTACTTCTTTAGCACACTATATCTGGGATCTTAAGGGGGCTAATATACCATATAGCCTTAATTGGCGTTTAGTAGCACGCTCTAATAACCTTTCTACACATACTAAATTTTGTAATCTCTGTATCCTTGAGACACACTCTATAATTTTCTCTAGTGAATCCTTACTTAATAGAAAGTCTGAGATATTCTCTTCTTGCCCCCACGCTATTTCTAATTCTTACTTTTCTTATAAACCTAAAGGTTCTAGTAGTGTAAATTGTATCCATTAGCTGATATATTTTGTTTAGGTTCATTTTGTTTACCACCATTATTATCATCATTATTATCATTGGTTTTTGA
>OZ024742.1:90789153-90796653 GCA_964016885.1 Eledone cirrhosa | reverse complement strand
ATATATATATATATATATGTATACATATATATATATTTATATATATATGTATACATATATATATATATGTATATATATATGTATATATATATATATATATGTATATATATATATATGTATATATATATATATGTATATATATATATATATATATGTATATATATATATATGTATATATATATATATATATATATGTATATATATATATATATATGTATATATATATATATGTATATATATATATATATATATATATATATATATATATATATATGTATATATATATATATATATATGTATATATATATATATATATGTATATATATATATATATGTATATATATATATATATGTATATATATATATATGTATATATATATATATATATGTATATATATATATATGTATATATATATATATATATATGTATATATATATATATATATATATATATATATATATATATATATATATATATATATATATATATATATATATATATATATATATATATATGTATATATATATATATATATCTATGTATATATATATATATATATATATATATATATATATATATATATTATATATATATATATATGTACATATGTATATATATATATATATATATATATATATATATATGTATATATGTATATATATATATATATATATATATATATATATATATATATATATATATATATATATACATACATGTGTACATGTTCCTTCCTTTCGCTCATTATCTTGTTGAAGTACGACCCCTTGGTGACATTTATTGTTATATGTTCTATGTATTTTTCATGCAATTTTACTGGGTGAATACAAATGGGGTTTCCCATTGCATTCCTTTTAGTGGTTTCGTGTTTCTCTTTTCTCATGAAACATTATCTTTTAGGCTGTAGCCAGTTTCTGAGAAAGTGACAAAAGACAGAAGGAAGAAACTACCCCAGTACGAGACTGGTACTTTATTTATCTATCCCAAAGATGAAAGGAAGATAACCATTGCGTGATTTGAAGAGTGCAGAGAGCTGAAATAAATACAATAAATACTTATCTTTGCTCTAACGACTCTTTCATTTCACTACCTTCATACTTACAGATATTCACATACAAACAAGATATTAAATTAAAAAATTGATTGTCAACATCAAAACAATAATAGCTATAATATGATTAATGTCATTGAAATAGAATAGTCATATTGATGGTAGTAGAATGTTTGTCATAGTGGTAGTGATTGTAGTAATGCTGGTTCCTGAAGTGACTTGAGTTTGCTGTAGTAGCTGTGTGGTTGATATAGTGCTGACCGACCTTGATGCATGAGAATGATGTACATTGTCCATGATTATTTCTTGTACTGCACCATGTTGTTTACCCAAAGTCAGCCTTGAGCTAGAAGATCTATGATAAAAACTATAGCCATCAGACCTTTAGTGGTATCACTAGAAATACATTATCATATATTCATTTCTCAGGATGTTAGATTGTGATTCAAGGGAATTCAGCTGCTATTACTAGCAAGCTGAGTGACCAAATAGAAGTATTATATTTGCATTGTCATATTGTTTTTTTGTTTTTTTTTCTGGTGTTGGTGAGAATATGGTGCCTTGGCTGGTGCTTATTGCTGCAATAGTTCTTGTGGAGAGCGTCATAGTGAGGCTGTGATATCTTGGTGATATGTTTGGTGTTTGATGGAGCAGTTGTGAAGGTCAAAATTGTGATGAGGATATGTTGATATTTTGGTAATGATGTCGGTAGTACTATATATGATATTGGATGTTTTTTATGAAACGTTGACGATGATGATGATAGACTATTTTATTGATACATCCTTTATCAAATTTTGAGTGTCCCTCTTGTTGAAAGCTGATGAGTTCCATAAGGTGAAAATGGAGTTGGTAATTAAATTGAGTTCGAAATTGATGACGATGATGAAGCATATGATGTAAATCATGATGATAATGATCATAGTTGATGTCTCAAATCAGATCTGAACCAACATATCTATCATCAAAGTTGCTCCAGTTGTGGAGATCCATCCCTTCTCTTATTTCCAGATAGTTTAACGAGAATTAGTTTATCCAATTTGAATTTGTGACTTTAAGACAGAGGGGCATGCTTTGAGGGTGGGTTTGACTGTCCTCTGCTATGCTAATTTCTTAAACTAATCCATTCATGTTGATTTAAATTTATTAATAAATTGCCAAAATCAATAAAGTTTTAAACAATCATTAAAGGCACCTTTCGAAAGTGCATTAGGGATGTAGTTGATGTCTTGTGACACCAGATAGGAAATGAAATTTGATAGCACATTTAACAACCTCTTCCTCTGATTTAACCAGGCTGCCACATAATTACACCAATAAGGTTAGTAATATTGTTATTGATTATTTAGTTTACATCAGACATCATCATGAAAGACTTGCCGTGTTATGATCTTCATGGGAATTGCTTTTATTTAAGTAGATTTATCTCTTGGTGATGAGGAACAGACCTTTCTGATCAAATAGTAAAATGGCTGAATGAAACCATTGGTTGACTCCAGTCTGAAACAATATTTCCAATAAAGATCTGCTGTCTGTTCTGGACATTGAAATACTTGCAACAGATTTGAAACCATGACATTTCAACAATTATTCCAATACACTACACATATCCAACTCACCTATAACATAATAAATGTAATAACACAGTGCTGTGGTTAAATGTCTAAATATCAGACTATTAACCTCATAATAAGACATGATAGTTTTTTAAAATATTTATATCTACATTAACGTACCATTAGTTTGATCTCCGACTGTCATTAGTTGTTTTGAAGTATACATAGCACCAGAATGGATTCAAGCTAAGAACCTTTAGTTCTGAATTGAGAATAATAAATTATCACCACTAGGTCGCTAATGCATGGTATATAGTATTATTGTGATATTAATAGTATGGAGGCAGTCTTTGAAGTTACATTTCATATGCCTGCGCACACAATATTTGTACTAGGACATCACTATGATTTTTTCTGACTGAAGACAATGGTAATGGCAGATGATGTCTTATAGTGGTTGTTGTTTTTGTTGTTAAATCCCAGATCAGCTCTGATCCTGCAGAAATTTGATCAAGGGTGTTTTGTATTCAGATATATGTATTTCATCAAGGAGTACTTTCTTCAAAATGTTATCTTTTTTTAAGAAGGAAGGTGATGATATAAGGTAGATATGCCTGCCATGTCTAGGAGGTTAAGTGACCATGTAGAGATGAAATAGTAGCGTCTTTTAGTGATGCAAGTAAATGATTGTGAGGGGTGCAGTTAAAGTGATTAGATTGAATAATGATCGCATCAAAGATGATGATGATGACTTTGACAATTATAGTTATGATATGCCAAAAGGGATTTGAATGGTGGCTGCAGAAAGGTGAAAGAAAATAAGAGAAAATTAAAGTAATTGTTCTAATGAGAGACAGCAACATTATGGAAATCCTGGTGGTTGTGGTAATGTAGATTTGTTGGTCATGATGGTGCAAGTTGTCTGGTGTATAGTTTTCAAAGCAACGGTAGAGATGTGCATATTATAACTCCTGGTAAATTTAGGGATTTTAATAGTGGTGTCAATATGTTGGTGGATATTGTTTTCTTAAAAATGAATCTAAATTTTGAAATACAATACTGTTGGAGATGAAAATGATAGAAAATGATAGCAATTATTATTATTATTATTATTTTTATCATTATTACTTTTATTGAGCCATTCCAGTTACGATATTATTGTTTGGAGATAGTGGTTAATAATAATTGTTTCTACTTTTGGAACAAGGCCATCAAATACCCAGTGCATTACTGGTACTTTATTATATCGACTCCGTAGGGATGAAAGGCAAAGTTAACCTCGGCGAGATTTGAACTCAGAATTGCAAGGGCCGCAATTCTATGCTAGAAAACATGGCGTCTGACCCTCTACCGATACTGACAATCCCCCGTTAATAATAATAATTGTTTCTACTTTTGGCACAAGGCCAGGAATTACCCAGTGTATTACTGGTACTTTATTTTATCGACCCCGTAAGGATGAAAGGCAAAGTTAACCTCGGCGGGATTTGAACTCAGATTGTAAAGGGACGTAACTATGCTAGAAAGAATGGCGTCCAACCCTCTACCGATACTGCCAATTCACCGCCACCGTTAATAATAATAATTGTTTCTACTTTAGGCACAAGTTCAGCAATTACCCAGTGCATTACTGGTACTTTATTTTATCGACCCCGTAAGGATGAAAGGCAAAGTCAACCTCGGCGGGATTTGAACTCAGATCGTAAAGGGACGTAACTATGCTGGAAAGCATGGCGCCCGACCCTCTACCGATACTGCCAATCCACCGCCCTCCACCGTTAATAATGATAATGATTTCTAATTATCCCAGTGCATTACTGGGGCTTTATTTTATCGACCCCGCAAGGAGGAAATAATAATAATAATAATAATAATAATAATAATAATAATAATAATAGGTGATGATGAAAATCATTAGGTATGGCCTATTTATATGATAGTTAATGAATTTCATCTGTTGTTGATGTACAAGTTTCCATGTTTTCAAAAATTGATAATGGTGGTTTTTCATCTATTTTCTGAGCTTCATTTCTCCAGTTGTCTTTAATTGTTATAGATGTAGATGGAATATGGTTTTGGAATAATTTGTACCTCTCGCTGCTAAACTTCTTCATAGGTAAGAAAGGCAAAATGTTAGGATTCTCATTATTATTATTATTATTGTTGCTGTTAACAATAGTTTTATTTTCATCTACATATTCTTCACGTTCATCCCCCTCGCGTTCTTCTTCCCCTTCCTCTTCCTCATCTTCTTCTCCCATTTCATCATCTGCATCAAGATCTTCTAGTTCTTCTCTGATCAATTCACCTTCTTCTATTTCATCTTCATTATCATCACCATCACTAACCCTTGATATATCAGCAGTGGTGTCTAGAGATTGAGCAGAAATATTTAGATTTTCTTGGGGGTCTGATTCATTTTCAACGTCAATTCCAACATCTAGATCGAACTCAGAATCTGTATTGCCATCAATCAATTTTGTCAAATCAAAGCTGATGCCATCTGGAGAAACACAATTCCCAGCCTTCCAGTGTGTTTTTAAACCACTAGGGCTAATATATTTTCGACTGCAGTTGGGACATTCGTAAGGTCGCTCATCTGTGTGTAATCTCTTATGTAACTTCAAATGAACAAATTGTGTAAATTTCGAAGGGCAAAGTTTACATTGAAATGGTTTTTCTCCACTGTGGAGTCTCATATGTGTTTTAAGATTACTTGTACTACTGAAACGTTTGCCACATGATTGACATTCATGAGGCTTTTCACCAGTGTGTACGAGATGGTGCTTTTGAAGGTGAGCTAGCTGTGTGAAGCCCTTGCCACAGGTTTGGCATACAAAAGGACGTTCGCCTGTGTGAGTACGTAAATGAACTTTGAGATTCGACAGTTGTCCAAATGTCTTGTAACAAACATTACATTCATAATGCATCTTGCCATCCTTTTTCTTCAGTGGGTATGGCAGTGAGCGATAACCTCTCATGCTTCCTGTTCCTGACTCGATTTTTGGTTTGCTGAGGTTCAATACTTGCTCTGGTTGTAGGGATGACCGATGCATATAGTGACGATCAGAAATACTGGAGATGCTAGGGGTAAATTGACCAGTTATTGTCGAGGGCGAATTATGACGGGATATTGAAGCTTGGTGGAATGAGGTAGGAGGGAAGAGTTGCCACTGAAAACCAGAATACTGGTAAATACTTGGTATCGGATATATCGGTGGTATTGGTGGGCTTGGAAAATAGATTGGATTAGATGTGGGGAAGGACTTAAACGGTAATTTATTGTGTGCCATTTCTGGTCGAAAGGAATTCCAGAAGGATGAAACTGGAGAAATATTGGGAGACATTATTGATGGAGATCTGTATGGTGTTACTAGTAGTGGCATCGTACTGTCAGTTTTAAATTTCTCATTGAATTCTGATTTTATGTAATTTTTACTGCCCCTGAAACTGTCACATGATGTTTTATCAAACATGTATTTAAAGTCTTTTCTCTTCAATGCTAAAGCAAGCTCATTATTATCGAATGGGTTAGATTTCATATCTTTCATACTTTTTATCATGGTATCGTTGTGTAAAATGTGGGTTGCATTTTTAGAAGACGACTGGTGAAGCTTAGACATATCAGATGATTTTGGTACAGCCAGCCCGTTTGTTAGTTCAGACAGGCAGTGTAAAGCTGGTGGACTATTGAATGCTTTATCAGGTATTTGTGTGCTTCTTGAACCCAGATGAAAAGCAGAAGCTCGCGATAAGATATCATAGTTTTTATGAACACTATAATCAATAATATCTTCTTCAGATTGTTTACGTATTGAACTAGTAACGAGCGGTTCTGTTTGGTCTCGAATCATCGGTTTTTCGTCAATTATTGAAAAGGGTATCGTTCTTCTTTCTGACGAATTTAATGGACGAAAACTCGATGTACCATTTAGTTTTGTGTTGCCTGAAAAAAAAGAGAAAAATGATAATAGATTTATACGTTTTTACAAGACACACACACACACACACATATATATATATATATATATATATATATATATATATATATATATATATATATATATATATATATATATATATATATATATATATATATATATCGTCACACACACATATATATATATATCGTCAGCGTATACTGATTAATGTTCAGAGACATCCTCAGCATTCTCGTGTAGCACTCATCCACCAGTCTCAGACCCGTACAGCAGCACAGACTCCACTACAACAGCAATGAAGAGGCGGATCTTCTAGTCTTCACGAAGGTCCGACTTCCACACCGATCTCAAACTATGGCACGCCGCCCAGGCTTTGCTCTTCCTCTCAACCACATCATCTCCGTATTCCCAATCTTTGCTCCCAAATATAGGAAGTCCTCAACTAATTCCAGTGGCTTCACGTCTACATTAGTAATCCCCTCTGGCTTCTCAACATTCTGTACCAGACATTTTGTCTTAGTCTCATTCATTCTCAGCCCCACACACATCGACACAGTCTCAACTTCCTGCATCAAATCCTCTGCCTCCTTCACTGTATTTGTCACCAAAACTATGTCATCGGCAAATTCAGCATCCAATATCTTTTTCGCCTTAACTCTCCTACTCTGAGCCGGTGTTACAGTAAAGCCAGAGTCCTGGTGTTTCTCCAGTGCAAGGCGCATACAATAGTCCACTACGATGATAAAAAGGTAGGGAGCCAATATATCTCCCTGGAGCACTCCAGCCAGTATCTGAAAGAACTCTGAGGATGGCTCTGAACATTAATCAGTATACACTGAGGATGAAAAACTCAAAGCTGTATGGGAGCCTCCCAAAAGTCAGCTCAAAAGTGACAGAGAGGAGACTGAGATTAGCTGGACATGCTCACCGACATCCAGTGTTGACACTGCA
>OZ024742.1:90759153-90769153 GCA_964016885.1 Eledone cirrhosa | reverse complement strand
TGTTCATATATTGACCAGTATGTATGAACTGACATGTTCCACAACGGCACAAAATTTGAAGCAATTACTAACAAAGGCAAAGTTTGACCTTAACAACAAAAACCAATCATTCACTGTATCTAAATTTTTCGGCTGTCTTTTACTAAGAATCAAAGCTCGGTCTGTGATTAAACCTTTTAATTCATTACTTTGAGCAATGATCAATGGGTTTGCTTTGGCAGTGTTGAAGATATTCTGGTGACATGGGTTGTGTGTCATTATAAATGGTATGACCGTTCTTGGTTTCTTCTTCCTTGGGTTGTCCTAAGTTGTTGCATAGGTATTTTTATAGCCAGCTGTATGCCATTTTCTATAAGTAGAGATGGGTATTTTTGTTTGAGCAAAAATTCTCTCAGTTCTGTTAGACGTTTGTTCCTGGTATTCGTATCTTCTACAATGGTACAAATTCTTATGGCTAGGCAGTATGGGATGTTGCGTTTTGTATGTGGTGGATAGCACGACTTAAAATTCAGGTATTGATGGGTGTCTGTGTGTTTATAGTATATATCCATAGTAATGGTGGTGTCATTTTGGTGGATTGGCAGTATCGGTAGAGGGTCGGATACCATGCTTTGACGCATAGAGTTACGGCCCTTACCATTCTGACTTCAAATCCCGCCGAGGTTAACTTTGCCTTTCATCCTTACGGGGTCGATAAAATAAAGTACCAGTAATGCAGTGGATAATTGCTGGCCTTGTGCCAAAAGTAGAAACAATTATGTGGTATGGTCGTAAGCGAAGCTTCTTAGCTTCGAATAACACAATATGTTTGTGCGACTGTAAACGGCTAAGCTCCAAGGTATGAAGTCGCTACGTGCATGGAGGTGGATTGAGCCGGGAAGTGGTGGGGACGGAGTAAATGTTAGGAAACGTTCAACAACGACGGCGCCACAGTCGCGACACTGAAGCGTTTGCAAGAGATACAAACACACATGGACGGGAATGTGTGTCGCTGGTGTGTGGGGGCATGTGCACATACGTGTGCATGCGTCAGAAAGTGTAGGATTGACGGTTAAGTGTGTGCAGAGGTAGATGTGTGTTGGGTGGTATATACGGATGTTGCAAATGTGGTTGTGTATTGTGTGATGGCTGGTGTTGGTGTGTATATGCGTGTTTTTATGTGTGAGTGCAAGGATAAAATGAGGTTATAAGAACTGTGGGGTGAGAATTGAGTCCATTCGGAAAAGTTGTTCCAAAGCGAAAGTTATGTCTGTCTGTTTGTGTGTATTTATTTGCACGCATACGGGAATGTATTATGGCCGAATGATGTTCTGACAATAACTTTGAAAAAACATTTGGGGGAATGGCGAATGTGTAGCCCTATATTCATTATTAGTGGTGGATTGGCAGTATTGGTAGAGGGTCGGACGCCATGCTTTTCAGCAAAGAGTTATGGCCCTTTATGGTGTGAGTTCAAATCCCGCCGAGGTTAACTTTGCCTTTCATCCTTATGGGGTCGATAAAATAAAGTACCATTCACGCACTGGGGTCGATTTAATCGAATTTCCCCTCCCCCAAAATTGCTGGCCTTGTGCCTATATAAGAAACCATTATTAGTTCACATCCTAAAGAGATTGACGCTAAATTTCACCACACAACTTTCCATTGAATAAGAAACAATAATATGATATATGTCCATCCAAATAATTATGGCGCCCTACAATTCCTATGTAATTCTTAGCGACAACATGAGAAGTCCATATTTTTAAAGTAAGGTGTTCAAATATAAGCTGTAAAAGTATATACATACAAATGTGCTTGATATATGTGTGTTTGTGTGTGTTTGTGTGTGTGGGGGCGTGTGTATATAGAAGGGAGAGAGAGAGTGAGATTCATACAAATATATCGTCCGATACCTGTAGAGTGAAATACATACTTATAATTAAGTTTGTTAATGTTTTTATAATTAGTCATATAAAAGGGTGTTTGCTTGTTTACACACACATACAGACACACACACATATATATATACACACACACACATTTATATATATATATATATATATATATATATATATATATCCACATATAGCTATGTGTAAATGTGTTTTTATATCATTTTCCGTACACAAACATACGCATGCGATTGTTTATATGTTTATATATATATGTATACACTCACACACAAACACAATTGCAAGTATGTGTATATGTAGGGAAAACGATATAAAAATACGTATACATATAGACACATGTATCTATATGTAGGTGTATATATCGTTTGTTTAGGTTCTTGGTCTGTCACTGACGCTAATACTGTCTCTGTTTGCTCACCGGCGTCTTATCCAAATGGCAGGCCATAAAATCTAACGTCTGCGCCGGCACAAGTTGGCAATATGTATAGTCCTTATATTAACTGCTTCACACCTCGCACTGTGCGCTTCCTTCCATCTAGATAGAAAATGTAGTGCAATAAGAGAGGTTAGCCCCTCACCACATATATATATCGAGGAAGAGCCTTTCTATCAGATATACAAACTGTTAGAGACAGGAGAGTTCCGCGTTTTAACGTTTCTATTAAAACTTTCTCATATTTTCTTCCAAGTGTTTTGCAGCTTGTTTGGGACAGCAGCATTCCTAATTCCATAATTTAATCGGCATTGCTAGAATTTCGCCATATTTTCATTGGGATGTAGTGTGTTGATATATTTTTACTGCCGCTTTTATTGTAGGCTATGTACCTTATGAAATTGCATGCAGTTCGTTCTTCACCAGTATTTTAATAGTGGAATTTGAAATATTAAATTTTACCGTGAGAATTATACGTATTTATTACAAGTTAAAGTTATATTTTGTGATTAAAATTGTACTGTGGCCTGTAATATTGGTTTCTGATTTAGGCACAAGACCAACAATTTTGGGTGTGGAGAAAGTCGATTAAATGGTCTGCAATATTGGTTTTGTAATTGTATTGTGATATGAATATCATTTACTTGATTATTCGTGTATTTTATTACGGGATTTTTCTTAATGCAGCTCTATTTTTCGTTGGTGTTCTATTCAGAGTTTATTTGATTTGTACGATGTAGTGTATTGCAATGTATCCATTGCTTACACCAGTCATGGGCAACCTTTTTCGAGAAGCGGGCCGCATGAGATATGGCTCATCATCAGGCGGGCCGCAAGCGCTAATTTACATTCGTGCACACATTAAAAAAGGGCAGTAACTCAGGTTGTTTTGATTTGTTTCTTCAGAATTCGTACAGGTTGTTTCCTCGATCGTAAAAATGATAGAAAGATAAATTACGATTGAAAAGTTGGGTAAAAGAATCAGAAAGATTTCACTTAAGAGACTGAGGCGAGCCATTCAGAAAGCTTCGCGGGCCGCAGTTTGCCCATGACTGGCTTACACCATGTGGTAAATGGTTCGCATTCGAATCAGTGTTGTACTTTTATGGTCTATGGTAGCAACTCTTTCATAACGTTTACTATATTATTTTTGTGATCGAATACATAAATCACATTGATCGTTTGTAGCTTGTACTCAGGTTACATACTTCTTTGAATTACAACTACAACTAATTTTCCCAGTTGAGTGAACATGAGCAACATGAAATAAAATACTTCAATCAAGGACACAATGTACCACTGTTATCGAAACTATTACCTTACGATAATGAGTTGAAAACTTTAACTATTAATAGTATGCCCTCATCAGACAAAATACAATATTTGATGTATAAAAATGTGACATACCCATACAATAGAACTCTGTTCTGAACATAACTCTGTTGAATACTTATCAACAAAATCTATAACTCATTGTTTATCATATATAAATATAGATATATATATATATTATTCAGAATATTAATAAATGAAGACATTCCCATAATCAAAATATATGTTTTAATATATATATATCGAAGGTACTGTGCTGTTTTTTCAGTACGTCCTCGTTCAGTATTGGCAATACTGGAATTGAACCATCAAGACCGTTGAGGTATGTCATACATCAATTCATATATTTTATCTGACGAGGACGTACAGAGAAAACAGCACACTACCTTCGAAATATATATAATAAAACATATATTTTGATTATGTGAATGTCTTCATTTATTAATATTCTGAATAATATATATATATATATATTATTCAGAATATTAATACCGTTGAGGTATGTCATACATCGATTCATGTATTTTATCTGACGAGGAGGTACTGAAAAAACAGCACAGTACCTTCGAAATATATATAATAAAACATATATTTTGATTATGTGAATGTCTTCATTTATTAATATTCTGAATAATATTAATAACTCCAGAAAACTTCCTTGTAGAGTACATTTAATCTATTGTAAATCTATATTCATTGAGTAATCAATGAATCATATTAATCTTTGGATATATATATATATATATATATATATATATATATATATATATATATAACATGTTTATAACATGTTTATAATAATAATAATAATAATAATAATAATAATAAAAAGAGGGTATGCCTACTAATTGATATGTCCGTTCCAATAGACAAGAATGTATCTATAAAAACATTTGAAAAATTGAGCAAGTATAAGGACCTGGAGATAGAAATTGGAAAAATGTGGAAATTGAGAACTAAAACAATACCAGTGGTTGTAGGCGCTCTAGGAATATTACCTAAGGGGTCTAATGATTACTTATCGCAAATCCCAGGAAATCCGCGTATAGGAGAAATACAAAAGATAGTACTAATGGGAACTGCCCATATACTAAGGAAGATTATGTCAATATAAGTACATCACAAGTCTAAACACCTAAAGATTCATGTGTGTGTATGTATGTTCTTTCTTGAACATGGCGGACATTGTTGTCTCTTGAGGTCACTGGTTGTGACTTGGTGATAACTCGTATGAACATAAAGCAAGATAAATGCAACTATAATAATAATAATAATAATAATAATAATAATAATAATAATAATAATAATAATAATAATAATTGGTCTATTTAAATTAGATGAACAAAAATTGGCCGGGCAGGCTCGGGTAATAAGAACTAATGGGTGGATAAGCGAGCTGGAACTGGAGGAACTCGGCAGAGAGATTAGATTGGAAATGGAGAGTGGAGTATGCCAGGAAAACGAGCCAGTGGGAGATGAAGGTGGAGAAGAGGTTGAGAGAACGGAGAAAGCATTCGAAGCAGACAATGATCTGAATGCTGAAATAAATAATAGCTGGAACAAAGATACGGCCATTGAGGAAATTAATGCTGACGGGCTATTACAAGATTTGGTTGATATCCTAAACTTAGTGGTAGATGAAATAAACAATGATAGTGGAAAACCTATGAACCTAAGATTTGTAGACAGGATAAAGTTAAAAGAAACAACAAGCTAAGGTAAACAAAGTCATTCCATACCTTGAGGCGAGGAACCTTCACCAGTGCAACAGTATCCTCAAAGCAACAGCAAATGCAGTGAGGAAATTACTTGGCATAAAAGCGAGAGGAAACAACAAACAAGAAAGATCAGAACCTTGGTGGGAGAAACGACTGAATGGTCAAATCAGGGAAATGAGAAATGACATTGGAAAGCTTGAGTCCCTACTGAATGGAACACTACAAAACATAGACACTAAAAATAGACTGGAAATAAAGTACAAAACTAGGAGGAAAAAGCTAAATATTATCATAGAGGAACTGAAGCAACGCATTGTAGAAAAGAGCGCAAAGATTAGGCGATACGATAGCAGAGTCAGTCAGTATAGACAGAACCGCATGTTTGACAACAACCAGATGTTGTTTGGACAGCTTGAAGGGAAAGAAAGAGGCACCGACTTGATCCCTGAGGCGGAACGAACTAAGACATCCTGGAGAGGAATATGGGAGTAGGATGTTAAACATAATGACCAGGCAGTGTGGATTGAGACAGTACAAAAGTAGATTAGTAAACAGGCACACCAACAAACTGATTTGAGTATCACAGTTGAAACTCTTAAGGGGCAGGCCAAAAAACTAACCAACTGGAAATCACCAGGCCCAGATGGTGTGCAGGGGTATTGGATTAAAAATATAACATCCCTCCACCCGAAACTGACAACCATGTTCAATGACTGCTTGATGTCAGGTGAGGTACCAGAGTGGTTGACAAAAGGTACCACAGTTCTGGTAATGAAAGACCGAATCAAGGGTAATGATGTTACCAACTATAGACCTATCACATGTCTATCCGTAATGTGGAAACTGTTAATAAGCATTGTGTCTGAGGAAATTTACCATCACCTCCACACAAATAACTTGTTACCGGACGAACAGAAAGGATGCCGAAAGAAGTCCCGTGGTACAAAGGACCAGTTACTTATTGATAAGATGGTAATGAGGAATTGCAAGAGGAGACACAGTGGTCTTGCCATGGAATGGATAGACTACAGAAAGGCATTTGACATGGTGCCTCATTCTTGGATCACCAAAAGCCTAGAGATCTTCAGGGTGGCAGATAACATCAGACAGTTGTTGAGCAAAAGTATGAAGTCCTGGAAAACAGAGTTAACATCGGCTGGAGAATCCTTGGGAAGCGTGAAGATCAAGAGAGGTATCTTCCAGGGAGATAGTCTGTCCCCTCTGTTGTTTGTCCTTGCCTTGATGCCCCTGACCATTATACTGCGAAAAGTGAGAGCAGGATACAAGTTGGGAAAGGGAGAGCTTACCATCAATCACCCCCTCTTCATGGACGATCTTAAGCTCTACGGGAAGTGTGAGAAGGAGTTGGATGTGCTTGTTGACACTGTTCGTATTTTCAGCAATGATATATGTATGCAATTGGGTATTAGTAATTGTGGAGTCCTTTTGATGAAGAGGGGTAAATTGAGCAGAAGCAACGGAATCCAGGTACCAACAGGTGAGATGATAAAGGAAATTGACACTGAAGAAGGATACAAATATTGAGGTGTTCTGAAGGCTGATGACACCAAGAAGCAAAAAATGAAGGAATTGATAAGATCTAAATACATTCGGAGAGGAAGGAGCGTATTAAAATCACATCTGAACAAGTTGGAATGCCATAAGTGCAGTAAATTCCCGAGCTGTGTTTATTATTAGGTACAGTGCGGGAATTCTGAGATGGAATGTTGCTGAACAAAAGGAAATGGATAGGAAGACTAGGAAGCTATTGACTATCTACAATATGTTCCACAAGAGGAGTGATGTCGATAGACTCTACTTAAGGAGATCTGAGGGTGGAAGAGGTCTTATCAGCATAGAGGACTGTGTTCAGATGGAGAAAAACAACCTACACAAATACGTGACTGATAGTAAGGAGCCAATGCTCAGAATTGTACTGAAGGAGAGGACAATAGACCTGGGGATGTCCAAGGAGGAAATAACAACACGACGAAAGAGCACCCTTCATGAAAAATCCCTTCATAGTACCTTCTTTGAGAAAACTGAATTCAGAGATCCACAGACATGGAACTGCTGAAAAGAGGAGACCTTAAAAAGGCTACAGAAGGAATCCTAATGGCTGCGCAAGAGCAGGCCCTCAAAACGAAGTGGCTGAAACACCATATTTACAAGGAGGAGGCTAGCCCACTGTGTAGGATCTGTGGAGAGAGAGAGGAGACTGTGGCTCACATTGTATCCGAGTGTAAACACCTAGCCCAGACTCACAATAAAGGCTGGAGACATGATGTGATGGGCAGGGTGATCCACAGGCACCTATGCAAAGTAAACAATTTACCACATTCTGAGAAGTGGTATGAGCATAAGCCAGAGTCGGTGATAGAAAACGATCAGGTGAAGGTGCTGTGGGTTTTAGGATACAGACGGACAAGAAACTGGAACACAATAGACCTGACCTCGTGGTTTTGGACAAGGAAAAAAGATTGTGCCTGATTGTGGATGTAGCCTGCCCATTCGACACAAGAGTGCAAGAGAAGGAGAGGGAGAAAATTAACCGATACCAGGACTTAAAGTGGGAGGTAAAAAGGATTTGGAAATGCCATGAAGTCAAAGTGGTCCCGATTGTCATAGGCGCACTAGGTACTATCTCAAAGAGTTTCCAAGGATGGTTAAAGAAAATTAGCCCCGCCCCGCTTTTCGGAACACTTCAAAAGGCATGCATGCTGGGAACAGCAAGAACCCTCCGATACGTCCTGAATATCTGAGGCTGCAGGTAGTGGCTTGATATTCATTTCACGAACTTTCCAGTTAACTAACATCAATGACTGAGACTCAAAGAACAATAATAATAATAATAATTGTTTCTACTTTAGGCACAAGGCCAGTAATTACCCAGTGCATTACTGGTACTTTATTTTATCGACCCCGTAAGGATGAAAGGCAAAGTCAACCTCGGCGGGATTTGAACTCAGATCGTAAAGGGACGTAACTATGCTGGAAAGCATGGTGTCCGACCCTCTACCGATACTGCCAATCCACCGCCCATAAGAATAATAATAATAACCAAAGCGAAACAAGTCTTGTCGGCTTATCTCCCCTATTTGCTGAGATCAAAGTGAGTGAATTTGTCACTACTTTAAAACAATAGCTTACGGTCTTCAAAATGCTTTTAATTAAGCATAAAGTGTATTGCAAAATACATTATATATACATCCATATATATATTGCTATTTAAGAGCTCCAATTCTAATTTTTAATTTCTGCATGACCAACAACCGCTCCGCATAATCAGCTCATGATTATTTACTAGATTTCTATAAGAATATAACATCAATGATCTCAGCAAACAGGTGGGGTAGTTGGCCTTGATAAGCTTCAACCAAAGCGAAACAAGTCTTGTCGGCTTATCTCCCCTGTTTGCTGAGACCAAAATGAGTGAATTTGTCACTACTTTAAAACAATAGCTTACGGTCATCAAAATGCTTTTAATTAAGCATAAAGTGTATTGCAAAATACATTATATATACATCCATATATATATTGCTATTTCAGAGCTCCAATTCTAATTTTTAATTTCTGCCTGACCAACAACCGCTCTGCATAATCAGCTCCTGATTATTTACTAGATTTCTATAAGAATATAACATCAATGATCTCAGCAAACAGGTGGGGTAGTTGGCCTTGATAAGCTTCAACCAAAGCGAAACAAGTCTTGTCGGCTTATCTCCCCTGTTTGCCGAGATCAAAGTGAATGAATTTGTCACTACTTTAAAACAATAGCTTACGGTCTTCAAAATGCTTTTAATTAAGCATAAAGTGTATTGCAAAATACATTATATATACATCCATATATATATTGCTATTTCAGAGCTCCAATTCTAATTTTTAATTTCTGCCTGACCAACAACCGCTCTGCATAATCAGCTCCTGATTATTTACTAGATTTCTATAAGAATATAACATCAATGATCTCAGCAAACAGGTGGGGTAGTTGGCCTTGATAAGCTTCAACCAAAGCGAAACAAGTCTTGTCGGCTTATCTCCCCTGTTTGCTGAGATCAAAGTGAGTGAATTTGTCACTACTTTAAAACAATAGCTTACGGTCTTCAAAATGCTTTTAATTAAGCATAAAGTGTATTGCAAAATACATTATATATACATCCATATATATATTGCTATTTCAGAGCTCCAATTCTAATTTTTAATAATAATAATAATAATAATAATAATAATAAATGTGGAGACTAAAATCCAAAGAGGGCTCGATAAGGATAAATACACATCAAATATATAAGACCTCTAGAGCAAAGATTTATTAAAATTACATTAAAGTTTAAGCAAAGAATCGCTGCTTTCACCCTTAAGGGGATCTTCTGAAACAAAAAAAAAATCAATCTGTGAACGCAGAAGTAAATATTTTGAAAAACGTCGCAACAAAAGGAAAACAAGAAGACGATACTTTGGTTCGTGAAGACGTTCCCTGGCAATGAGAACAATTACACGCAAAGACAAAACCACGTTTATGGTATAAATGGTGTCATTAGACTAATATTCTATTTAGGAAACCGAGTGATTCTCGGCTTCGGAGTTACGAATAATGTAAATAAATTAGTTGAACTAAAATG
>OZ024742.1:90729153-90731653 GCA_964016885.1 Eledone cirrhosa | reverse complement strand
ATATAATATATTATATATATATATATAATATATTATATATATAAAATAATTATATATATATAATATATTATATATATGTATAATATATATGTATAATATATATGTATAATATATCATATATATATAATATATTATATATATAATATATTATATATATATAATAATTATATATATATAATATATTATATATATGTATAATATATATGTATAATATATTATATATATATAATATATTATATATATAATATATTATACATATATAATATATATATATACATGAAATATATAAAATATACATAAATATATAATATATTATATATATATACACACACACATATATATATATATATATACAGTATATATAAAAACATATAATATATTATATATATATACAGTATATATAAAAATATATAATATATTATGTATATATATATATACATAAAATATATTATATATATATAAATATATTATATATTATATATATATATAATTATAAATATAAATATATAATATATTATATATATATAAATATATAATATATTATCTATATATAAATATATAATATATTACATATATATAAAATATATTATATATATATAAATATATAATATGTTATATATATATATAATATATCACAGAGAAAAAGAGAATCAGTGTTGCGACGAATGGAATTTATTGGACACATTACATCGTTTATCTGGCGACCAGCCCGAGGTACGATCGATGTGATGATCGAACCTGACTCTGAAAATCGCAAAGTCCACAGATACGTCTTGATTCTACGAAGCAGATATCATTCTCTGCTCTATGAGAGCATCGAGTGCTCATACGGCCTACCGCATATGGACGCTTTAAGGATCCAACCCCAATTATATATATATATATAGAATCGAGTAGGACCCCGACGGCTGAGCTAAAGCCGTTTCGACGGCTAATTCTGGACTAAATGAATTTTTTTCCTATCAGTCCAGAATTAGCCGTCGAAACGGCTTGAGCTCACCCGTCAGGGTCCTACTCGTTCCTATTACCCACTCTACTACCCTAAGTTTTGAGTACTTTGGTGCGTTATGGTTTACCTGGTTCCTTACCACATTTCCTTCGTTATATATATATATATATATATATATATATATATATATATATATATATATATATATATCGCTTTATTATTCATGTTTGCCTTTTGTATACACATATATCAGTATATATATCTAATGGGTATGTTTTTTTATATTTCTCATGACAGGCTGAAGGAATTGGGGCCCAGAACCCAACGAAACTTGACTACCTCTTTATGTCACTGTTTTAATTATTTATATATCTATATAAAATATAATAATTGATTCTACTTTTGGCACAAGGCCAGCAATTTTTTCCAGTGCATTACTGGTACTTTATTTTATCGCCGCCGTAATGATAAAAGGCAAAGTTAACCTCGGTGGGATTTGAACTCTGAACATAAAGGGCCATAACTCTATACCGCAAAGCATGGTGTCCGACGCTCTAGAGATACTGCCAACCCACCGCCCTAATAATAATTTTTTTACTTTTGGCACAAGGCCAGCAATTACCCAGTGTATTACTGATACTTTATTTTATCGACCCCGTAAGGATGAAAGGCAAAGTTTACCTCGGTGCGATTTGAACTCAGAATGGCAAGGGTCGTAACTCTATGAGTCAAAGCATGGCGTGCGACCCTCTACCGATACTGCCAATTCACCGCCCTCAGCCAATTCACCGAATAATAATAATTGTTTCTTATATAGGCACAAAGCCAGTAATTTGGGGGGAGGGGAGAGTCGATTAAATCGACTCCAGTGCGTGACTGGGGCTTTATTTTATCGACCCCATAAGGCAAAGTTAACCTCGGCGGGATTTGAGCTCAGATCATAAAGAGCCGTAACTCTATGCTGCAAAGCATGGCGTCCGACCCTCTACCGATACTGTCAATCCACGATAATAATTATAATAATAATAATCATTTCTAGTATAGGCACAAGGCCAGTAATTTGCGGGTGCGGGGGCGTAAGTCGATTAAATCGACCTCAGTACATTACTGGTTCTTTATTTTTGTCGACCCCATAGGATGAAAAGGAAAGTTAACCTTGGCGGAATTTGAACTCAGCCCGTAAAGAACGGTAACTCTATGCTGCACAGCATGGTGCTCGACGATTTACCGATACTGCCAATCCACCACCCTAATAAAAATAGTAATAATAATAGAAAACGAGCAAGTGAAGGTGCTATGGGATTTTAGGATACAGACGGACAAAAGACCTGACTCAAAGATCGTGAGTGATTGTAGATGTAGCCTGCCCATTCGACACGAGAGTGCAAGAAAAGGAGAGGGAGAAAATTAACCGAGACTAGGATTTAAAGTGGGAGGTAAAAAGATGTTTTGGAACTGCAATGAAATCATGGTCGTCCCGATTGTCATAGGAGCACTATGTACTATCTCAAAGAATTTTCAAGGACGGTTAAAGAAGATTAGTCCAGCCCC
>OZ024742.1:90666653-90724153 GCA_964016885.1 Eledone cirrhosa | reverse complement strand
CACAGAAAGAGAGTGGGGAGTGACTGAGGGGGCGATAACGTATATCATTACAGAAAAAAGCGTAATGCAATCAGACCGTACAAAGAAGTGCGTTGGAGAAAGTAAGCCCTATGACAAGAAATTGATATCACACCCATGGAGACCAGCTCTTAGCTCGGTTCCCAATTTCAGCTCATATTCTATAGACCACCGTAAAGTGCTACCTGAACACGAAGCGTTACCCTTCTGTACGCTTCATAGATATTCGTATCACAGATGAAACCCGAACTAATATAAATGACCCGTGCATTACATTTTCCCACGCTACCGCCAAAAAGGTTTAACCTTTATTTCTATTTCTATCTTTTATAAAAGAAAACACTATTACAGTATATTTTATTATAAATCCCGATTGTTGTTATTTGTTATTGCTGCTTTCTTTGAACTATCGTTATTATTATTGTCTACTAAAGTGTGAAGACGTGCGATAGGTTTGTTGAATTAAGTTGTTTAAATTTGTATTTTGTTGGAAAGGGGTCATAAGACACTCGTCTTGCCCTGTGAAATGACGACCCCATAATAATTGGTTCTTGGGTCCAAATATTTGAACTTTATTTTATTTTTTTTTTGCTAATAGTTTTTCATTTAAAAATATGGACGGAATACATCCCCGCTCGTTAAGCCAGCTGTCATGTGACACCTGCTCAAACGCTGTGCGGAGGGACACCAAACCCACTACTACCATCATGAAAAATACCACTACTCTAAACAGTATAACCACGAACAAAAACAACAGCACCAGCACCACCAACAAAAATGAAACAAACGTGAGCAAAAACGGCCATAATGACAACATCCACAACAACAGCAACAACGACAACTGCAACAATGACAACATCACCAACAATAAAAACCCCTGGAATGAGAGGAACAAGGATGGTGACAAGACGAACGACACCACTAACACCGGCACCAGCAACAATAACAACAACTGCAAAACCAAGACAATTCTTCCAAGTGGATATTTCAGACAAGGAAGAACCTTTGGCCCAGACATGCAAGCTAATTAAGCGAGAAAAAACCTGGACCAACCTAACCGTCCCGGCCGAAATAATGGCAGCAACGAAAAGAAGGACGCTAATATATAGATGTATTTCATTGCAAACCCGTAAAGCGGAATTGACCTTCCCAATCTCAAGTGGACCTTGCTCTGAAATGCATCACAGAAGACGTGGAGTACATAGCAAGGACCAGACAGTTCAGCACCATCTCGGTGCTGTTCAAAACCGCGGCCCTTACCTCAGAACACACGGTGCCTCCCTGTAGAACGGACCAAATTTTCATTTACCCGCCCCACATGGGCAGAAAAACGGCCAAGGCCCACATTACCAGGATCAGATCAATTGAAATCTTTCGATAGGTCGACCATCGATTCCTGGAGGCTGACCTCAAGGCAGCTGGCTTCGGTTTCTTCTTCAGTGGCTGGACGCTTCAATGCACAGCGGCATTTGTTCGGTGGTCAAGGTAAACGGCCACCTTTCGGACCCGTTTCAGATCACGTGGTCGGTCAATGAAGGGTGCCATCACTTCTCTCTTCCGTACGTGTTGACTCTGGAGCCTTTTCTGCTGAAGCTGGTACTCGTGCGTCGGCATAGGCGGACGAAATCATCGTGATGATGTCGAATACCTCGGAAATCGAGGTGGTTGGTTCCTCCTTAGAGGAATATAAATGTTTGACGGGAGCAAACTGAACCAGAAAAAGTCGGTGAGATTTTAGCTGGGCACCTGGAGAAACAAATCTATGCCGTTCAACAGCATCTTCGAGCACTGGACGGACGGACCGGTGAAGTTGCTCGGGGTCGGATTTGGACTGATCTCCAGGTAGATAAGAACAGGGACGAAACCGTTCTACGCGCACTCGTCCAGTGTCCAGTGTTGCGGAGCTATGTTGAACAGCTGTTATACCGCAGTAGTAATAGTAGTTGTTGTAATCTTGTGGTTGTTTAAATCATGTTCCGATTCAAGGTACGATTACACTTCATGGAACATGTCATTACTTCTGTAGTAGTAGTAGTAGTAGTAGTAGTAATAGTAGTAGTAGTAGTAGTTGTTGTTGTTGTTGTTGTTTTTCGTTCGGCACAAGTCAGCCTGCCGATACAGAGGTATGATCAAAGACATTGCAACCACGAGACGCTTATTCTTTTCTCATGCATTATATATGTTGGGACATCTTTTTTCAAGATGGCAGGGTGTAATTTGACGAAACTCTGGTTTCTATTTCTTGCAATACAAGATATCACATAGTAGTATGTATGTATGTATGTATTGTTTCTCACTTTCTAAATGTGTACTATGCCGAATTTAATCTATTATGTGTGTTTTATTAGGTGAACGCTTTCGTGCCCTTCCTTTCACAGCTGACTGACGAAACATGGCTTGCATGTGTAGGTACATATATATGTAGGTACATATATATGTAGGTACATATATATGTAGGTACATATATATGTAGGTACATATATATGTAGGTACATATATATATATATATATATATAATTGGTGTTGGATGCTTAAAGCGTCCGTATACGGTAGGCCGTTTGAACACTCGATGCTCTCATAGAGCAGAGTATGATATCACAGAAAAAAAGAGAATCAGTGTTGCGACGAATGGAATTTATTGGACATATTACAATCCTTTCTCTGGCGCCCAGCTGGTCGCCAGAGAAGCGATTGTAACATGTCCAATAAATTCCATTCGTCGCAACACTGATTCTCTTTTTTTCAGTGATATATATATATATATATGAATAATTGCACCAGGCGTTGCTTGGGTTCTGAATATTTAATTCTTTCTTTTTTAAACTTAAGTGTGGATAGATTTTTATAAAATTATGTACAAACACTAACATTAAAAATCAAACAATCCCAGTGGTAGCGATATATATTTTCTTCTGGCTCGTATGTATGTGTATATATATATATATATATATATATATATATATGTGTGTGTGTGTGTGTGTGTGTGTGTGTGTGTGTGTGTGTGTGTTGTGTGTGTGTATGATGCTCCCCGCCCCCAGCAAATCAAGGGCTATTAATACATCATTACAGTAAAGAGGTAATCTCAGACACATTCAATCATACATCGCTATTTGTAGAATCCATTTTCGACAATATTTCGTTTACAGAACCCAATACTAATTGCAAAGGTGCTACTCCGAATCTAAATTTTCCCTCCTATTATTGAAAAAAGATCTACTAGCAGTTAAGTATGAATTAAAAGAGGAAACGACCATAAGTCCAGATGGAATATCTAAGTTGATCATCAATGAAGCATGGAGTATAATACAAGTAATAGTGATAAACATTTTTAATAGTATAATTTACCCATACATTAGTAATACCAATAGGCCACCAAATAAGGACAAATATCATGTTACCAGGTTATAGCGTTTAATAACTGGAATAAGTAGTCTTACATGCTAGAATAAATTATATGTAATAGATTATCTTATATAGGATAGACAATGAATACTTTTTCCCGTATCTCCGAATAGAAATACGGAGAATTTTGTAAATGAAATAACCACTTTCATCAGAAACTCAAAACTCCTGAAAAGAAATCAACCAGTTTGATCAAACTAGAACTTATTATAATGTAGGTTCTGACATTCTGATTAAACAATTACATTATTTTAAATTCCTAACTATCATTGCAACTGGATTCAAAGCGTTTTCTCTAATCGTAGTACAAGTCTGATTCTCGGAAACGAGAAAGCAAAATTATTTACCTTCTAAAGGGCCTCCCACAGGGTTCCCCAGTCTCACCCGTTCTCTTTCTATATTACACAACGATCTAAATAACATTGTGGCAGTGTCAGGTTTTGCAGATGATATTAACTTATATACTTCATCTAGTATCATCAACAACAACAAAACCAAATTATACACAACCCTATCAATTGCAACTAAATGGGCAAAAGAAAATGGTCAACAATTTAATCCATCTAAAACCCAATTGAGTCACTTCCATATTCCTGAACCTACCAATTATCAATGTGTTGAAATATACTTAATGAGTCACCTATTGATAGAGCAAAAATCTACAAAGATTCTTATTATTTGGTTACAATCTGACTTGAAATGGGAAATACATCTGAAGCCCACACTGAAAATAATTACCTCAACATGGCATGTAATTAAAGTTATTTCAAAGAGATTCTACTGCCTAACATATAAACTCTTGAGATTGCACAATAAGGGAGTCATCAATGCTCAATATATGTATGGTAGAAGTTTTTCGAATGACACAAACACGAGCTATCTTCAAGCTATCGATATATTTTGTACCCAAATTGGCAAAACTCTATTAGAGATGTCTAAGAACTACTGCAAAGATAACTATATTTCAGGAGACATGATTAAAACCTACTACGTTGTTGACAGAAGAATCTACAAAGCGTAAACAGCTAACAGCTCAGTTTAAATGCAATAGAAAAAATAATGATATTTGGCTTCTGCGTATCACATACTAAATTAATTCATATTTGATGATGACGTGTTAAACTTAATTAACTTTGTCTAAAACATCTGAAATATACATTAGGGTCGTTATTTAATTACTTGAAGCATGAAAAAGTAGACACCCCCACCCACATATCCATACATACGTGTTTGTGTGTATATTTATAAAGGGAAAGGGGTAGGAGGTAGAGACATGATGTTATTATTGGCACACACACATATATATATATATACACGGTAATTTCAATATGAAATTCAATATATGCAAATTGATTTATGGATATACATTGCTGTTGATATTTTCATATTACTAGAATATATATATATATATATATATATATGCGTGTGTGTTTGTGTGTGTATATACATATAAAGGGAAATGTGTAGGAGGGGGATACATGGTGTTATTGGCATTGGTGACAGTTAACTGGCTTTTGTTTTCTTACAGCTTTTGTAGAAACCGTTTAGCTGCTGTTAAACTTGTTATTTACTTTTACTATCCCTCCCCATCTAGCTGCACAACTATTGCTGTTACTGCCACAGCACTATTGCTTTATATTGTGAGAGTAGCAAAATATCTTTTGTCTTCGATTTGGGATATTTTTATAATATTTTTCACATAATACTTCCTTTTTGTTCATACTGTTTTTTGTTCATACTTATTACTGCAATCACCTCCAGCAACTCCGCCTCCAGCACCAACATCTTCGTTATCATAAAAGACCCCCCCCCCCCCTAGAATCATTTTTATTATCTCTTGTTATCTCGTTGAATAAACCTCATATTTTTTCACACCGCTTTCATTGAAATCAGTATATGACGATGTTATTTTAAAGATTTTTCCAAAATACTGCCAGACCAAATTTTTGTTACAGTTGTATCTCATCCCCGGGAGGTAAAGAAGAAGCTGGACAGCTGCCATTTCCACCACTAACGCGACCTCTGACCTCTCTCAACACCGCTACCATTACTATATACTACTTCAGTTAAACAGCTTTCCCGCCAAAACACACGCAACAACGATGACTTTTACAACTATCACCACTAATACAAGGAGGGTGGATGGGCGTGGTTGAATGTCATAAAACCAGTGCTTAACTTTAATAATAGTGGATTTGGTGGGATGAGGAACAGACGTTCCTAGAACAACCTACTCATGAAATTAACGCACACATAGTTGAGCATTCCATAGGCACGCGCACCCTAAACGTAATTTTCAGGGAGATACAGAATGTAACACGGCTGGCACTTCGAGTTACAGATGCAACTCATTTTTGCCAGCTGAGTGAACTGGAGTAACGTGAAATAAAGTATCTGGCTAAAGGAAGCCATGTGCCCCCGAGAATCGAACTCATAGTCATACGATTGTGAGCCGAATACCTTAATCACATGCCTAGTTATATTCTGAGAAAAATACATATATTCATACATACATGATGGATGCATCTCGATTCTGAGAATAAAAATAACATGATACTTTTCTTACGCAGGTGTGACACTAACATGTCTTCTTAGACCTAACAAACATTTACATTCCTTTCTGCATTTGCTGCAGCGAAAGAAAATATAAAACCTATTTCGGCTACGGCTAGCCATGTTCATGTAATACACGTGAAAGGTTTTTAGATCAAGTGATGCCTGTACTTGAAACTATTTTAAGAGATATTGTCTTGCCCTAGTGCAATCACACACTTTGCACGGTGACAGGCATCCAAAAGAGTTCAAAATCATTGCCTGCCATCGAGTCGGAGGTTTTAGATCAGAGTTTTCCAATTACTAGATTGATGCCCTAACAAGTACCAAGGATCTCTCACACCCGATGGACTAACCTCCTGCTAGAGCACCAGAACGAGGATTTCCACGTCAACTTACACACACACACATATATATATATATATATATGTACATATATATATATATATATATATATATATATATATATATATGCGAGGTGTCCAAACATCACCGTCATCACCCCCACTGAAGCCTGGTTGAATTGTCACTTCAGTCGCGGAAAACCCTGCATAGACAATACTTAAAGTAGAATTGAACTTAAAGATAATTTAGCTGGTTATCTAATACAATATCTACGCCACCATTATGTCATACCTCCAGCAGTATCACTGATTGCCGACAGCAAAATTATCACTACTTTCAAAGACACTACAACACCTACCAGTACAACAATGATCCAACGCTACTACTACTACCTCCACGTTAAACACAATCACCTATGAATACCACCTTCTTTCTCTTCAATTCCTCCTTCCCTTATATTTCCCTCATCAACATCACACCCTTACGTTTCACCTACTTCACCAACATGTTCACTATATCATCATTATAATTCTTTTTCGTATGATCCTTTGTTTATATTTTCTATATCATCTTCATTTCTTTCCTTATACCTTACATCATCATTCATTTTTTCCCGTCTACCTCAGTTTTCTTCCCTACTGTTTCCCTTATACTTCAAGCCCATGTTTTCCTATTCTTCCTTTCGTCTTCTTTCGCAAAACATCCAGAAGCAGATTGCTTTTCCTAAAATAATCCTTGATTACGTGTCTGCTGTGTAGGTAAATTGGATACATTATATTTTGAGATCGATCGCTTCATATTGCACATCGCTAGAAGGCACAAGACATACTACACTCGTACTGCTACTCACAGCTCCCTTTATCTATTATTTGTATTATTTTGTTATTTATACTATTCGTATTTTTGTCGATGTTATTGCTGATGCAATTAAAAAAAAATTCTAAATCCAACCTATCGGGGCATTACACTCTCTTTCCTGTTAACATATTACAAGACTATTGTAATCCCGAAACAGCTCTTGCTAATATACCGATTCGTTATTGATTTTGTCATTATATTTTTACTAAGAAACATAAACCACCGGCTATCAATGTCCACGGTCCGCTTTCGATTCTTGAATACAAACCATTTTATTTTACTTGACATGCTCATAAAATAAAGTGGGAACGCATAATGGTTTCGTTTGTTTCATGCTAAAATATTCAAGCTTGGTGACAATGTAAAATGCAATAATTTAAAAATCTAATATGACTAAATATTAGGTTTATAATATAGACGTTTAACGGATTGAATGAAACCTAACAAATTACTGCTACTTTATTCAACGAATGAGTGAGTGCAAAGCAAACATAAGTTTCGACAAAATTAGATTTAAAGTATACAAATAAATGCTAGTAATAGGCTCTGGTTTATTCGGTTGACTACACTTTTTCTATCAGAACTATGCTGTTATGCATTCCGTTATTCTCCACATATAAATCAATTAATTTTCAACGGATGCAGTCTACTTAGCTGTAAATACCGTCAATACATTATACGTTTTTCTTCTATATTCCTGCGGACTGAGACCACGAGGGACGTGCTAGAACACGGCATGGATTTGAACATGAAATTGATGTTTCATAATTTGAAGGTAATAATTCTAGTAAATATTTGTTTATTAACTTTAATTCTAATGCTCTTCATAATTGTTTCTACTTTTGGCACAAGGCCAGCAATTAACCCAGTGTATTACTGGTACTTTATTTTATCGACCCCGAAAGGATGAAAGGCAAAGTTAACCTCGGCGGGATTTGAACTCAGAATGGCAAGGACCGTAACTCTATGCGTCAAAGCATGGCGTCCGACCCTCTACTGGTACTGCCAATTCATAATGATAGTGTGCTGGCAACGTCGAGAATAAGCGTAGTATTGGGTCTGCCATTCTTGATCATTGGTCCCTAGTAATAATCAGCATGTATGACTGAAAATAAATAGAGTACATACGAAATGGAAGGAGAGCAACATTTCGTGCGTAATGATTTATAAATAAAGAAGGCCCCAAATGACCGAAAGAAATTATGTGAGACAGATAAAACAGAAATGAAATCATATAGGTATAATATAATAAGCTCATAAGCCCCCAAATATATGTTAAGGCTATGGTGCTTGGCTTGATGATAGGAAGAGACGAGAGTTCCTATTTTTCTGGTAATAATGCAAACCGAATTATCACATAGGTTATACAAACCGAATTATACAAGATGATCTGAAACTGGTAGAATAAAGCTTTTGACTCGGGAACGCAACGAAATCTATGCAAAGAATTTAAAATCATAACATTAATGGTTGGAAGGTAAACAAAGACACTACCCACTCAACCGTTTTGCCTTAACAATGCAAACATTCATATTAAAATACAATATAGTCAGATTCTATATATGTACCTCTGGCATTGCGTAGGATTCTTTTAACGTTAGGTTTCTTGGTAAGGATGCTTGCGCTCTGTTTGGATGTTCTTCTTCAAACTGTCTATCGTGAACAATACAGACACAAAACTCCTCAAAATCGTGTTCTTTAAAATTCGATATGTCCCAGGTATCATCGATATCTGTCGCCATTCCTATAACAGAGAAACAAATATATTAGTATTTAAACAATCTTTAAACAAATTCAATGGCTAACTAAATATCAGATAACAGCACAATTAGGGTCGACATGAAAAATTGTGTAAATTTATGAGAATCCGGTAAAAGCGAGTGCTGATGTAAATCAGTAAATAGAAAGTAGAAAAAAATTTACGTAGGCGGGATACATTATTTCGGCGTTATGATGAGGGAAAGTTCAATGCTCTTGGTAGAACCCTTTCACTTGAAATCGTCCGTCGATAAATTCTTTCAATTTTGCTTCCGTTGTCACTCTTGTCTTCATAACTATACTGAAACTCAGAATGGCAAGGACTATATTTCCATTATTTATTTTCAGAATAATTGATTATGAATAATTTTGAATCTCCAAATTTGTGGAAGAGACACGGAGTTCTTCTTGGAATCCGCGCCGGGAGGACAAATAAGGAAATGTCAGACTTTCTTAGCGTCAGCAGGAGAATGGTGGAAAAGGTCAGAAAGGAATTGGAAGATTCAGGATTCGACTACGAAGCAACATCAGAGAGGAAAACACATGATCGACGATCTGACGCCTTCAGAACGCCCGAGTTCGTCGCTGAAGTTCAGGATATCATCAAGAATGAACCTAGCAAGTCGATGCGTGCCATTGCAAGGGAGAAAAGCGTGAATGAAAAGCTCATTAGGCTGGTGGTACATGAAGACATTCGCTACGTTTCATACAAGATGAGGAAAGGACAATTTCTGTCAAAGAAGCTGATCAACAAGTTGAAACACCCACTGGAGCCAGACATGCTGTGGTTTTTCTCCGACGAGAAAAACTTCTGCCAAGACCAGAAGATCAACTCCCAGAACAACAGGTGGCTCGCTGTCTCATCCAAAGACGTGCCCAGAGTCATGCAGACAAAGTTTCCAGCGACAACATTGGTCTTAGGTGTCGGCAGCAGTCAAGGTGACGTCATGCCACCTCACTTCTTCCCTGAGGGCGTCAAGCTAAACACCGATGGCTACATCCGCGTTCTGAGCGAGGTAGTAAAGCCCTGGATGGACCAGGTAGCTGCAGGTAGGCCGTACGTGTGACAGCAAGACTCAGCGCCCTGCCATACCAGCCGAAAGACTCAAGTCTGGCTGTCAGAGAACTTCGTCGACCACACTTCACCTGACATCTGGCCTCCCAGCTCGCCTGACTGCAACCCCTTCGACTTCTTTGTGTAGGGCGCAGTGGAACGAGACACCAACAGATCTAGCTGCAATACGAAAGACGATCTGAAGGCCAGGATCACAATTGCCTTTAGGGGCCTAAGTCAGGGAACAGTGACGAAGGCCTATAGCCGGTTCTGAGGCCACCTTGAGGCCGCCATCAAGGCCAATGGCGGGTTTATCGAGCGAGATCGAAAGAACAAGTCATGAAGACAAACTGACCCAAGTTTGATAAATATATCTTAAAAAATAAAACTACTGTGTTACTTTTTTCATAGACAGTAATCTTGCGAAAATATCGTCCGCACCCTGTATGTACATAGGTGTCAAAACTATATAAGTCCGCCTATACTGAGTTCCAGCAGGGAGCAGGGTAAAGGAGCACTGTCTTGATAACGCCAGAGTCAAAAACGATCTTCCTCATCGTCAGTTACTCACTTTGCGTTTGCCTGGAACACGCTAGATGGCGCTACGTCATCAGTTTTAAAATCCATCGCTGATGGCTTTCAAAAGGTTTATTCATAGACTAGATATACTTTATAAATAGCCGATGTATAATTTACCGAATACTATATATTCTCAAGAGTTCTAGCGAATGATAGGAGAGAGATACAGAATCTTGACAAAAGGCAATAACCCAGAAAAAATATTATTGTCGATTGTTTCTCCCTGTCACCGCTAGAACAAAAGGATGGTGATGGTCATCTAAAAAATATAGCGTAATGATGCTGTTTGCTAGCCAATGATTCGAATATTAATATAATTCGATATAAAACACACGAATGCATTTACACATCCGCTATATTGGAACCCCAAAAAACAAACAAAAAAAACATTCTAATTTTGCTTATATACATATATATATATATATATATATATATATACAAACATACAGTGGAGACCACTAATCACGTGAGTACTCGATGCATGGGGAGATGTAGAGTGGGTATAGAGATATGTAAAATCCCGACCACAGCGCCAAGTGGTTTCGGCTTGAGTGTTCAGTAAACCTTATATACACACCCGCACGCGCGCACACACACAGATATATATATATATAACGAAGGAATTGTGGTAAGGAACCAGATGGACCATAACGAATCAAAGTACTCAATACTTAGGGTAGTAGAATGTGTAATAGGAACAAGTATGACCCCGACGGCAGAGCTCAAGCCGTTTCGACGGCTATTTCTGGACTGAAATAGCTGTCGAAACGGCTTGAGCTCTGCCGTCGGGGCCATACTTGTTCCTATATATATATAACGGTTTAAGTCTTATGAGTATTAAGTTGCATTGCCTATGAATTACTAAAATTAAAAGATTATTAATTTTATCAGCAGATATGAACCCACCTGTTCTTCAAAACTTGAATACGCCACTGGCCCCCCGAAAGGGTAATAATCCTTGGTTCAACGTATAAACATTCCAGGAATAAGCTACGTGTTACTGAATTTACTAAAAGGCGCATTATAAATCTAATTAGAAATTAATTATATGATGTGATAAAAAGTAAAATGATATTCGTCATTGGGTATAAATTAGCAGAATCGTGTTCTCGCCATGAGTTAAAAATCTCACCGAAACCAACTTTATATTTTGTCAATTTGCGGTCGATTGAATGAAGTAACATTCAAGTGTTTACGTTTAATGATCCCACCCATTAAATTTCTGTCATTGTGCTTCATAAGTAATCATTAAGGTTCGGTAGTTAACAAATTGATTTTTTTTTTCTGTACATAGAGGGTGTTGTTTTTCAACCGTGAGTTGATAACACAGATTGATTTAAACGACTACAACTCAATTAGAATATTGGTGGTCTTGTCCATAAACTATAAAACAATATAATTTATTTTCTCTCATTTATCTACCATGACACATTTTAACACCCACATAAACCAGCAAAGATTTATCAACTTTCTCTTTAAGATAAAAAGAAACGAATAGATCAAAGGAATATAAGAAAATAAGAACATAAAATCAACAAACTATAAGTATTTAAAAGGAGAATTAAACAACTTAAGAAACCAAACAAATAGCTATACAAAAAAAAAAAACGGAAAATAATTAATAAACATAGATAGTCTACATTATAGATACAGCCTAGACACTAGAGTCTTGCTAGATACCACGCCCACCCAGATAAAATAAAATTACTGTCAAGAGCTTTTCAGGTGTATCACTTTCAGACAATTGCTTGATAGATAGGTGATCGTGGAAAAACACGAAGTAAAAGTATTAACATATTGAATGCACGGTGTGTGATCTCGCTACTAATACTCCACACACATAAACACATATGTCTGTGTGCATATAAATACTTAGCTACTACCTACATATATACATAATAATTATATATATATTTATATAATGTAGTTTAGATCCATATAAGCCAAAGAATAATTCACAGCTCAAATGTGATTATATAGTCAACAGTAAGATAGGTAAAAGACAATTCGGAATTTAATCCAATCAGTTAATTTCCAGTCACATTAGTTTTACAATATCAGAGCATATATAAAATTTAGTTTATATATATATATATATATATATATCATGTATGTATTTATATATATATATATAATGTATGTATGTTTATATATATATATATATATATATATGAGATTCTACAGGACTAGAACTGTTTCATTCATTAGAAATCACCAGGAATCATCAGGAGATTCCTGATGATTTCTAATGAATGAAACAGTTCTAGTCCTGTAGAATCTCATCTATATTAAAACTTTTATACTCTGCTATGTATTGAGTACCTTACTTACTGTGGTTACCTCCGATTCAACCCGGAATAACGTATATATATATATATATATATAATGTATGTATTTATATATATATATATATATATATATATATATATATATATATATATATAATGTATGTATTTATATATATATATAATGTATGTATGTTTATATATATATATATATAATGTATGTATTTATATATATATATATAATGTATGTATGTTTATATATATAATGTATATATGTTTATATATATATATATATATATATATATATACATATATATATATATATAAACACGCACACACATACACAATCTCTTTTTCACTTTCCATATCTTTCAAGTAGCTTTTATACATTACAAGTGTAATGAAAATCTGAAGACCTGTAACCACTTTCAGATTATAAAATAAGCAAATTATTGCCGGATATATCAAAGTTAAAATGTCATTTTATATATATATATGCATATATCTCACAATGTTAAAGGAAGTTTACTGTTAATCCTCTATCATTAAGAGGTCTCCAGTATTCTAGATAAAGAATGTTATCTTATTCAATGTTTTGAAGTTAGTATGATATTTATTTTTATTGTATAGATATGAGCTGATTAAATCGCCACATCTTTCTGTTTCTAAATTAATACTTGTTTAAACATACAAACAAATAAATGTTTTATGTATATATATATATATATAATATTATATATATATATATATATATATATACATACAAATAGTAGAAAGGAGAAAGATTTTTTTCTGTAGAAAATGTTGAAGAGATATACCGGTTTCAGCATTAAATGCATTATTAATTGTGGATATGCATGCAGAACATTGTTGAGTTGCATATTTGTACAAATAGTGAAGATAATGATAATAACAAAAAAAAAAAGAAAATATAAAGAGGGGAAGAAAAGTTAATTTTCACATACGTTTTCCTTCAGAAAGGAAAGTCATTTTGTCAGTCCATCTTTCTCTGCTAATATATATATATATATATATATATATATATAGGGATTGTAACGTCACCACAACAGAGGTCCGACGAGCTTTTGATTCCAGAGTTGGGGTAGATCGATACGGATCGAACCTTGAGCTGATCAACAGCGAAACGCGTCTCAAAACAACGTAATGGAGATATAACAAATCGTGCATTTTATATATGTATACACACACATATATATATATGCGTGCTTTGTACGTATAAGAGTCTAGTCGTTGATTGTAGTACAAATTTAATATTTATTAATTATAAGATAAATAAATAATTTGATTGGTTATCGCAATCTTTCGCCATTTTCATTTGACATTTTCACTGACCACTCGATACCGCATGAGGTGCCTAGATGAAAAATGTAAGAACATCCCCCTAAAACGTTTGCAGGAGAAACTGCTTGATCGTATAACGAAAAAAAATCAAAGAAAACTGGTGTGTGTATAATGAAAAGAGGCCACCGAGCCACAGATATAAACGTAAACGGCGGATTGACAAACAGCATTGACATAAAATGTCCTTTGCAATCGATACGACATTTAAGCATGTCAAGGAGACACTATAGGAAGCAGAAGCAGAACAAACCTTCTCCCTTAAACAAATATAAATGGAGTAACAACACATTACCAGAAAAGGGCAGGCATGAATACTACATTATTACAACCACTATCTAGATACAGATAAAAATAATACAACGATAAGACAAGAGAAATAAATATTCACGATTAAAGATACAATAAAACAATGCATATAAATGACAAATTAGTAATATATACATGTTTATGTATCGCACATAATAGTTCAGTTGACTAGTGTAACTCACAAATAAACCAGATCGATTAGAGCAATGTTATTTGTTCATATGATAAGGCATTTGTTGAATAATACCTCCATGTTTACAGGTTCCATTACGCCGATCGTTGGTTCACTATATTTCTGATGACGTGGGTGAATTGTCTGTACGAACAAATATCACAGACAGTATTTATATTCGTTATATTTGACTTGGAGTTATGAACTCAATAATGACTTATGTAATTGATATAAAATGCCAAGAACAACTCTTCCTTGTCTACGGAACTAGAATGATATATTGAAATGAAATACCTCGAAGAAATATTACTACACCACAAAATAACTGCACCAATAGACTAGGAGACACTTGTAGCAAGAACATCGTAGCATACGCATTAAACTTATGATCTACATGCAATAACTCAATGCCCCAAGATGTCTTCGCAGTTCCTTTACTCATACCAATATTTATCCCATTTATTTGAACGCTAGATAAGGTCTGGGCCATTATACTAAAATCCGAAAATTATTCACCCCATAACAGAAATTTTCAGCTCCATAACGAAGAAGAATGTAGAAATAAAGCATTTACTTAAACAGTTTTTGAAGCTTTGAAATGTATACATATTTTAAGTCCAGTAGAACAAATGAGTTGGGGAAAAGCTTTTTACAAAGTATTTCTTCACTGGTTACCATAGTAAAACAACCAGAGATGTTTCACTGCTTTGCTGCAACATAAGAATGCCTATGTTGACAAAGAATGTCAGAGTGAATATAGCTTAGATATATTAGCGTAGCTTGCACGAGAAATAATTATATTAGTTTTCGCTTTGAAACCAATGCTTCCGTATTTCACGAACAAAACAAACAAAAAATAAATAAATAAATAAACATGTCTAACGTACAAAGAGGATAGGAAAGCTTATAAAATTCCTATATGTAACAAGCAATGCACGCTCAACGAAATTACCACTGAATATATAACTCACACCACAATACGCTATATTGACGAAGCATGATATTCTGGTACAATGCATGATGCAGAAAGAAGTTCAGACAACACACCCATTTATAAAAGAACACTGGTGGAAGGTTCTAGTCAAAAGCTTTGCAAAATTGAAGCATTACCGACTATACATACTCGTATGGAACGAAGAAAAGAAAATGTGCACAGTAATAGAAATCAGTTGCAGTGCAAGCCTTAACATATGGTAAAAGATATAATAAAACGATAAATCTGCATATACAACACTTAGGTCTCTAACATTACATTTGAATTTGTGACTAGTGGGTTGCATAATTACGCACCAATCAACAACAGAACTGCGAGACCCAGCATCACAATACAAAATATATGAGCACACTACTATCTAAATGATTTAATAGGATTGAGAAGATATGTAAAACATCTTATAACTTTAGCCTGCATTAAGTGCACATGCATTTGCATAAGCATACAAACATGTAAATATAAATATACGTACCGTCCGTACTCGAATAAAAGTCGATTTGAATATAAGTCGATTCCTATTCTATGTCTGCGAATAGAACAAAACTCCAAACCCAGTGTATAACCAGAATCATGAATGGAGATATATATTTGCAGAGTTTCAACATTTTGATATTTAAAATGTTTTAAGTGTTATTTAGCATATTTCACAACTCCATTACATCATGAATTTTTAAAAACCAATATCTGAACATTCTCAAGGCCATATTCATTCAAGACACGAAAAAAAAAAGTTGTAATGTTCACCTCTAAAGCGAAGATATATTAGTATGTACATCATTTACGTAGAATTTTGAAGTTGTTAAAAATTAACAAAATATTGCTCTCGAATATAAACTGTCCCCATTTTACCATGTTTTTTTTTACACATATTTCTTGTCTTACACGGTAAGCTAAAACACCAATTCAAAGATATGCATGCATGTACGCATGCAAGTGAGTGAAGATACACACATTCATGTTTTACTACCTAAAAGTCCAGAGTCATGTTTCGGGGTTGGAATCAGAACCATTATCTATTGGTGAGAAATTTTAAAATAAAACCAGAAGAAACACACGGTCATACATACAGATAGATATTTACATGTAAAGGCATCGCGTGCAAACGAATAAACTGAATAGAGTTAATAACACAAAGTAACACAAAGTAAACAAAACAATATACATTCAATTCTGCTTTAAAAAAAATACTTGTGAGTTTAAAATGCCGTTTTCTCGTGGCCATAGTGAACGTTGATAGCTATAGAAGTGTACTTGCTGTTGTTTGTCTATTTAGTCAAATAGATATTTGATTATCCACCCTGATATGTGTACTTATTATGACTACGTATCTTGATCTGTGGACATTGTTCTACATGAACCAGTTCACAGACACAAGAGAATCAATGTTATATGTTATATATATATATATATATATATAGCCATTCTATGTAAACACACCGATATTTTACTTGCAACATAGTTTTTGTCGTTGTTCACTGAAGCATGCGCCGTCCTGCTGAGGACAGTATAGTTTTCCTATACTTTTACCTATACACACACACATATATATATATATGTGTGTGTATGTATATATAAGATTTATTTATATATATGTATATATCAAAATCATAAAACTCATGATCATGTGATAACCACTCTGTGGATCTAGGACGTGGTAAAAAGATAGTGTTAGATGAATTGCATTGTATATATACATATGCATATGTATGTATGTATGTATGTATGTATGTATGTATGTATGTATGTATGTATGTAGGAAAACTCTGATATAACACCTGCAACCCTGATGGTATCCAATGATGTTGACTTGTTCTTTTTGGTAAATATCATCTTGCAGTGCCTTTGCTCACTATAAAAGCTTCACGGCACAGACATTGCTTTATATCTGGAGATCTCTCTGCACTTGTCATCACAGGGTACAATGGGCCCAGCACTATGTGTCAGTAATTGTCATAAGTGTAGTGTTTGTACCAGAGTTTTCAAGTCGCTGGCTGGACTAAAAAGTCACACTTGTCCAGCGCATCAGTAGAGGTTCTCCTACATGGATATAAAATTGTGGCCGTACTCGAAAACGAGTTGGCAGCCACCATGTATGTATGTATGTATGTGTTTGTGTAGTTATATTCATTTATACATGTGTATGTGTGTGTGCATGCGTGGTACTAGAGTTCTTTATTCAATTTATCTAATCATTTTATTGTTTTGTACAAATACATTTGATCTCTTTTAAACATTTTATTTCAGCTTATGAAAGTTCTTTCACTAATGGTCATTTAATTCATTTAACCTCATCTGGCCTCCAAAGACCTTCCTCCAAAACATTTCTCGCTCAATCACTTTTTCGTTTTCTTATCAAAAGATGACACTTGCGTTTTACTTTCAAAAATTTATTTACACAATGTTTTTCTTTTGTGCATACACTCTTATCGGTCCGCCCTCGCCCCACTTCCCTAAATACAATCGCAGACTATATATATTATCAACGTATCAGAGTTAATAGACGAAAACAATACAGAATGATAAATTAAACAAAACTCTTACACACAACACACACACACACACACACACACACACACACACACACACACACACACACACACACACACACACACACATACATACATACATACACACACAACAACACACACACACATATATATATATATCGCACCGCTATGTATGAGAGAATTATAGAACATAGTTTATTGCAGAAATATGACGTATCAGAATATTAGGATAATATAAAGAAAAGTATTAAAGCAAAACGTCCAGATAAAATAATAAGCGAATGTAACTATTTAATTGATAGCTACTTTCTCTTTAATACCGGATGACAAGTTAGAAATTCTATTCTGAGCAAGGCAAAGATATCCATCAAATTAGTGTTTATATATACTATGTGCAGACACAAGCGCTCAGACAGACACATACATACATACGTACGTACATACATATATGAGACAACCGTACTTGTCGATTACTTAATACATGTGTACGCGAGTTTTAGCACACAAATTGGTGTAGCTTCTAGACTCTGATATAAGCGCGCAGACGGAGCTTTTGAATAAGAATGTAGAATATTGCAGCAGTCAGGAATTTTGCATAATTCTATTAAATATGTCAATGCTATTATGTACATTTCAATGGAATGTATTATGTACTTGATACGATCAAGCCAGATAGCCATTATGTAATTATTCATACTGTGATATGTTTAAGGCGAGTATTTTCGATGGTGTCATCTTTATAAATTCTTTAAGTGCTTTCTCTATATGGTCCATGTTTCGGGGGCATACAAAAGTCCCGTGAGAACACAGGCTTTATACACAACTATTTTTGTTGACAAAAATGACACAACTATTTTTGTTCATAACACCAAACACACTTTCCTAATACAAAAGTCACCTTTTCATCTAGTGACCCATCTCTTGAAATTGTACCTCCTAGATACTATTGAGAGTAGCCAGACGAACTCAATCATCAAAAGTGTTTGGCTCTTGGTTTGCCTTAGCAATTGCCGGGGTAAATATACGTTTTGTCTTGCTCAAGCTAATTTTTAGATGAAAAGAAAAACAGTAAACGATGTACAAAGAAGATACATAAGAATCTGCATGTCTGTTTCCGAATGTGCCACAAGATCACAGTGTAGAAGAGATCACAGTGTAGAAGAGATCACGAGCCGTTGATACAAATGTCCTACTCTTGGTAGGAAAACGGCGCAAATTAAATAGCTTCTCAGTAGTCCTATACCTAATACAAACTCCAACATTACAATTTTCCAATACCTTGACAAGAACGACTGAAAAGTACAAAAACCAGGTAGATGCCAGAACATCTTCCAATTCTTTATAAATCAAATAAATATATATACATATATATAAAAATGAGATAGAGAGAGAGAGAGAGAGAGAAAGAGAGAGAGAGAGAGAGAGAGAGAGTGAGAGAGAGAGATAGTAATTTATGTATGTGTTTCTGGTTATATTACTTTATAAATCTTTACCAAAATTGAGAGCTAGAGAGTCGGTTTCTAACATATAGAAACAAGGCTCTTTCATTAGAATTTAGATAGCATTTGCTAGGCAAATACGTATATATATATATATATATATATATATATATATATATATATATATATATATATATATGTGTGTGTGTGTGTGTGTGTGTGTCTGTGTGTGAAGGTATGTATGTATGTATATATGTATGTATATATGTATATATGTATATATGTATGTATATATGTATGTATGTATATATGTATGTATATATGTATGTATATATGTATATATGTATGTATGTATATATGTATATATGTATGTATATATGTATATATGTATGTATATATGTATGTATATATGTATATATGTATGTATATATGTATATATGTATATATATATGTATATATGTATATATGTATATATATATGTATATATGTATGTATGTATGTATGTTGACAATGATGTTGACTTGTTCTTCTTTTTGGTAAATATCATCTTGGTTAAGAGAGTGGGACTGGCTTTGTGCAGTGCCTTTGCTCACTATAAAAGCTTCACGGCACAGGCATTGCTTTATATCTGGAGATCTCTCTGCACTTGTCGTCACATGGTACCATGGGCCCAGCAATATGTGTCAATAATTGTCACAAGTGCAGTGTTTGTACCAGAGTTTTCAAGTCGCTGGCAGGACTAAAAAGTCACACTCGTTCAGCGCATCAGTAGGGGGTTCTCCTACATGGATATGAAGTAGTGGCCGTACTCGAAAACGAGTTGGCAGCCACCACATATGTATGTACGTGTGGATGGATGGATGCATGCATGCATATAACCGCATATAATTACAAGAGAAATGGTGAAACGAACAATTAAACAGAGGTCAACGATAATATTTTCATCGCCCGCCAAACTGGAACAGACTGTGTGATGTAGTACTTTATGCCATGTGGATTCAAGGTCTAAGTCAGTATATCAGTGGACAAGAGAAAAGCTAAATTCAATGGAAGAGTTGCGTGTCAGTTAACGTACGGAAAATAAACAGGTGAAGAAAGAAGGTATTTGACATCACACTGAGGAACAGAATAAAAAGTTAGTGAACGCACGAATAAGTCTTTCGACTAGAATAAATCACAGTAGGTAACAAAAATAAATGCGTTATGACCGAAAAAACTCACGAGCCCTTAAATGAATACCAGACACGACTTTGTTATAAAATGTTATGGAATGTGATCTCGGAGATCATGAGCAGAGGCAGCTTACTTGTGCATTCCTCCAAATGCATTTTCAGCTGGACTGTGTGTGTGCACATCTTGAAACATAAAGAACATCGTCTCTTTCCCACAGCCGCAACCCTGGCAATAGAACATTCTGAATCTTTATATTACTTTTTATATTTTAAAAAAGAAATTCCGGAGTATGATAATTATAAAAATATATGTATATTGAGTACTCTGTGATTGATCACGATTTCAGCACTGAATTGTGTGAAGGTCAGTTGTAACATTGTGATTTTCTTCAAAACGAGATAAACTTTCAGTCTTATAGAGAGAACATTCCAGACTCTTCGTGTCTTTGGTATTGAAATTGTCTGAAATATTAATTGCTTCTAGTAAATCTCACTGAAGAAACATTCATTAGAATGGCGTAAATGGCGACTGAATCAACACTACCACCAGATACAACTAAAACAACAACACCAGTAGCAACAACAACTGCGCTATTTTTAGTTTATTTTAGTTTTTTCCTTAGTGTTTGTCTCTTTTGTGTGTCTATATCAAATATTTGTGTGTGGCCATGTGTGTTTGTGCCTGAGTGTGTGGTGAGTGTGATTGTGTAAAAATGCGAGTCTATACATCATTTACAAAGATGCGTGCATGAGTGCGCGTAGTGTTTGTGTTTGTTTTTTTACACGAACAAATTACGTTTATTTTTCATCTTCAACTTTCCATCAAATCATTTGGAAGGGAGTAGAGAAATACGAAAACAAAACAAATGAACATATAATTAAATCAATCAAATATGACAAAAAATCTAGTTGTATTAATAAAAATTAGAAGGAAATGAAAAGAAATGTGAAGAAATGATAACCCTCCTTCCAGAAAAAAGAAATAGATATCAGTGGTATAAATAATGATAAAGAAGTTGAAGATTAAGATGGTGGTGATGAAAAATCAAGAACTCGTTTATAGTAGTGTTATTGATAGTATTTCTGTTAATGAAATTACTACTACTACAACTACTACTAATAATAATATTTTTTATTGTAATAACATTAATAATTCACCATGTCAAGAAGATCAATCTGTTAAAAAAGTCACCACATTTGTGTATGTTTTTGCGCGTCTGCACGTGTGTATTTGTGTGTGAGTATGTTATTCGCTTGTGCATGTGTGCTTGCGTTTGTATGCATACAATATCAAATACCATATCAATAATAGTGATATATAAGTTTAGTATTAGACAACAAATGTTTACGAGTTTTGTCGGCCTTTAATTCAACTTTGTTACTTGACTATTTATTCATTTTATCGATCTCAGAAGAATTTGATATCAGAACATATAAGAAGTATCAGTAAAATACTGGGGATAAAATTTTGCCCGACACTCTATCGATTCCGCCCTCCACTATTCTGAAGATAATCATTAATTATTATCATCAGAACTAGAAGCCCAACCAGCGATGAAAATTTAATATGGAAAAAAATAATATTCCATATGGAGGTTTTCTTATATATCTTCAGATCCTAATCAAAGACATTCTAGCCGTGACCGTGTAAAATGAGTCCTTGCTCCTTTTGAGACTATAGTGTGATTTGACATAAGAGTTGGCTATTATTTCTAGTAGGTCGAACAAATACAGAGACTTTTAAAGTTAACTCTATATGAATAGTTATATAGAAGCTGTCTGTTTATATATTCAAAGAATTGTCATTTATGATCCGAGTTGAAAATCCTGCCCATCTCGACGTTGCCTCACCCCCTGCCGGGGTCGATATAAGTACCAGTTAAATACCACGTTTGATATAATCCAATATACCAAACCTCAAAATTTGTTGCTTGTTTATATGTTAGAAATCCTTATTAAATTTATATGAATGATTGGTGGATTGGCAGTATCTTTAGAGCGTAGCAAAAAATGTTTTGCGTTATGTTGTTACGTTCCTTTTCACCCTGAATTCAAAACCAGCAATGGTCAGTGTTGCGTGTCATCCTTCCGGGGTCAATAAAAAAAGGTACCCGTTACGTTTTGGGACGTTGTAATTGACCTGCCCCTCCCCATAAATTGTTGGCTTTGAGTCTGAATTGGAAAGAATTATACAATGTATATGAAAGTGATTGATGGTAGAATCGATAAGTCTCCAATCTAAATGCTAGTTCGATTTTATATCACTTCAGGGGTAGTCTCAAGCAGTTTTAGTAACGAAGGAGACGGATGGAAGTATCAGTGGTGCGTCGAACAAAATACAGAGCACAGAACACTTACACCCTTTCAATATTTTGAAGCTAACGAGGTCACCACTGTATAGTTGTTCGACCTCCTAGAAATAATAGTAAAAATACTCCTCATAAGAATATAAAAAGGATGTATATTTTGGACAGTGTAGTACGTTACCAGTTAAGATATATCTGACTTAAGTTATATCAAGACTAGAATATATCTGATCCTTAGTCTACTGATCAGAGATAACTAGTTTTTAAACATCGTTCTTATTCAGAATGTTATTCTTTAGACCCATGTCACACCTAATAGAGCAGACCCATGATTAAACACAACTCCATTCTAACTGTCCCAAGCAATGTACCAGGCTTTCTCCTTATGCCTTGAGATCTCGTTGCCCGGTATTCTCAGGCCTTTTATTTTACCATTTCTTCTGTGGGTTCTAGGTCAAGGCTGATTTTGTTATACTGAATGCAGGTTTTTTTTATTTTTTTTTTTTTCAACGCGGCTGGATAATTCATTGTGGACAGGCTTTTAATAATACTGCCACAATTCGTGGTTGTTAATCGTATCTAATTCCCTAAAAAAACACCAGTGACGCATTCTGTTTCATTAAAAAAGTACCACTAATATATTGGAATGCGATTTGATAGTCTAAGCCTTATTTCTTTTCATTAAGGTTCATGCTTAAATATGTAAGTGGTTATTATTGAATTAATATCAGATCAATTGCTCTATTTTTCTCGCATTAGTTTTATTGTAACTATGTGCATGTATGTCTCTCTCTCTCTCTCCCTCTCTCTCTCTCTCTGTGTTTGTCAATGATTATTACTGTGTTTATGCATGTGTTGACACGTTTGTATGTGATTGTGCTTTTATGTATGTGTGTATGAATATGTATCTGTTTAAGATTGGATGGATATGTGAATGTGTGTGCGCGTCAGTATGTAGGTTGGTGTGAAGATAACCACATTTGTATGCATATGTGTATGTATGTGTCAGATTTCTGTCGATTTATCCCGTTGTTGACAGTATTGTTAATTTGTTTGTTTGCTTTTCTTCTTCTTTCTCTCTTACTTGACAAGTTAAGAGGAAAAAAGATGAATGCAAAAGACCAATTATACAAAAAAAAAAGAAAAAAAAGAAAGAAAGAAATAGCTTCATGTACTTCATCAACACAATCAGCTTCAGCAACAGCATCATTACCACTGGCTTCTGGCTCATCGTCACAAAGTTTTTCATCTTATTAATCATCTTCTTAATCACCATTTTCATCATTATCATCATGGATCTTTTCTGCTCACCACCATCATCATCATTATATGCAAAACCTTATTTATAATAACCACCAGCTACATCAATATCAAAAAACCTGCACATGAAGCAATGAAGGAACTTCTGGGAGGTTACTACTTCCATTACAAACAGCAGCAAAATCTTAAATCCTGCCCTGGCATCTTAAAAAAGGAATAACACGAATAATAGTGTTAGTTCTTCATGCATACTATCTGACAGTAAAAATACAGTGTGGTTAGAACTGGAAAATCAGTGTTGAGAAAAATGCCGGATCAGAGCTAATCTGGTTAAACAAGATGAAACGCAACACTAAGTAAAATACTATCATACACAACTACGAAAATAATTTCAACACTGACAGTACCAATGTCAGCAGCAAAATGTCTTAGAACCATAACAATAAACAGCATCTTGCCACCATCTTAACTTTAACGACAACCATCAACAGCCCTACTACAGAATTAATAAGTGAACATCTACAGGGTCATTCAAGATTCTAGAAAAGGCAGCAAATCCTCAAATTCCACCGTTTTGTTTTTAAAAGAAAGGATGACCTTGATACAGTAGTCGTAAGTATGCTGTATCAGAGGTAAAATGAGTTCAGCATGTCTGGAAAGCTTTCAGAATTTTTTCTCGATCATGGGTGACCTAGGGCTAAAAATGAACAACAGGACAATCATTATCGTGACTAGAACTCTAATTTACACCACCACCATCAACTCCTTCTTAAAGACAGCACCAAATCACCAAACTCTATACATCAACATTTGCACAACAACACGATGGCAAAAGCAATTTCTTATTTTACTACCACTGCTGCTGATCCTCCTGCTATTACTGTTGCTACCAGCACTGCTACTACTACTACTACTACTACTACTATTACTACTACTACTACTGCTACTACTAGTACATATATATATATGTATGTATGTAACGCAAAATTTATCCGCTAACGTGTATACTACATACACTGTACCTATTATGACAATTATAATAAATTTGATGTAAAAGATGTAACATATCTGTAACAACAAATAAAATAGAACTACTATGACGCATATTATATCTGCCGTAACATATGATATAGTTTGTTTAACAGATAAAAGAGATTTCTCGAATGTAACACAGCATATAATATATTGCATGTTAACACGATGAAAATCTATATCAAATGTGACATCAATATGTTCTTTCGCTCACATTCACACTCAAGTACCTGCTTCTATATACACACGCATATATAAGCTCCACATTATATTATATCTTCTTCGCCACATATTTCTGAGAGGTTCCTGGAGTCAGAGTCCTCAAACACTCCTTCCAGTGGATGCTGTCAGAAGGAAGCGTTTCCAACTGATCCGGCTGGATCCCTAAGCTGGACCAGCTAAGCTCATGGTTTTATCCAACCATCTTTCTCGGAGTCTGTCCCTGGGTCACCTGCTGGTTGCTCTTGCCCGTAAAATCTGTCCAGAATTTCTTTCCTGAGATATTCTAACCACATGCCCATGGTATATGAGTTGTGAACTCTCAATTCGGAGAAATGGCGGCTCTACCTGGAGTGATGCTACAGCACTCTATCGAGTGAGGTTACTGCGAAGACCATTTGGAGCAACCCCATTTAGGCCGCTTGTATACGCGATCGTATTCTTTTGGCCATTGCCCAAGATTCACAACCATAGTTAAGGGTTTGAACGAATACCGTTTATATATATATATATATATATATATATTAATAATTGTTTCTACTTTTTGGCACAAGGCCAACAATTACCCAGTGCATTACTGGTTCTTTATTTTATCGACCCCGTAAGGATGAAAGGCAAAGTAAACCTCGGCGGGATTTGAACTCAGAATGGCAAGGACCGTAACTCTATGCGTCAAAGCATGGCGTCCGACCCTCTACCGATACTGCCAATCCACCGCATATAGATATATTAATAATTGTTTCTTCTTTAGGCACAAGGCCAGCAATTACCCAGTACATTACTGGTACTTTATTTTATCGACCCCGTAAGGATGAAAGGCAAAGTTAACCTCGGCGGGATTATATATATATTAATAATAATAGTAAATGTGAAGACTAAAGTCCAAAGCGCGCTCGATAAGGATAAATTTATATCAAATATATAAGAACCCTAGAGCAAATATTTATTAAAATAACAGATTAAAGTTTAAACAAAGAGTGTACGTGCATGTATATGCATGCATGGCATGTGTTTTTGCGTATGCTCGTGTATGTACGTATATAGATGTGTGTATGTATATATTTACTTTTATGATTTTAATAACCTCTGTCCTTTTCATTCAACCAATTTATTTACATTATTCTTAACTCCGAAGCCGAGAATCAATCGGTTTCCTAAATAGAATATTAGTCTAACGATTTCATTTATGCCATAAACGTGGTTTTGTGTTTGCGTGTTTTTGATCTCAATGCTCCACATATCGACGTATTATCTTCGCTTTTTTCCGTTCATTGCCAGGGAACGTCTTCATTAACCAAAGTATCGTCTTCCTGTTTTCCTTCGGTTGCAACGTTTTTCGAAATATTTACTTCTGCGTTCACAGATTGATTTTTTTTAGTTTCAGAAGATCCCGTTAAGGGTGAAAGCAGCGACTTTTGGTTAAACTTTAATCTGTTATTTTAATAAATATATATATATATATATATACACACACACACACACATGCATATATATATATACATACATATATATATATATATACGTACATATAAATACACACACTTACATACACACGAATAAATATATATGATACATGTTTAACTGTAAAATGCAGTGTGAATGTATATATACAAAAAAGGTACCGTTTACTTTTTGCATATATATATATATATATATATATATATAAATTAATAAAAATAATGAATAAAAACAAAAAAACTGATATAACTTTAGACTTATCTACGGCTATCTACCAACCTTACCATAAACCTAACCAAAACTTACATTACATACACTCACAATCCAATCACCCTAGATCTATCCTTGAAAACCTAGCATATAATATCTCACTCAGAATTTCTAACCTTTCATCTAACCAGGATGTATTCGATAAAAATGCGACCTTTTATAACGAAGTTTTAGCTAGAAGCGGCCACAAAAACAAATTAGTCTATATACCTTGTACCAATAATACTACAAACATACAACCCAATATTACCAACAAACACCAAATGAAAAACACACACCTAAATGCCACTCACACTATACCCCAAAATACCAACTTAAAACTTAATTTCTCTACCTCTTCTTACATACAACATAACAACTTTCAAAAAACCATTCATCCTAATACTCCAATATATGTTAATAACATAACTAACAACATTCCTAATAATCAGACTAAAACACCTAAATCAGTGAATCTAACTAAACATATGTATAATAAATTCACTAATACTAATTCTCTTAGTAAACATCAGGATACATCGTATAAAAATAAAAAAACAGCATCGAAACCGTAATTAAAGATAATATCCCTAAAACATTGTTTACTATCCCGAGAAAAACTTCCCGCCAAACCATAAATAGCATCAAATTTTAAATAGATCAACGGTCAAATTTTCCTACTCCACTACCAAAAATATACAACAAAATATAAGTGCCTACAATGCATATAAATGTAAAAAAAAACATGAATATACATCAAACTAACCATAATACTAAAATAAACCGCAGCAAACCACCATATCCTTCACATACAACAAGTCGAGTAAATTCCACACCTAATTTGACTAACTTCCCTGATATAATATTCACGAATCGTTGTAACTGTAGAAACAAAGGAAATTCCCATTAAAAGGAAATTGCCTTATTAATAACATAGTATATAAATGTAAAATTAACACTAAGGACTCAACTTATTCATATATAGGAGCTATTTCTAACCAATTTAAAGTAAGATTTAATACCCACAAACACAGTTTTAAAAATGCCGCATTAGCTAATACAACATCCTTCGCTGAAATAATTAATAATTATAGAAAAAAGAATATCGATTATAACCTGACCTGGAGTGTGCTCAAAAGGGCCACCCCTTATCAAAATAACAAATATGAGTGTAGATTATGTTCCCAGGAACTTTTTGAAATAATGAAATCTAAGGATATCCTATTAAATAAGCGACACGAATTAATTATATCGTGCAATCATAGAATTAGAAGAACTTTTAAATATTATAAACCTAATTAATATACACTTATATTTTACAAATTATTATAATTAGTTTTTTTAATTTAATTAACCTATAATTAGTATTTTACTACTGAGAACTTCATAATTTGATTTCCCTTTTACAGCTATCTTTTCCTAAATTATACATATAAGTATACATATAAACTATTTTAATTTCCTGTTATGAATCTAAATTCCTTGTAGTCTATATAAGTTTGTTATTTCTCACAAATTTTTTTTCCTTCATTTTTAACAACATTCTTTAATAACATCTAACTCTTATTTATCACATATATATGAATTAATATAAATTTATCCCTATAAGTATACCTACCAATTAAATTAATTTAATTTCTTTTTATAGATCTAAATTCCTTATGTTTTAAATAAGATTGGTATTTCTCACTAACACATTTATCCTAAAATTACATTCTCCTTCGACTTTAACATTAGCATTATTCTTTAATAACATCATATTTTCGTGTACCTTTCACCGGCTTGACCTCTTTTCATCCCCAAAGTAATCTTTTCATTCAAAGTATTCTTTCCATTCAAAACTGAAGTCTGCATTCCTCTACCCCTAAATTAAATTTCTACTACTACTATTCTATCAACTTGACCACTTACTACTTTTCTATTGGTCAATTCAAAATCTGTTCCCAAACAGACCTATTATATTAAATCTTTGGGTTTTTTCAATAAACAAATATCATTTGGCAGTATCGGTAGAGGGCCGGACGCCTTGCTTTGACGCATAGAGTTACGGCCCTTGCCATTCTGAGTTCAAATACCGCCGAGGTTAACTTTGCCTTTCATCCTTACGGGGTCGATAAAATAAAGTACCAGTAATGTAGTGGGTAATTGCTGGCCTTGTGCCAATAGTAGAAACAATTATTTCTGAAGACAGCATATATATGTGTAGGTATGTATATTCCCTCTGATAGTTTGTAAAATGTTTACATAGATCTATATGATATACATACCAACACACACATATATATCCTAGAAACGATCGTAAAATGATGAAATTTTTAATATAAGGAACTTGTTCTTTGTTTTTATTCATTGTTTTTATTAATTTATCTTGACTCTGTTTTCCTGTGATTTTCATCGAAAAAATGTTTGAATACATTTTCTCTTTTCATGATATTTGGATTACATTGAGTTCTTCATACGGATTGGACACTACCGTATATTTTGGTAGATATAACTACATATATATATATACTTACACACACATATATATGTTTAGAGGGAGGGTGGGAGAAAGAGAGACGTATTTACATTCACATCCACGGATATGGGTTTTTTTTCTCACTTTCTCTTTACTATACTTTCTAAAATGACCTCTTTTCTCCTTTTATCAGTCTTAGTGTGACCCCGTATGAAATATTTCCTCCGGGTTTTCATTACCACCATCACACCATCCTAGAAATATTGACCTACGCTTGTTCAAACTAAACATCAACTGCATCAATCTTATCTGTCTGAGTCTAGGATCTGCAAAGATCGTAAGCAGTCCTTGGTATGTCAATAAAAAAAAGTAAAAAAAAAACGCGCACACAAGAAAAGGCCATATGTTATATGCTATGCACTCATGTTTAATCAAAAACACAAACACACACACATAACCACCCATACACATAAATTCATCATTTTGTACACACATCTCTACTTCTCCAAAGTGCACCCCTACAAAAATTCAATGAGAATTACAGCCTCCCCCTCATTTGACATTATATATATGAACAAACTAGACGTCGCTACACACTCAAACGCACACACACACCGTTCTCTATATTGCAACAGGCTTAAAGGCATGTTGATTTACACACACACACACGACACCAATAAAAATAACTAATTAACATTAACCTCCAGCAATGATCAACAGTATGAACACTCTAATCACTCAAGCCAACGAGGGAATCTCTACAGAGTCATTAGATCAAATCGAAAGACACCCCCATTTGACCGACTCCCACGCCATGCTTCTCTCAACGAGATCATAAAGCATGTTCTGGACGGCGCTGTCTTCCCTTCTTTTCTCAGCTCGAGCCAGCGGGGCTGGGTTGAGGAGGAAAATAAAAATAAAATAGACAACAAAAAACAAACTGCATGACAATCTTCCATTCCACAAGAGTACGCCCCTCACTTGGATTGCTAGATGTTGTGACACTTCCTCTAGCGCCAACCTGTTGTATTCGGCTACAAGCCTGAGCTTCGCTGACCGTCAGGCCGAAGCCGGCAAACTGTCAAAGTATAGGCTGCTCTTTGATAGATTTATAGTTGAGCTTGCGACAGTGGAGACTTCCGACGTTCTTGGCCACAGAGCCCCATCCCTGCTCACTGTTATCGGAGCTGAATCGGCTACCCGCAGGCGCGAGCCCCACGAGGTGGAGTGGCTGTTCCAGCGCGTCTTCCGTGACTCCTCTATCCTGTCAGCTGGGACCACGAAGCGGACTGACCCTTAAGTTTTGTATATAGTGGTGGCATGTGGATTAGATTTACTTCCGTAAGCATGATTAATAGGAAGGTGAAAACATTTAATACTAACTCTCTTCTCCTCCCTCACTATATAAATATGTATATATATCGGATGGTTGGAATTATTTTACACTAAAAGTTATATAGGCTGTCTTTAAGCAATTTCTATTTTCTACCTTTCACATTTAAATAATTTTGAAACGTAAAATAGTTTTCAATCCTAACACTTTTCTTTGTATATATATATATATGTACACACATACGAATTCATAATATGCACACCATCATATACCATCAATAGAACACATATTCCCGTACGCTTGTTTTTTTTAATTACTGCTTTATATTGTTTTGTTTTTTTTATTAACAATAACGTTTTTATCTGTAAATTTAATAATCATTTAATTTGTTATGATTACATGGTTTGTTCTATATGTATATATATACATATATATATATATTAATATATATCTCTCTTCATATGTCTGAATCCATATGAGTGTACATGTCCTCGTGTTTGTGTACTCGAGTATGTCTATGTACGGGCGTGTGTGGGGGTGTGCGTGTGTGCGTGTGCGTGTGTGTGCGTGTGTGTGTGTGCGAAAAGAAGAGAAGGGTGTGAAAAACCGAGAAATATGCATTGATTGTGAAGCGAGTGGGTGGCGGCAGAAGAATAGGAAAACATATGAAGGGAATTAATTATTGGATTTACTTTTTGTTAAGAAAAAAAAAACGGATGGAATGAGTAGGCCCTTAAGAAAATTAACGAGACAAAAATGTAAATGATTGCAGGAAAGGAAAAAAAAACAGTAGGAAAAACGAAGAAATGCTGAGCAAAAAATAAAGAAAAACAAACGAAGAAAGGAAGATATGAAGAACGTGTAAAAGGATAAATTATAGATAGAATGAGAAAATAAGAGTATAAATGAAAAAAACAACAAAGAAGCAAACAAACACAGAATGACAGAAAGGCGAAATATTTACAGAGCAAGGTTCCGTTGAAGGAAATTTGGCTGCGATATTTAGCAGGATGTGCAACGACCTATATAATTCCTTGTTCTTTTGTTCATTTAAATCTCTCTCAATATATACAATAATAGTCCAATAGAAGTCATTTCTCTCTCTCTATATATATATACATATATATAACGAAGGAATTGTGGTAATTAACCAGATGGACCATAACGCACCAAAGTACTCAATACTTAGGGTAGTAGAGTGGGTAATAGGAACAAGTATGACCCCGAGGGCAGAGCTCAAGCCGTTTAGACGGCTATTTCTGGACTAAATAAGAATGTTTAGCCTGGTAAATAAGTAGCCGAACTTCTTAGGGGGTATTTCCTTGTATGGGAAGATAGTAATTGTCAAAAGGATTGGTCCAAAATGTGTTGTAAAGACATATGAATCTATCATGGCATTTGGTGGGAGGTAGGGGTGGCTGAACTTGCCGGTAGAACAAAGAGGGAGTGGGGGAAACCCAGTCAAGCGTTGAAAGTGAAATCTATACAGCAGATTCTAAGGATAGTGTATAAAAGGTCGAAAAAAGTGTACTGGAGAAGAGGAGGGAGGAGTTGAAAGAATAGGTGAATCGAAAGGGAGTAAAAAAAAAACATTATAAAAATAAGGAAATAAATATATAAAAAACAATTTCTGGTTACTAAGCCATTTCCACAATCACCAAATTTCTCATTGGTTTTGCTAAGCTATAGAAAAGTTTAATAGGTGGAGAATGTGAAAAATACTAAATACGAGATTGTAGTGAAAGAATTTTATAAAGCCGGCTTTACAGGGGGTCTAACACCACTGCTATAGATAGTTAGTAATCAGCCAATGCTATCTTACAATGACAGGTTAATAAGTTGAGAACAAAAATACTAAAATACTACAACAAAAATACTAATACAAAATATTAATACAAAAATACTAATACAAAAATACTAATACAAAAATACCACTAAGAAATTTAGAAACCACAGAAATGGAACAGCAACCAGAAAGAAAAAAATTTACTGGGCTCTAACACATCTGCTATAAAGAGCGTAATCGGCCAATTCTATCTTAAAATTAGGGGGGGAGGGGGTTCTGAGGCTACAGAGGACCGATGGGCTGCATCGGGGTAGGCGAAAGGTGAAAAGAAGACGAGGAAGGAGATCTGGGGTGGAAGGACTACGAAGAGATGGGGGGAAGCAGGAAACAGAGAAAAGATAAAAAGGTTACGTCTACCCTTGTAAGCAGGGGTTACCCCTTACAAAATCGGCAAGTATCAGCCCTTGTCTACCCTCTCCCTGGGTCATTATGGGGTTTGAGGGCGAAATAAGTCCTACGCAATCTGTGTTTGTATGCGGTTACCAGTTCGTCTTTCTTGTTTAGGAGTTGGTCCTTCGAAAACAGCATTTGTAATGTTTCCTCCGGCGTCCTCTCGTGTAAGAGTTAGCACTGGACAGTAAACTCCAAGTGAGATTGTAGGTTATATTATTATCTTTGAGGTCCCAGATGTGGCCCGAAAGTGTAGTGGCATGTCGCCGGGCCGAGTTTCGGAAAGTATGACGGTGTTGGTAGAGCCGGGTCTTGAAGTCACAAGTGGTTAATCCTATATAACCTTTGTTGGAGGTATCCATCCTCACGTTGCACTGGTAAATCACATTACGATCTCGGCATCTGTTGTTGAGGGGGCACATGGATCTATCAGGACAGTTACACCACCTGGTCGGCTCTCCACTGGTGTCTAGGTTATTTCTTCCATAGGGGTTGAGTTTTTTTGTTGTTAGAGGAGACGATGTTTTGTGCGAAGTTAGGTGTGGTGCTGAAGGAGAGTTTGATGGTGTTTTTGTTGATTATGTTGTGGTAGCGGTGTTGTAGTGGGAAGTGTTTTTCGAGGAGCCTAAAGAAGATTTTCCCGATAGGTGTTGTCACCTCAGCATTGTGGGGAGAATTGAACCACGTTACGTTGCGTGAGCGGCGGTGTCGCCTGCTAGTTCCACTAATGGAAGCTGGATAATAGGATGTTTCCTCCCGGAAGCCACTCCGCTTGAGGGCCTGGTTGTAATGAGGCGCATGTTCGTCGAATATCTGCTCATTAGCGGACAAACGAGATATGCGCAGGGAGATGTTTTTAACCAGGTTATTGGAGATGCTTCTAGGATGGTTCTAGCGGCGGTGGATGTAATGCAAGTTGTCGTTCGGTTTCCTGTATGAGTAGTACAGATCATTATCGAGGTTAAGGGTAACGTCCAGGAAGTTTACTCGGGTTAGGGACGTTTGTAGGGTTATTTTAAGTCCCCAGTCTCGGAAGAAGCTGATTAATTGTTTACGGACCCGGTCTCTACTACTGGGGTTGTACCCTTTGAGTGTGAGGAACCCATCATCGCGGTACAATCCACCGCCGATTGCAGGAAACATTTCGGTGAGTTTAAATAGTAGGAATAATCCTATAATATCTGTGACCTCAGCCGAATCCGTCGCGCCTATACTGACGTCGAAGGCGGAGTCAGGAGCTCTCTTTATCCATTTGGCCTTGTCGAAAAGTAGGACTGTCTTCCTGGTGTGGAGGATGATATTTCTTTCCTGGTCGTGAGTGTTTCGGCAAAGTCCAAGGCGGCCGTAAGGAGCGGTAAGGTAATAGATGCATAGTAACTCTCTATGTCAAACTGGATGAATTTTGTGTCTCGTTTGTCCTCCATATTGCTGAACCATGAGATTACTTCCTGTGTGTTGAACCATAGCCTAAGTCTCGCGTTTTGCTTAACTTTTGGTATAACGGGGTTTAGGATTTTTTTTACTGATTCTCCCTATGTCGGACTACGTATATATATATATATATATATATATATATATATATATGTGTGTGTGTGTGTGTGTGTGTGTGTGTGTGTGTGTGTGTGTGTGTGTGTGTGTGTGTGTGTGTGTGTGTGTGTGTGTGTGTGTGTGTGTGTGTGTGTGTGTGTGTGTGTGTGTGTGTGTGTGTGTGTGTGTGTGTGTGTGTGTGTCTTGCAGTAAGAGTAAAGAATAGTTTAGAAATATATATGTAAAAGAAAAAAAAGAATATAGAAACAAATAGAAAGTTAATCAGAGAAAATGAAGGAAAGATGAAACCGATGGGTTATAATTTTTTCGCATTTAGACACTTTGGAATTTGAGTAAAATGGATTAAACCGACTCAGTACATAACTGATACTTTTATTTTATACTTCATTGACCTCGGAAGGATGAAAGGCAATATTTATAACGGCCGGATTAATTAATGAAGGGACATGAAGAAACTAGGGGGAAAATGTAATAAATGAAGAAGTGACTAAAGAAATGCAGAAAATTAAAAATATTTGCTGACAATGATAAAGATTGAAGTGTTCTATGAGCTCAATAACCGTTAGGAGTGATGCATCTAAGTTCCGGAGCCATGTTTCTTCCTTTATTTAAAAGCGAGGAAATGAGAGAAAGTTATGTCGAAGAATAGGATAAAATAGGTTTTTAAAATGGATAGTTAACACATACATAAATAGATATACAGATAAAGACCATACAGTTAGATACAAACACTCAGATTTCTCTCTCTCTCACACACACACAAACACACACACTTTTTCATTCGCCCACACTTTATCTCTGAAACAGTCCGATCATAATGGAAACTTTCTAAATAATGGTTTCTGTATTAGGCGCAAGGCCAACACATTTGGGGGAGGAGAAAGTCTATCAAATCGATACCAGGTACCCGGAAAGGATGAAAGGTCAAATCTAAACTCTGCGAGGAAAATGATATAGCAAAAAATACAGTTTTCATTGGAAGTAGGTAGAAAAGTGAATGGGAGGAAGAACTGGCAGTGTAGTGTGAATTAAGTTTTCACATCAATATTGAACAGTTATGCTCTTTATAGTTGCCAGATAAAGGAACGTTATGAACGTTATGTTCGTAATATATAATAGTTTCTTATATAGGCACAAGGCCAGCAATTTGGGAGGAGGGGAAAGTCGATTAAATTGACCCCAGTGCGTGACTGGTACTTTATTTTACCGACCCCGTAAGGATGAAAGGCAAAGTTAACCTCGGCGGGATTTGAACTCAGATCATAAAGGGCCGTAACTCTATGCTGCAAAGCATGGCGTCCGACCCTATAATATATAATATCAATAGCAAAAATGTCATTAAATTTTTATTATAAAGGATAAGTGGTAGGCAAGATGAAATGAAGTGATTCCACTTAAAAGATCGTCTGAGGCAACGGCTCGATTTTTGAACTACAACATTACGTCGTAAAGTATCTTAGATGTCTAAAGCATATCAGCGGGAGATATTATGTGGAGTAAAATGTTAGTAAATATTATGTAGTGAATAAAAGTATTTTGACCCATTATTCATTTTCAGGTAGTTATGTCATTTCCTATGTATTGGAAAAATATTTCACTTTCACTGGCCACGTACAGACAAACATTAAATTGTTTGAATTACATCATGATTTGGAAGACTGGCTCACATTTCGGCTCTAATTAATGAAGTAAAGTGATAGCAACAAACTGACGCCAAACAAAATCGGTTACATGATTTAGTTTCTTCCATTTATGTTCTGAGTTCATAATACCCACAGAATTCAATTCCCACCGAGGTTAGCTTTGCCTTTTCGAGTTGCTGTTTATTATTTCGATGTGGATTAAAAAGAAACTTCAAATATTAGGGTGTGTGTTCTTTTCTCAGCTTCTTTCTTCGTACTTTGAAAAACAGCCAAAATAGGCCGATTCCGCCTCGCCAATCTCACCGCTCTTACTCATCTTTCATATAATACTCTAACATGTAGCAAATAATAACAATGATTTCTAATTTAAGTACAAGAGTCACGGTTCTTTATGATCTGGGTTCAATTCCCGCCGAGGTTAGTTTTACCTTTCATCCTTACGGGGTCGATAAAATAAAATACCAATCATGCACTGGGGTCGATTTAATCGACTTTCCCTCCCCTCAAAATTGCTGGCCTTGTGCCTATATCAAAACCCATTATTATTATTATTATTATTATTATTATTATTCCTGAGCAGAAGCAGTATAGTCAATCTCTTTTTTTTACATCACTGATATCATCATCACCGACAACAGCAACAGAAGCAATAAAATGTATGTCATTATGGTAAACATCATCATGACCATCATCCCCTATATCATTATCATAATCATGATAATATTAATATGATCATCCTCTCCATAAGCATAAATATTACTAGCAATATCATTCGCTGTCATCATCATCATCATACCATTTCTAATTGTTAAGATTATCAAATTAGACTTAATTACCGCTGTCACGATGCTAACCAAACTTCATATCAGACACCATTTTGTGTAAATTCTACATTTGGTTTTTATAGTTGTTTGGTAGTGTCTATGTTTTCGTTTATGTTCGTAATTTTGGAAAGTTTGGTTGTGATATTAGAAGTCTGTTATTAATGTTAGTGACGGTCATAGTGGTGGTTGTGGTGATGTTATTGGTTTTGTTGCTTATCCTCTTAGCTTAAAACTCGCCGAAGAGATTTATGATCACAGGTAAACAAGCTGCGACCATATAGTATTTTTAGGGATATCTAGGGTAATCATATCATCTGTCCTTTCTTTTTTAAGACAATGGGATATATTTTGTGGGAGATGTGGTCGCAATTTATAGCAAGTTGAGGGATCATGTCCTCACTTCCTCACTGACGTATAGTGTTGTTGTTGTTTTCGGTGATGGTGGTATTAACGACGATTGCTTTGCCAAATAAACACTATTTGGCTTACCTTACAGCAAAATTTGTTGTTTCGGTAATTTTTCAAGCCCTTCTTTAAATTTTGTGTGTGGGTATGTACGTATGTGAACATATGTGAGCCTGTGACTCACCGTGTGTGTGAATATGAGCATGTATGTTTTTCCGTGTTTGTGTATGTGGGGGTTTGTGTATATATGTGTACATAAGCGCGCGTATGTGTCTGCATGGCATCGTGTGTGCATATGTATGAATGTCTGCGTGCGTATGACTGTTTATATTGTAAAAATGTATTTATAATCTTTTGTGTTTCTTTATGTTTGTGGTTCTCTCGGCAATGAGAGTGCACAAGTGCATGAGTATATTACTACGGCCATGTGTGTATGTTGCAAGTATGTATATTTGCAATTGGTACTGCTGATGTTGAAGATAATAAAGACGGCGACGTATAGATGGCGATGAAGATCACGATAATGGTGTTCATGATGGTGATGACTAATGATGTTGATTATGATGAAGGTGATAACTATAATAATAATAATAATAATAATAATAATAATAATAATAATAATAATCCATATCATGGTTTGATTGATGTTTTCAGATTTGTACATCAATTATATGATACTTTACAAATTATTTAATTAATAGAGCACCAACAGAAATAACAACAACAAAAACGACAACAACATCTACCACAAAAATAACGGCATGTACAAATAATATGCAATAGAACCAAAGCTACAGCAAGAACATATTAAACATTAACATCAACGACAACAAGATAATCAATTAAAGAGTCAATTTGTTATAAATGTTCTGTTTGCCAATCAGTATTAAAGATTTAGTGATGATTTGTCTTCGTGTTTGATATTCCATATTATTTGTTTTTGTTAGAATTTTATTATATTTATTATTTTTATTCTTCTTTCGATTGTCTTTGTGTTGGTTTAAAATGAATTATTATTATTATTATTATTATTATTATTATTATTATTATTATCCGTTCGTATTTTTCTTGTCATTGTCTGATGAGTTTTCTATTTCATATAAAAATATCCTTTTTTTTTCGATTTTTAAATTAGTGGAACAAATCTTTTACAGAGAACATACAAAAACACAGTGTGTGTGTGTGTGTGTGTGTGTGTGTGTGTGTGTGTGTGGTAGGACATATTGCTATGAATACTTGTGTATACACTCAAACACACACACACGTGTGTGTGTGTGTGTGTGTGTGTGTGTGTGTGTGTGTGTGTGTGTGTGTGTGTGTGTAATATCGTTAAGTTTTGTTCTCATTCCTTTTACACTATGACCGTCTTCAATTTGACAATTGACTTTCGTTTTCAAGCATAATTGTCTCGTGAGATTTTCTTCTATTGAATAGGACATAAATGCAAGTATATCCAAATATATATAGGCATATATATCTATGTTATATATATATATATATATATATATATATATATATATATATATATATATATATATATATATTTATATATATATATATATATATATATATATATATATATTTATATATATATATATATAATAGCATTAATAAAGATGGTGATGTATATATATATATATATATACATGTATATACACGTACATATATGTATATATACACACACACACATATATATATTTACATATATATATATATATAAATAAATATATATATACATATATATATAAATATATATTTATATATAAATACATAAATATATATATACATGTGTGTGTGTGTGTGTTTGTGTGTAAGTGTATATGCATATATATATATATATATATATATATATATATGCGCGCGCGCAAATGTGTGTACACATTCACAAATAATTTTGTTTGGCCTTTAAAATTAAATGAGATGCCAAACAAATAGATTAGTTTAGTTTAATTGAGAAAATTTGAACAGAAAGAAAGAGGGAAAGGTAAAAAATAAAAATAATAAAGCAACATTACAGCCAAACAAAAACAAAAAACATCTCATTACTTGTGAATTAAATACAGTTTATTAAGAAATCAAGTTAAACAGCGAACATTGTGTGAAGAAAGATAAATGTCGTCTGTTGGATTTATTGCATGTTTTACGTGACATCGTAATAGCCTGCTGCTTCGCCCAGCCTCGTCATACATATGATTGCACACATTTAAATATGTAGTCATACGGGCAGAGAAACAGACAACCTGACATATAATATCCACACAAGTGAAATGGTGTAATAATTAACGTAGATTTTACGCTGTGGGAGATTTTCTTCATTATCTGTCCTAAGGAGGACTTGGTATTCTATTGTTTCTACTGGTGCCAGGAGATATTAATGTTACCAGCAATGAAAGATTTTGTTTTTTGTTGTTTTTATTATGCATGACAGTGAGATGCTTTTTAAAGTGTTCTTGTTGTTATTTATTTATCATTATTTTAAAATATAAAACGGACAAAGCTATTCTCTACTATTTCCTAGCTGACTAGCTACTTTGGTGGTCGTTCTTTTTATCGTCTGCTTCAATCAGCTTTTTCACCACGATCATTCACCTTACTCTCCGATTAAGTCTTGCTTTCCATCTATTTCTCTCTATATATAAATTCATCTCTGTGACGCATATATATATACATACACACACACATTATATATATATGTGTGTGTGTGTGTGTGTGTGTGTGTGTGTGTGTGTGTGTGTGTGTGTGTGTGTGTGTGTGTGTGTGTGTGTGTGTGTGTGTGTGTGTGTGTGTGTGTGTGTGTGTGTGTGTGTGTGTGTGTAGTAAGATCGGTAAAAGGGATCGTTATCAACGCCCCTCACCTCACAAGAAATAGATTAAATTGCTCCTGGGAAAGGAGGAGATATGGTTACGTACAAAGAAACTCACCAATTTTGCAAACATAAAACATAAAAGATTAGTGGCATTGTAAATGAATATCTGTGAAATAAGGTTTTGTCATGAAAACTAAAGATAACGATTCATGAAATAAAATTGAAGTAACTCCACTTTTACTTCTTTGACTCTTCTCTTCTTTCTTATTATTTATCATATTTACCACCTCCCACTGTCATAAACCTGCTATTTAACGAAGAAGTCAACGTTGAAATATAGCTACTAATACTTGTTTTATATGGCATTTTTCTGCTTTATCTAGGTTTATGTCATACCTATGTTACCATATCGCTCTTCCTTATAAATACCATCCAACTAATTGCTAAATATTTAGTCACCGAAACTGTGCTGATTCCTTTCTAGGATTCTTCTAGCTCCACTACAACTATTCCCACTTGTCTGAACTAACAAGTTCATGCTCTTCTAATCTTTAAAATCAACGAGTGAGCTATGTGGTAATTCAATCTGCTAGAAATAACAGATACATCTCAACTCGTCCCACTGTGGAGTTATTTATAAGCGGGTGTTAGGAAAAAATGATAAGCCAGTCATATATAGAATATTTTTGATCATACGTCTTTTCGATCTGATACAATCTGTGTTTAGGCCGCAAGTATGGAACCTTTCTCTCTCTCTTTACTGTGATTCATCGGCAAAAGAATACTACAGAATTCAATCAAAATTTTCTTTTCTAGAAAGCAACAGTCTGGAAGTCTCTCCATTCCCACATTCATCACCTTTTGGAACATGAATTGAATCAAATTAAAAAGTATGGGCTGGTGCAACAAATTCACTATTTGCTTTCATGTCACTGAATTATAATCATTTTTCAAAATTAGGCAGACGACTAGAGTAGAAGTGGATCGATTAATTTCACTTTACCTTTTGCTTGTTACTAAATATATCGGTATCAAAAGCATGAAAATCAAAGTGGACTCCAGTGCGATTTCATTTTGTCGGGTGTTTTACCATTTCTGCTTATCCACAACGTTATTGGATTAATTCATTTCCTCATAAACTTTCCTACCCTTGCATCGTTTTGAAAAGAAATAAACAAATGTTGGCGCATTTCGTATCTAAATTCGAAAATGTATTCAAAAGTAGTACTTATACATATTATCATAGCAAAACATAGAAATATGGATCATTAAAAATCCAGAAAAATTGTGTATATCCTTCTTCATGTAATAAATGGAGCGACGTTATGAATGAGAAACAAGCGTGTTGCGTTTATCACAATTCCTTCATTCTTATTTAAGTTGCTTCCCATGACAGTTGTGTATGATATTGTAAATTTCCCCTTTTTTAATAGAATTAGCAGAAAAACCACCTTTCGGGTGGTTTTCTTCTAGCATGTGAATGGTGCATATTGATATTAGCCTCGCCATCACCCGAGGTAACACTGCGAGTGTGCTGGCTTGCCTCTAAAATCATTAGAGAGGTTGCCCAGTACTCCTCGCTGCTGTCTTTTGCTCTGGTGGTGGCTCGGTTATTCACCCCTCCTTTACATTTCCTTTAATATTGCAACGTTAAAGGAATATATCCTTCTGATAGAATCGCGAGCAATTTATAATGTTATCTAAGCATTTGTTTATGTATTATTTATGTATTATTATTTATATGTATTATTATGTATATATTATTTATGTATATATTTGAAAAATATTGGTTATGTTATTCTACTGTAAATTTATTTAAATACTTTGTATATAACATATGTGTTCATATTTTCACTCCCATTTGTAACCTTATTTAATAAAATAAAAATATATATGCATGTAGATATACATCAAATAAAATCGTAATTGACAATATACACAGAAATTGAACGAAGACTGCGTTACACTCTCATGTAATCAGTAACGTAATCTATGATACATTAAAAAATAAGATAATATATATAAACTGCATTAGGAGATAATTAGTGACAGAAATATATGAATGTTTATTTAAGCAATCGCTACGAAATTTAGTAGATAAATTATGTAATATTCATTCATTATTTATTACGCCATGCTTTGAAGCATAGAGTTACGGCCCTTGCCATTCTGAGTTCAAATCCCGCCGAGGTTAACTTTGCCTTTCATCCTTACGGGGTCGATAAAATAAAGTACCAGTAATACACTGGGTAATTGCTGGCTTTGTGCCAAAAGTAGAAACACAATTATTTATTCAAAGTAATCCAACTTATTTTACTAACTGGGTTAAAAGAAATAAACCATACGCAGTCCCGCACTCCTTACTTTAATATAGTTTAGATGTTCCTCATTGCGGCGGTGCACTAGTACATTGATTAAATAAGCATTTCTAACGACGGTACAAGCTCCCTCGTTTTGAGAGAAGTGTATAAAGAAATATATTATGATAGAACTGACTTATGTTACCATCTCAGAAAGAATGAAAGGTAAATCGAACCAAGTGAGATTTTACCTAATATTCTCTGGTACTCTACTGATTCTGTAGGTCCTTCCCTGTTCTGGTATTAAATAATTGTTTCTACTTTAGGCACAAGGCCAGCAATTACCCAGTGCATTACTGGTACTTTATTTTATCGACCCCGTAAGGATGAAAGGCAAAGTCAACCTCGGCGGGATTTGAACTCAGATCGTAAAGGGACGTAACTATGCTGGAAAGCATGGCGTCCGACCCTCTACCGATACTGCCAATCCACCGTTCTGGTATTAAATAATGACATCTGAAAAGCAACATTTGGAGAAGAAATAGTTAATTATATTAACCCTTAAAATTTGACACCATTATCAACGTTGGAAAGGGTCAACAAAAGGAAGTACCAGTCATATACACATGCAAAATCATTTGTATATATACATACTTGTGTGTCTGTTTGGTGAAGTGTTCACTACACAAGTAAGACGTTGCGAGTGCAATTTGGTTGACGGAAACTCTGCAGAAGCTCGTTGTATATAACTAAACATACGCACACACAGAGTGTGGTTTGTTTCCATTCTCGTGTATATATTGAGTTCCGTATTGTTCGGTGACTTACTGGATCGATAAATAGAGAAGGATAACTCCATGTATAAGATCTATTCCCATAAATATACACGTGAATAAATTTACACAAGCCATTATTACTCACTTCTAAGGGCGGTGGATTGGCAGTATCGGTAGAGGGTCAGACACCATGCTTTCCAGCATAGTTACGTCCCTTTACGATCTGAGTTCAAATCCCACCGAGGTTGACTTTGCCTTTCATCCTTACGGGGTCGATAAAATAAAGTACCAGTAATACACTGGGTAATTGCTGGCTTTGTGCCAAAAGTAGAAACACAATTATTTATTCAAAGTAATCCAACTTATTTTACTAACTGGATTAAAAGAAATAAACCATACGCAGTCCCGCACTCCTTATTTTAATATAGTTTAGATGTTCCTCATTGCGGTGCACTAGTACATTGATTAAATAAGGATTTCTAACGACGGTACAAGCTCCCTCGTTTTGAGAGAAGTGTATAAAGAAATATATTATGATAGAACTGACTTATGTTACCATCTCAGAAAGAATGAAAGGTAAATCGAACCAAGTGAGATTTTACCTAATATTCTCTGGTACTCTACTGATTCTGTAGGTCCTTCCCTGTTCTGGTATTAAATAATTGTTTCTACTTTAGGCACAAGGCCAGCAATTACCCAGTGCATTACTGGTACTTTATTTTATCGACCCCGTAAGGATGAAAGGCAAAGTCAACCTCGGCGGGATTTGAACTCAGATCGTAAAGGGACGTAACTATGCTGGAAAGCGTGGCGTCCGACCCTCTACCGATACTGCCAATCCACCGTTCTGGTATTAAATAATGACATCTGAAAAGCAACATTTGGAGAAGAAATAGTTAATTATATTAACCCTTAAAATTTGACACCATTATCAACGTTGGAAAGGGTCAACAAAAGGAAGTACCAGTCATATACACATGCAAAATCATTTGTATATATACATACTTGTGTGTCTGTTTGGTGAAGTGTTCACTACACAAGTAAGACGTTGCGAGTGCAATTTGGTTGACGGAAACTCTGCAGAAGCTCGTTGTATATAACTAAACATACGCACACACAGAGTGTGGTTTGTTTCCATTCTCGTGTATATATTGAGTTCCGTATTGTTCGGTGACTTACTGGATCGATAAATAGAGAAGGATAACTCCATGTATAAGATCTATTCCCATAAATATACACGTGAATAAATTTACACAAGCCATTATTACTCACTTCTAAGGGCGGTGGATTGGCAGTATCGGTAGAGGGTCAGACACCATGCTTTCCAGCATAGTTACGTCCCTTTACGATCTGAGTTCAAATCCCACCGAGGTTGACTTTGCCTTTCATCCTTACGGGGTCGATAAAATAAAGTACCAGTAATGCAATGAGTAATTGCTGGCCTTGTGCCTCAAGTAGAAGTAATTATTACTCACTTCAAATTACTCCCTTAACATGGATAATGCAGTCTGAAATATAAATTGTCAAAAGAAAACAATGGGATATTCAGGGCTGGAATGATTTGATGAAGTAGGTCTAAAGAAATGAGTCCTAACTAAATATAAGAAATATAAACAATATAAAAATAAAAAGAAGTTAATTCATGTGGCCACCACCCTTGATTCATGAGACCTGTTTTCAAACTTTAAACGTTACGACCTAAAAGAAGACATATCACACTGACGCACACATTTGAATGTGGCAATCAGAAATTTGAAATAGGCACAGAAGTCAAGATCGACTCTTCATATCCACACTGCTGGTGAGTGGTACGTGCATAAAGCTGGGTTGATTCGTGCGTTGAGAGCTGAGTAACTTGGTCACTGAGTGGTCTTTGTCGTTAGGGACCCATTATTTTATTCTAACCCTATAGGTAACAGAATACGAATCTTAGGTCTCATCCTTCGTTTACTGGTATTCTATCAGCGAAAATTGTATTACACAACATATTATAACGCATGTTTAAGATTGCGAATATGTACATTTCTCTCTCTCTCTCTCTCTCTCTGTATATATATATGATTAAAATCTTCACTTCACAACCACAGTTTGGGGTTCACTCTCACTGCGTCACGTTACAAAAATATCACCTACAAAAGCCATGGGTTTAATCATGTTTGTGAGTGAAATTTGGTTACGGAAACTGCAGAAGTCAGATGTTTTCAGGTGTATATATGTGTGTGTGTGTATATATATATATATATATATATATATATATATATATATATAAACAAGCATATGCATGTACCTATGTATGTGTCAGGACACTCAGACGCTACTGGTAACATGTGGTCCAATACAACTTGTCACGGTCAGATTGTTGGCGAATAAACCGGCAAAGGGTGGAGGAACTCAAGAGAGTCAACGTCTATCCAACAGTGTGTAGATATGTTCTGATTATATATGCTTAAAACAAGGATGAGCTGGTCAGAAAGTTACACAAGATTCAATGAGATGACAGATGGGAAGATTTCAAAACCTCGGTCTATGTTACGCTGGCTTCTGTTCTTAGTAATGTTAATAGGAATCATCAAGATTGGTTTGATAAAAACGAGGAAGCGAATAAAGTGCTATTCAAGATAGCGGCGATGAGAGTACTTACAGGAGAGTAAAGAGCTGGGAGGAGTGAAATGTTGAAAGATGTGAAGGCTATCTTACAGCGCAAACTCAGTAACATGCAAAATGCATGGTGTAGCAAAAAAGCGAAGCGGCAGCTAATGCCAACAATACAAACTACTTTACAGCTTATTACGAGAAGTCTATGGTCCTTATTCTTATCCAATCGTACATCTGAATTCAACACCTAATTATCATATAAATGATGTACTAGCAGAAGGTCCTACCTTTGAAGAAGTTGAAGTGGCTGTAAAACAATTCAATAATGGAAAATCGCCAGGGGATATGGTAATTGTGCTGAGGTACTGAAATGTGGAAGTCGAAACGTTCTTTGACTGCTTACAAATCTGATACGTAAGTTTCGGAAAGAAAAAAGACGCCCCTTCCCCCCAAACGGCTAGAAAGATGCATTGATGTTGGTGCTTTATAAGGAAAAGGGTGTAAAGGAGGACTGTTCTAATTATTGTGGGATAGCCGTCCTTTAAGTTATGGGAAAAGTCTTGTGTAAGATCACATGATACCATCACTGTAAGATCACATGATACTATCACATGAGACCATCACTGGCAATGGTTTTTCTGAGTTTCAGTGTCGTTTGAGAAGTAGCAGAAAGACAACAGACATGATCACTATGAGGCAGCTACGGGAAAAGTGCATTGAACAGGAAATGAATTTGTATCATGTCTTTGTTGATTTGAGAAAGTCTTTTGATACGGTGAATAGAACTGACTTATGAAAGTTCCGTTGTCCTGACTAGTTCGTACCAGTTCTGTGAGGTTTACATTATGGTATGCGAGCAAGCTTACCTCAATATAGGTTGACAGATGTCTGATCTCATTATCAGCACCTACACTGTTTGCATTGTATTTCCCTATGGTTCCCTTATAGCATTTGAAGACTTTACACATGGAATTTATATCAAGTATCGTTCGACGGGCAAGTTGTTTAATATGGGACGATTTACTGCCAAAACAAAGGTGTTCATTTCTGTAATACATGAAATTTTGTATACAGATGATTGTGTTCTTGCTCATTCTGAAAATAACATGCAGCACGTAATGGATTCTTTTTCAGAAGTATGCTGCGCATTGAGTCTGACAATCCGTCTGGCTAATACGGTTGTTATGTATAAACCTGCTCCGGACAAATATTTTACTGAGCCTAGCATTTATTTGCAAGGCAAAACATTGAGATTTGTGGATAAATTTGTGTATTTAGGCAGTACAATTATTATGATAAACACCCTTGATGATGAAATCTCTTTGCGACTAAAGAAAGCAAGTGATTCTTTTCGCAAATTAGATGGGTTTCTTTTGCGACGACGTGGGGTTTCCATTGATTCAAAGTTAATGGTGTTCAGAACATGTGTATTGTCTTCATTGTTGAATGAATGTGAAACTTAGGTCAGATATCAGCGAAATATAAAAGTGCTTGAACATTTTCATAAGCAGTAACTTCGCTGAATATTCGATGTGCATTGGCAGTAACATTTGAGGATTGTTAAAGTGCCGGAACGAAGTCTTTTTGAAAGTATTGAATCTGTCATAATTCAATACATTGCGCCGGAGCGGTCATATTGTAGGGAATGCCAGATCATAGGATTCTTAAGCAGTTATTGAACGGGGAGTAAGTCAAAGGCAAATGGCCAAGGCATAGACCAAAACTCGGGTATAAAGACTGCATCAAAAGAGTTTTGACAAAGTAAAAAATCAGAGAAGTTAACAAGGAAGACATTGCCTTAGATCGATCATCTTCGAGGGAAAAAGTGTCTAATAGAAAACAGGAATCTGAAAAATCTCGTGTAGAGCGCAAAACATTAGAGAAGGATCTGCGTATGGGTCTACATGATATGACTTCCCCTGGATGTTCTGATGCACAAATTGATTTTATGTGCCATGAGTGTGACCGGATTTGCCTCAGTAAAGCTAGTCATAGAAGCCATGCACAAAATATCGATTATGGTCTCTTTGGCATCTCTTCCTGCACCATATGGAGAAAGGAATGAAAATCATAAAGAGTCACGTTCCTGCAACCTATCTGTGAAAGAGAGATGAAGCGGTGGAAATTCTTGAAATCGAAATACAGAGATTATCTACCCATGTATGTATTTGTGTGTAAATATGTGTATATGCGTCAATGAGATGGATACAGGTGCAGGCGAGAGTATCTTCTGTATGATTCAAGTGTTGTTAGAACGATTTTACTAACTAAAGGTCACAACAAAAGGCTTTATATTTGAATATATTGTTCTTGGAGATATTAATATCATTCCAGGTGGTTGGCTAGCAGTATATTTCCTTGTCTGTATTGTATTCAAATATTCGGACCAATAATTACATTTGCATTAACTGTTGCTTTAGAAAATGAGATTTCAATAGCAAACAGCTTACGTTTTCTTAAAACAATATACACGTAACTCCCATTCCTCCTCCAGTCTTTTTCAATGGATATATATATGCGGGACATCAGTTTCGTGGAATTAGTAGGTTACATTCACGCCAATAATAAATTTGGTACATATTTTCTCGGCCATGAATTAAAAAAATGTACATTTGATCTGTTTAGTATGTGAACTCAGAACGTAACGTGCCATAACCAAGTTGCATGAGGTATGACTATACGTTTCATCGTAGTTCTCTTCGGCTTCAAGTCATTTGTGAAGAGTTTGGCAATAAATCACTTTTTGCCTAAAGATATATATCGAAGGCTCTCAGCTGTTCTACATTGTTATTACGTCTGTGGAAGTATTGTATCACCCTATCAACATTCGTTATGAAAGAGTCTTGCACATTAATATGAATTGAAAATTGTCCAACGCTAGTGATTGTGTACAGTATAAACAATGGAAGAATTTAATACTGCCTCATCAAAACAAGACTGAATAAAATTAATTGTAGAACATGTAATGTTCACTTCCTTCATCAGTTTTGATCGTGAGTGTTGATATAAAATCATAACAGAAATGTTGCAGTTAAGAGTGCTAAAGCGCATGCGTTAAATAATTGACGATTTTAAAGAAAATAAAAGTTTCACTTCAATAGACGATAGATAATAACACTAAAACACACGTGTTAAATAATTTCGGAATTTAGAAAAGATGTTTAGTAACAAAACAAAATAAAGAAGCTAGAGTCATCACTTTGCCTTCCTTACTCCAACCATCCCTTATATTAACCAATATCCCTACCGGTAATGCCGCCACTATATTCTCAGTATATCACATGTGTGTGTATGCTACTAGGTATGTTAGAGTAAGGGAGGAGAATGTCCATGCGACGGCGTTGCCTTTGAATCTTTCCCTATCTTTGTACATTCTTCTCCTCACATTATGCCTATAGAAGAAATTATCTTCATTATCATCATCATTCGGAGAAAGTATTAGGTGTAAGATACGCAAGTTAATCAAAGGAGATTACTGCTACTGAACATAGAATACAAATTTTACAACATTAAAATACATCAAAGGAAGAGCGTAAATGAATTACGAATCTTGAGGAATAAATAAGGGAAAATAAAAAGAATTACCATCATTAGGAATAACATAGCTTTTTTACTGGTAAAACAGTTAATGTTGTAATGTTATAGGCTATTGTGGAGTTGTGATTGTCAGTGATTAGATGTTGAATTCTAAATAAAATCGAAAATAATACAGGCATAGTGGAATAAGAGATTGACACGAAGAAAAGGAGGTAGCAGATGTTATTGTGCCAAACAATATCAGTAATGTATTTGGAATAACACTCTTGAAAACTTCATTCACAAATTGCGGTTATAATTAAAGACCACAAGAGAAATAATACAGCAAATCTAAAGGACAGAAGGAAAAATATGAAAAATTACAAAAATACTTAACTGGAAACCGCAGGCCAAGTGCCAGAATGAAGCCTTTGGTTTAGAATTTTTTTCAAGTACGCATTAGCCCTTATCTTCAAAACTTAATAGGTGTGCTCATTAATAACAGTAGAGGGTCGGACGCGAGGCTTTGACGCATAGAGTTACGGCCCTTGCCATTCTGAGTTCAAATCCCGCCGAGGTTAACTTTGCCTTTCATCCTTACGGTGTCGATAAAATAAAGTACCAGTAATGCACTGGGTATTTGCTGGCCTTGTGCCAAATGTAGAAACAATTAATAACAGAAGGGAGAATTTATATATAAACAGTTGCATAGTAATAGATAATTTACACAAGTTATATAGTAATAAAGAAAGAGATATGTATGTATTATGTAGGTAGATTTGTTGATAGGTAGGTAAATCAGCCGGACAGCTAGAGTAGTTAAGAGATAAAAAGTCAAAGAGGGAAAGAACATTATGTCATATGTGAAACAGAAATAAAATTTTACCTTATTTTTTATTACTGATAATAAAAAAAGAAAGTTATTTATTCTAATCAATACAATATAATTTGTTTTAATAACACAATAAAAAATATATGGATACTAATATACCTTCCCATTCTTAATTTAATAGTTATGGTATAGTGTTAGGTGAGGTCGGCATTCTGTGAATGAGACCTTTGTGTTTTTGCGTTTGGTGAGAAAATGAGCTTAATGATTAAAACATACAGAAACACGACATTTCAATGGTTTACCTTACAGACACACACAACTGTCTGTATGTATATATATACACTAACATCTCTAGCGGTCGACTGATGAGATGGGACTATCTGTATTCGTTCATCCTCATGTCTTCGGCCAGTTTTTTCATTCATTTATCATTTAAAATTATATAGCTATGTCCATTGTCACTTTCTTTTTATCACAAGCCTATCCTCGCCCACTGCCACCACCACCCTGTCCACCCTATCGTAATTATCCCTCCTCAATTAAATCCCCCTCCCTCACCCCCAGTCTTCCTTTATTTATACTGTGTCTGGTATCGAAACGTTAGTTCTTGTCTAATGACCCTTTGATATACGGCCGAAACTCCAAAGTAACAAGACTCTCTAGTTAGCCTTAATAATATATATATATATATATATATATATATATATATATATATATATATATATATATAATGGAAAAGAATGAAACGAAATTTCATTTCTCACTCTTAGTACGGCTGATACTTCGTTTCATTCTTTTCCATTTATCGTTTTCGGTGCGCCCGGTATGCAAATTAGGCTGCTCACCCGTTAATATGCATAAGGAAAGTATATACTTTCAGACGTTCAATCATCTGGCAGGAAGGTATACGATGCTGACGATAGCTAATAAGCTTGAAACTAGTACACCGTTCCTGTGTCAGTGTTGAACAAAAGGGCGACGATGGTTGCCTGAACACTGTACGGCGTAATTCGGGCTGTTTGTTTGTTTACAAACAAACAAACCGAGCATTATAATAAATGTTCGGTAAACCCATACGTACATATATATATGTGTGCATGTATGTATATATATACATACTACTGTACGTCTGTATACATATATGTATGTACGTATACATACATAGTTACATTTATATATATATATATATATATGTGTATATATATATATATATATAAGAGAAATACGATTTCGCTTCAAGCATAGCTTTATACAATATGTATAGAAATCTCGGTAACGGTTTCTGTCCTTCATCATCGCCGCCATGTCCTACATCTCCCAGAGTTCTTCACCCTCATTGTATACTGATTAATGTTCAGAGCCATCCTCAGCGTTCTCGTGTAGCACACACATCCACCATCTGAGTGAGTTTATATATACACACACACACACATATATATATATATATATATATATATATATATGTGTGTGTGTGTGTGTGTGTGTGTGTGTGTGTGTGTGTGTGTGTTTGTTTATTAATGTCTAGCTGACAGAGCTTTAATTCTGTTCCAACTTACACTTGATTTTTTTTTTATTTTGTTATTTAGAAAATTATAAATATATTTAACTACATTTCTAAAGCTTTGCGCAGTTTATGAAGTCATCTACAGATCCATTCGGCCACATTTCGATCTTCACCACAGCAATATACATAACATTGTTTATGCATCAGAACACATATAAATGCATACACACACACACACACACATACACATATATATATATATATATATATATATATATATACATGATGGCTGAAACTCGATCTCGAGTAATGCCATCGCTTGATACTTTAGTATGAGCCTCACGGACGTAACCTTTTAATCATGTTAGGGATTTATCTATGGCCAGCAATTTCTTGCATCGAAAACATGTGACATATTAAGCCTGTGCTTGAAGTTTTTTTAAAGTGAAGAAAGGCTTTACACGGGACCAGTCCCACTGTCTGAACATTGAATGCATTTACCCCAAACGTAGAACTAGTCTACATCATTGGTTGCAAAAAAAGTCGCAGGCTTTATATTCAGAGTGACTTTCTTCTATAGAGATGTCTTAATGAAGACTAGGAGTCTCGCTCCACGAAAAAAAAAAAAAATTATTGGATGGCTGTTGACTCTCCTAAGTTCATCCGCCATTTGACGGGTTTTGTTTGTCATCATGCAGGATGTCCAAAATCACCCTCATCACCAATCAAACTTCGTAGGGTTGCTAGTTTAGTCACCGTCACCCACCATGCACAGGCTGTACTAGGTAACATGTTACTAGTAGCGCTGAGGAGCGAAGCGACCTGATATAATACATACATATATACAAAAAAAACTGTGAGAAAATGAGCTTAGCAACAATTCATTTAAAGCAGGGGCGTGTAACAGGCGGCCCGCCAGACCAGTCAGAGTGGCCCGCAATTACCGCTTTTAATTTTTACCTTGTAGGCTTATTTAGAATTTTTTCCGTAACCGTAATACAATTTTCTCTTAGTTGACCTATATTAAAGGGCTTATTGATGGGGTTATGCGTGTTATAATTTTTCAGTTCCATGTTATGGTAAGAAGTTGTGGTGAATCTTTGAAATAGTGGTTAATAAATATTAAAGGTCCTAATAGTTGTTCCAATGTTTAAAAGTGGCCCGCCAATGGAATATGTTGCACACTCCTCTAAAGCATCTTTATTCACAATGATTTTAGCTAGTTTGATTTATTTCTCAAGTTGTCGCGATTTAACTTTCACTTGTTCTTGGGTTTGGAAAAGTTATGAATACCAACATATTTCTTTTGAATCCAAGCAAATGACAACGTTAATTGAGAGATGAGCTCTCACTGTGGAGATTCAGTGAGCTCTTGTTTTATTATCGACGAACGGAGTTACGAAACTAACAGAAAAACCTAGAAGAATGTTTGAACGTTACTTACACACACGCATGCACACATACACGGGCGCGCGCACACATACACACACACGTTCTGTTTTTGTTAACGTAAATTAACCACTGAATATGAATGTATCTTTAAAAAGAATGTTTCATATTAACATGGCGTAAAGGGAAATCAGGGACACAGATCAATATCCGATCTCTTCGATTCTGTGCTGGATGTTCGTGTTAAGAGAGGGACTGAGCTGTCAACTGATCACTATCTAAGGTGGGAGGCATTGGTGAATGAGGAAGACAAGACCAATTATACGGATATTATTGCATCCAAATTCAGAAAACTCCCTGAGCAAACTGAGAAAGTGGAAACGGACTGGAGACTGTTCAGCTCGGCAGTTTCTGGTTTAACTGTTAAATGTTGTGGGCAAAGCAGCTTGGTTTGGCACAGGGTGGCAGGAGGGTTCTTTGGTTCAATCAAGAGCTCAAGCCTGGGGACCGTGCACTTCGCCTTGAACAGTAAAAATATCCAGTTTATAATGGACTACAGTACTTACATCTTGCATCTCCATCACATTGCTGCCCTATCAGGACCGAGCTGTTGCTAAGCTTCAACAAAACACAAAGAAACCTCTATTCCACCAGCAAATCTTGTAGAATTAGCAGTCAAATATACATCAAATAACGTCTTACTATCTTGGGAAATGTACATTGAAAACCGTAGTCCAAGGTGCACTGCTTGAAAACATTTAGCTGTATGTCTTCTAGATTATGAGATAAAACAACAACAGTGATCCAATGAGGGAACATCTACGTAGTTATTCAACTTGTTAGAACCCCACCCCCAGCTAAATCTTTCTCAAATCATACTTTACATTCTTAGAAAATGAAGGATACTGAATAATCCTAGATACACTTAACTTCGAACATGCCAGGCTGGGCATAAAGGAAACATTATTGAATCAGAGTTGACTTAAAGGTAAACCACAACATCACAACCACTACATCTATTACCAGTACTACAATATAAAATATATGACAATGTACTTTTTCTCAAGACAGTAAGACGTTATTTGATGGTTATTTGGCTGTTAATTCTACCAAATTTCCTGGTTCAATAGAGGCTTCTTCATTGACATCGAGCTTGTGTTCTGTAGTTTTCAACACCAGTTCGGCCCCGACTGGGCAGAACTGTGAGGGAGATGCAAGATTGAAAGAGGATATATTAAGTACTGTAGTCTAATATAAACTGGAAAAAATGAAAATGGAAAAGGAATAAAAGAACTAGAAAAAAATAAAAGAAAAGGAGAGAGCAATTGCGGTATGAGTCTTAAGAAAATGTTGTAGATACTAGGCGATACTAGTCGATCATTGAAACACCCAGTGACAGGAAATTGTAGAGTGTTTAGTATTCAAAGCATAAAGTGTAATATGTTGATACAAATCTTCGTATAGGGTTCGCTGCACAGCAATAATTTAATAACTAATATAACACTCCTTCCTCCTGCATCTCCTTCCTAATTGTCATAAACATTTTCATTCTCTTGTTTTACACCTTGGGCCTCCCATACGCACACAAGCATAAACACATAGATACACATAAATACAGACACACATAATAATAACGGATTAAAAAACATTTACATTATATATATATATATATTGTTTATTAGCTGCATATCAAATAAGCAGATAATTATCGTATAAACGAATGTAAAAACACAAAAATATACATACGGCACATATAATTCTTTGTATGGGTGTGTGTGTGTGTGTGTGTGTATGTGTGTGTGTGTCTAGGGTGTGTATGTGGCGTCTGAGCGTTTGCAATATTTCATTAAATCAGATATAAAAATGTGTGTTTGTGCTTTTTGTTCAACCGCTAGATCAGCTCCTATCACACAGACTTATGCTTAACAGCATTCTACCAGTGGTTACCCCATTGTTATTCATGCCTAACATAATTTGCATAATGATGCAATATTTCTTTTACGAAAGCAGGTAAAGTCTGATTTGAAGGAGGATTCATTGCCATTTCTATTAAGATACAGAAATATACAGAGGCTCCTGTCTTAACCAAGGTGCGTGAAGTTGTTGCTGTTGATATTTAATATTTGTTCCGTCCTGATCGACCCAACGTTTGGTCCAATGCAGTCCAGTCCTAATCGCTTCGTCTTGTTATGGCTATGTATCATTCCCTAATATAAGACGAGGAAGATTTAGGTGTTATTTATAGGTCTAGTAACATGGTATATGTATATGATATGAACGAACTTGATATAGACGACTTTATATTAAAAAAATGTAGAACGATTTAAACAGTAAATCGCTGGACTAAATGGGCCAGTTTTGCGTTCAAAACATGCTTTGTTCAAATCATATTGAAGTTGGTTTTGCATTTTACTTATCTGGGATCCTTTCAGTCCACTACATCTCGCACGAAGACCTTACACATTTTAATATATTTCGAGAAATAGCCCGTTGGCCGATATATATATATATATATATATATATATATATATATATATATAACAGCTTCTACAGCACTAGAACTGTTTCATTCGTGCAGTGCTTCCTGATGATTTCTCACGAATGAAACAGTTTTAGTCCTGTAGAAGCTCTTCTATATTCAAACTTTTATACTCTGCTATGCATTGAGTACCTTACTTACTGTGGTTACACCCGATTCAACCCGGATTAACGTATATATATATATATATATATATATATATATATATATTCAAAATAGGGAGCGCACAGGACAAAGACAAAGGCGAAAAAATAACGGAAAGACGGACAGTGCCATCTCCTTAGTCAAATTCAGGAAATCATCAGGGTTTCCGTGCATTAAGGTCGATACCAGTCATTCCAGTGCACATGGGGCATAAAAAACAGGTAGAGACAAAATATGCCTGAAGGCAAATTACACATATATAGACTGCGCAAGGGCTTAGACAAAGGAGAAAAATATAGAAAGGAGAGAAATAGTAGAACAGAATTGGGGACTGTTGTCCAGCGTGTGGACAAAGAAGAACATAGGTGTAGAAATGGTAAAAAAGGCCGGGTGGTGTGATGTCTAATATATGATAGTTTCAAAAAGTGCCCGCATAATATATCCAGCTGATAATGCATTTAACATATGGTATTTTCTGTATAGTAATATGTTTCTTCTTCCCCACGTGTTATAAAAGTCCTAACTAAATAGTGAAAAAGGACGAATTATTCTTGTAAAATTCTATTAATAAAAGTTGCAAACTTCCATAATATTAACAAATATATCCATGCATCTAGGTGTGATACATAATAATATGGCTATATAGATACAAACACACATCACAAACATTCACATATACCATGTAAAGAGAAAGAGAAGGGGGCGGGGGTGAGGGACAGAGACACATACAATATTAGTTGAAGAGTTTAGAAAAGATTTCGATTTAAATTTCAGAACGAAAATATATAATCATATAAAAAAAATATCAACACATATTTTATGTACCCTTCCCTCAAATATTGATCCATGTTTACAACTGAAATATGCATATAAAGTTATATATACGCAACACGTACACATTTGCATGTGATACAATATCAAGTAGGAAATCGCTATTTGTCTATATAGACACTAACATTGACAGATATGTTGAAATCGCTGAAATTTGGAAATTTAGAGAAAACTTAAATATACAGTGTTTAACCCTTTACCATTTAAACCGGCCATATCCGGTCACCTCTTTCTGTTTAAACTGGCTGTAACTGCCCACTCATACAGAAGTTAAGGTATTGTTTTCAAAATAAATAATATCAAAATCTCACAGATTCAATATTATGTGAGATGTAGCGGTACCGTGAAAATACAATAGTAAATATAAAGTAATGTAAATGTTAAAGGGTTAAGGTAAGTTTTCTGGAATTTTCAAACAGCCTTTCTAAATTCTAACGGCTTAAATATTTTTTAATTATATACACACACACTCACATATATGTATACATAGAG
>OZ024742.1:90647487-90652487 GCA_964016885.1 Eledone cirrhosa | reverse complement strand
GTGTGGAGTTACGATCCTTTATGATTTGAATTTTTAAAAGGGCGAGATCACCTTTAGCTTCCATCCATCCGGGGTTGATAAAATAAAGTAGCTGTTAAATGTTGGGGACAATATATACGTTTCTCTTCCCAAATAATAATTATTATTATTTGAACATTTATTTTATTTTATTTTAGTCAGCTTCTGCTAAATTGTCAGTTAGAATATAATCACTGGAAGAAGGGTTTTAATGTGATGATCGGCTGTTGGACTTTTTCAGTGGAGTTATTGTTGTTTAGCCCTAGGTCTTTTCCTTATCTAAAATGATGACGTATGACTTAGACATTTGTCTTTCATCTTTAACACATACGTAGGGACCACATCGCCGGCTGCATTGAAGGAATATGTTATGACAAAGTGAGCAGCATCATTACATAAGCTATCAGTATAAAAAATCAAACTCCTTTAAGGAAAAGCGATTTTTTGTGAAGCCTATATAAAATCTTATTTTACTCGCCATTTAGAACAATTTCATTTCATTTGTGTCATGAATGCTATTAAGGCATTAGAGGACCTCAAATCTCTTTTCGTTATTTAAAAAAAAAGTCTTCAGACTTGTACAAGTAACCGGGATTATTGTCCTAAGCATCAGGGGTTCATTTACTTTAGAATATTCAGTTTAGTATCAGAGTTTTTATGTTGTAAGTCGTAATTTTGTCTGCTACTACCACAATTCCAGGCTTAATAAAATAATGTATTGGATTTTGACTTTTCGTTTTGTCATATTCCTGGAGACAATAACTTTGTGATATGTCAAATGGAATAATTTGGGACGTGCAGATGTGCACCTGACAACAAGAGATTAGTAACCAGATTTTATCTTTACTTAATGCAAGTGCACTTCATTTACGTTGCTAACGCTGTTAAGAGATGAATAAACGACACGACCTTCTATATCTCAATTCTCTTAAAATTATGAGTCTGTATGTTGAGTAAAAAATAAACCAATAAGAGATGATACTCAATAAGATATGAATGGCGCATCACTCCTTTCCTCTTCATTCAACTAAACGCATTTCCTAGCCTTTATAAATCACCCATTTTGGAGGCAGAATCATTGAATGGAGCGATTGTGTCTCACAGTATTAATTTAGATCATTTGAGATTCTGGGTTGAAATCTCGTTGATTCGACTTTTGCAACAGTAAAGTTCTGCGACAATTGACTTTGATTTTTATCGTTCTAGATCGTGGAAACTATGTACTATTTAGTTAGGATATTGAATTAATCAAATATTATTCCTCCCCCGCAAAAATGTGGTATTACACTAATATAATAAACCTTTGTGGTTGATGTTATTAGGGCAACGTGTGGATGCACCCCTAGCCGATTAGTTAGGACATTCGCTTCACAATCATGAGGCCCCAGATTTGATTCGACAGGGAAGTATTGTGGGCTAGTATTGTTTAATACAGCCTCGAGTCGAGCAAAATCTTGTCAGCGAAATTAGATAGATAGGAACTATATGAAGCCAGCTAGATGAATTGTTTTCTTGGTGAATACAAGAGGTACGTGCGTTTTTTAAATACTCTGCCACTTACACGTTAATTTAATGCATAGGTAGTTGATCAGTTAATCTAACTGAGTGCTCATCTTCGAAATAACGTAAAAAACCAACACAATCGGGTAAATTCTCCCTAGTCGATATACGAAATACCATTAATATAATTAGAATTGATTAAATCAATTTTACTCCTCATTGTACTAAATGTGAGCTCTTGTATCACCTAAATATTTGTTGTTTTTGTTAATCATTGAAACATGCTGGCCATGTTAGAGCAACGCTTTTAATGTCATCATTGTTATTGTCGTTACTGTTATTATTGACCATATTGTTGATTCGGGATATTTTCCCAACAATATAGAAAGTGGATATTTCGTTGTGTCTTGCTAAAAACAACAGACTAAATTTTTCTTAAATCACAAGCTAACATCTTTAAAAATAAAGGACATTGGTTATACTATGGTTCAAAAACATATCAGATGGTAATGGTTGAAATGTTTATGATCATAGCTCTGCTGAATCAGATCTGACTTGTGGCTAAACATCACAGTAACCAACATCATTTTCTAAATTAGACATATACGCTTAGAACAATACTAACTAAAACAATGAAAAATATACCAAAATAAACCAAACTGCGCCAGAAGAAACAATTGTTCATAACATAGGGTCAATGATGGAGTCTCAGTATAAAATATGAAATAACAGAAGTAACAAAAAGAACAATTAATGCAGAGAGTGGGAGGGGAAAATCAACGAAATCAACACCCTTACAAACGAGTTAACGATGCTTCAACCTGGTCGTTCCATCTACTAGAAATAACAACGGAATCTCCCTCAAATTTCACCCCACCACCTTAATAAAAGAAAGACATTTGAACAATGTAGTACTCATTTTTCTACTATCAACATGTGTCAAGCACACTAAGGGGCTCATCATATTGTGACATTGTTCCATCATGGCCGTTCAAAATTGATAATGATTTCTAATTCACTCATTTAGGCACAACACCAGCAGTTTGTGGGGAGGGGAAAGACGATTATATCGACTCCAATACTTTTCCAATCTCCTCCCCAAAGCCCTAAACTCTCTGAATGATTAGAACTGGGACTATTTAATCATAGACCTGCTCTCTCACGTTTGCCTAGAATGAAACAACAACTGGTACTATTTGTATCAACTTCAAAGGAAGAAATAACAAACTCGATGCCGGAAGGGTTTCAACATTAGACGTAGAGCATTAGAACTAAAGGATGCAAGGCGTTTAAACCGGCATTATATGGCTTTAACCAGAACCCTTATTACAAACACCCACACAAGGAATTCTATGCCAACGAAAAAATCTCTATGAGCTCCACCAACCTGCTGGACATATCGGCTAAATCTCTCTCAAATCACATCCTACCATCTTAAAAAAATGAAAAGATGATACATTAGATAAGGTAGTCTAAGATATACTGTCGGAATTTTAAAAAAACAACAAATTGTTTAGTTACGGCTGGAGCGGTTCTGCTCGATTAAGGCTGTCCAGGGATTAAACAACAAAAATGAAAACCAAAATACACATCAATAATTTCTAATTAAGGCACAAAGCTAGAAGTTTGAAGGAGGTGAAAGTCGGTTAAATCGACCCCAGTACTTTATTTTATTGAGCACTTTAGGATGAAAGGTAAAGTTGACCTCAGCAGGAGTTGAATTCAGAACATAAGGAGCCTGAAAAAATATTGCTAAGCATTTGTCCGACCTCTAACGACTCTGCTAAACCACCGCCTGGTCAATAACCAGAATAATGGTTTCAAATAACAGGGAAAATTTAAATTGGTCTTCGTTATACAACTGGTACTTATTTATTCTACCCTTAAACAAATGTCTAATTTGAACACAGAATAGTAAGGTACCAAACTAGCTGAAACATCAGAAATAATTATATAACTACTTTGGAGGTAATCCACTCTCCAGGGAGCTAAAGTATGAAGAAAAACAAATGTTCACATAGGCACAAGTCTTCGTGTAATCATGGTGATTAAGTGATCATTAAGTGAAATTCTAATAACTAGGGGTTAAAACAGTAGTAGTAGTAGTAGTAGTAGTAGTAGTAGTAGTAGTAGTAGTATAACAATTATAAGTATGATGATTTCTGTATTGTTTATTTAGTAATAACGATGAAAATGACAACAACGTGAATTATGCACCTACAGGTGAAATAAGCTTAGTGACTACGTAATAGCAATAGCGAGTCGTCACTCGTCCTACATTAGATATAGCAGCCAAATTCCTCAAATCACAATACAAGGTCTTTAAAAATAGGAAGCATAAATTGGACAATGTAGTCCAAGATGTATAGAAACAGGTAAAATGGTTACATTTTGAACACTTAGCTCTCCTCAACCTGAGTTGATTTGTTACTAAACAACAACACCAATAACAATGAGTAGGGAACTATTACGGGACCTGTTAGAAACAACAACCAAATCTCCCTCAATTTACACCCAGACATCTAAGAACAGAAAATACATGTAGGATAATATAACCATGTAGTACGCTGCCTGATATGAAGTTGTGATGGTCATAGCTGGAATGCCTCAGGTTATAGTATAGAACTGTCTACTCGATCTATGTTGATATTGGAGTTAAATAACAACAATAACAGTAGTAGTAATAGTAGTAGTAGTAGTAGTAGTAGTAGTAGTAGTAGTAGTAGTAGTAGTAGTAGTTTGTTGATAAAATGCCCAATATACTGACTAATAAACAAAAAATAAAGAAAAGTTTAGGAAATCTACAGAGTAACAAGGTAAATACAAAGTAAAGGAGACAACACAAAATGAAATAGAAAAACATGAAAAAACAACCAGTTTACACACCTTTCGATAACCGCTCTGCAAACATGTATCCAACATGAGCTTGTCTCATTTGCGATGGCTTTCACTGAAGGCTACTTTTGTTTGTTATTTATTTTTTCAGCTCAACAACTTCTTTCCTTGTTCAGTCAACGTTAAACTGTTTATAATAAGGACAGCTTGTGGACGTTCAGACGTTGTCCCTTGCTAAGTTTAGGCTCCACTGGAGAGTGGGTGGCAACATCCGACTTTCACCCGCCCGTCTTGCTATACACTTCTATTTCAGCTTTTGTTTGATTATTTGTTTGTCATTGTGATAGTTTTTTTTATTTCTTATATTACTCCACCTACTTCTCCTCCTTCCACTTTTTCTACTTCTTATTTCTACTTACTCTTCGTTTCTCTCTTACTTCCACTCTTTTTCGTCAATTTTTTTTTCGTCTGCTCTCCTTTACATCTCTCCATTTCAACTTCAACCTCTCCTCCTTATACAACTACTCCTCATATTTCTTCTTCTTCTTCTTCTTCTTCTGTGTTAATCTTCCGCCTGTTGCTTTCCCTTCAACTATTAATGTAACTAAACACGTAACATAAATAAAACACACACAAACACACAGACA
>OZ024742.1:90639987-90642487 GCA_964016885.1 Eledone cirrhosa | reverse complement strand
TACACACACACACATACACACATGTATATGTATATGTGTATGTATGTACATACATACACATAAACATATACATATATATATATATACATATACATACATATATATATATATACACACATGCATAAATATTATATCTATACACACACACACACACACACATATGTATATGTTATATTATATACTTATTATATACATATATATATTATATACATATATAGTATATATTATATATATATATAAATATAAATTATATATATATGTGTGTGTGTGTGTGTGTGTGTGTATCCCGGGTTCAATCGGGGGTAACCACAGTAAGTAAGGTACTCAATATATAGTAGAATATAAATATTTAATGTAGAAATGGCTTCTACAAGACTAGAACTGTTTCATTCAAAGGAAATCGTCATGAAAACCGACTGTCAATGACCGCCAGTCATATATATGTATAGAGATAGATAGATATATTTCTTTATTAGCCACAAGGGCGCACAAAAAAAGGGGACAAAACAAAGACATGCAGGGGATTTTACATACAATCATCTAAAAAAATATAAAACAAACAATTATAACAATCGAAATCCCCAATAGGGGGAGTGGGGCACAAATGGGTTGTTTAATACCCCGTCGATAGAACAACCCTCAACTTCAGGAGCGTGTTGTGCAAGTGGTCCTTTCTTCCTTTTGCTCTCTTCTTCAACCTACAGGTTTATATACAGAGAAGGCCCAATCACTCGGGCCATTTTTGCTACATTCACCCACCTTTCAGTAAATTTACTGGGGTGCAGGGCCTCTCTCTCCACTCTGATTCTCCTTCTAAAGTGGTACCTAAAGAAGGGGACAAATACAAAGGGGAAAGTTTACATACAATAAAAACGTGTAAAATATTATCACAAATGCAATTTAAAAATTAGTCGATTTTCCCCAATAGGGGGAGACATTACATATGGGTAACACATACCCCCGAAAAAAAATGTGCAACCCTGATCTCCAGGAGTACGAAGAGTTTGTACTCCTTTCCTCTCCTCCTCTTTTTCCTCAACCTACAGGTTGATATAGAGAGAAGGCCCATTCACACGGGCCATTCTCGCCACTTTCACCCATCTTTCATGCTGGGGTACAACACCTCTCTAGATAGATAGATAGATAGATAGATACACTCATATACACACACACATATGTTAAACACGCACATATATTTATATATAAATATATATATATATATATATATATGCAAACGTTCTATTTAAATTGTTGGGATACAACAAGCAAATATTTTTATAACTGGTATAAAGCACCCGACAAGTATTAACATGGTATCCTTGAAATATGTATAATGAAATAAATATGGTTTTATAAATATAGTTTCCATTTATTAATATCGTATATATATATATATATATATTCTTCAATTCGTAAATATATATACAGGGTGTCCCAAAAATTATATACACACTTCAACAGCATTCTAGTAAGTATTTGTATACATTTTGGGGGACACCCTGTATATATGTAGGGAGCCGATATCACGTATACATTCTCCGTTTATTACATCATCATCTACCTATATTTTTATATCTATTGATAACATCTATACTTTCCTTGAGCATCGATGTGTTACTAGCAATGAGACTGGCATAATAGTTGTTTCTACGTTTGGCACATGGCCAGCAATAACCCAGTACATTACTGGTACTTTATTTTATTGACCCCGTAAGGATGAAAGGCAAAGTTAACCTCAGCGGGATTTGAACTCAGTCCATAGTGGGACGTAACTCTGTGCTGCAAGGCATGGCGTCCGACCCTCTACCGATACTGCCAATCCGGCATAATAGTATATAGAAACTATCCTTACGGGGTCGATAAAATAAAGTACCAGTAATGCACTGGGAAAATTGCTGGCCTTGTACCAAAAGTAGAAACAATAATAATATATATAGAAAACAACGCCTTCGATAGCGGCACTGTAAAGTGATTCCAATGCGCTTTAAACCGTCGTCTATACAATTATATCGGAACAATTACTGTTAATCTTTACATTGTGCATTATACTGATTTTTATATGACAATATATATATAAACAGTCTAATCGCCGATAATTTGTCCTGCGATGAAAGTGAATAATTCCAATCTAAACTGGCACAAGGCCAGAATCTGGAGGAATGTTAAAGACAATTATTTACTTAACTGGTACTCAAAAGTTAACTTTACGAGTAGAACTTTCACTTTTATCGAAAAGAAGAATGCTCATCAGCGAAAGCGACGGAGGATCCATGATTTATATTATATATGTCTACGTAAACGCTTGCATGTGTAAGAGGTACAAGGGTGTATTTCTATAAAAACAAATACCCCTCGCCATATATATATGTATATATATAAGAAAAATGTCAGGACCCCGACGGCTGAGCTCCGGCCGTTTCGATGGATTTCTGTACAGATCCGACGACCGAATTCTACTTCGTCTATTGTGAAAACCAAGGTATTCAATAGGATCGAACCC
>OZ024742.1:90632487-90637487 GCA_964016885.1 Eledone cirrhosa | reverse complement strand
GTGTTCGTTTGTTGTGTGTTTGTGTGCATGTCTCTCTCTCTCTCTCATACACTCTCTCTCTCTTTCTGTATATATATATGTAGTTATGTAATAAACAACATAAGATAATTATTTCATTTACCAGTGGTTTCTTGAAAGCAAACAAAATTTGCTTTCAGTCATCAAAATGAAAAAAATCCGGTCAGCTTCGTGCTGCCCTGATGTCTCTATACGAATGCCAGAGTACTTGTGTTCAGATAAATGGTGCTAAATCGAAACCATTCAATGTGGGGGGGGGGGGGTCAGATTCAACCCGTTGTGAGTACTGTCACCTCCCCTGTTCATTATTTACATGAACAAGTTGATATGCGCAACTGGGTTGGAAGTGGGGTCACGACTCGTGGATGTAAAATCAGCCGGCTGGAAATCGAAGACCACATGGTGTTACTTAATTCGACAGAAGTAGATCTCCGACTTGCACTTGATAGGTTTGATGCCAAATAGTGCATGGCTGGAATAAAAAACAGTGCTGCGAAAACTGAGACAATCGTCCTCACAAGGAAGCCTGCACCATGCACGCTACATGTGAATGTAGTTCCACTGAAGCAGGCAGAGAAGTTCAAGTATCTCAGGTCTGTGTTCACGAGTGATGGAAGGCAAGAGGCTGAATAAAGTGCAAGAATTGCGGGAGCTGGTGCAGTAATGCGCCAACTTCAGCATTCAGTAATCAGAAGAGGGACGTTGGCGTAAAAGCCAAACTCACTATCTTCAATTCAGTATTCGTGCCAATCCTTACTTACGGTCACGAATCTTGGGTAATGACCGAAAGAATACGATCGCAAATAAAAGTGGCCGAAATGGGGTTCCACTGAAGAGTCTTTGAAGTAATTTTACTCGATAGATTTCGTAGCTCGGAGATCAGAAAGTCACTCCAGGTAGAGCCTCTACTACTCCATATTGAGAGATCACAGCTCCGATACTATGAGCATGTTATTAAAATGTATCAGAAAAGAATCGTTAGACAGATTTTACTGGCAAAACCAACTGGCTGGCAGGATATATATATATATATATATATATATATATATATATATATATAGTCAGATAGATTTTATCCTCATCAGAGTCAGATAGATTTTATCCTCATCAGAGGACGTGACAGATGGACGGTCGTAAACACAAAAGCCTACCTTAGTGAGGAATGTACCTCCCAACATAGCTTAGTTGTCAGCGACCTCACGGTCAGAACTAGAGGAACCTGGAAACAGAGGCCAACCTGGAGAAGAAAGATCTGGAAGCTGAAAGACCCCTCAGCCAGTAACAGATTTAAAGATATTTTACTCAACGCCTACGACAGTAAAGAAGAACAGATATAGACATTCAATGTAGAAGAGCACTGGGAGTTCCTAAAAAATAACTTACTAGAGGCGACGGATGAGATCTGTGGCTGGAGTAAGACCACAAGCAGGAGGAGAGTGACTTGGTGGTGGAACAATAAGGTAGATGAGGCAGTTAAGGCCAAGAGACAGGCATGGAAAGAATGGAAGAACGGGGGGAGCAGGGTACATTACATAGAGACCAAGAGGGAAGTTAGGCGACAAGTATACTTAGCTAGGAGAGAAGCAGAGGATAGAAAATTCAAGCATGTTTTGCAACGTGAGGACCAGAAACATGAGGTGTTCAAGATTGCGAGGCAGTGTGTCAGAGAGAATTGTGATGTCATTGGAGAGAAGTGTATCCGGAATGATAAAAGTGAGCTTGCCCTCACAATTTCTGAGAAGAAAGATGCATGGAAGAGCCATTATGATAGATTACTAAATGAGGAGAATGCATGGGAAGAAGAGACCCTACCCCAAGTAGACGCTATAGAGGGGCCAGCAGTACGAGTCAGCAGTAGCGTAGTAAGTAAGGCAATCAAAGATATGAATATGGGGAAGGCAACTGGTCCATCGGGTATAGCTGCCGAGATGCTGAAGGCATCTGGGTCTGTAGGTCACACTATAACCACACTTATTGTTAACCAGGTAATACTAGAAGGTGTCATACCAAAAGATTGGTGCAGTAGCATCATTGTCAACTGCTACAAAGGTAAAGATGATGCACTAGATAGAGGAAACTATAGAGGTATAAAGCTGATGGACCAGGTCATGAAAGTAACAGAAAGAGTTATAGCACAGTTGATTAGGGACTGGGTGAAACTAGATGAGATGCAATTTGGGTTTGTACCAGGAAGAGGCACCACTGATGCCCTCTTCCTTATGAGGCAGTTACAGGAAAAGTACCTAGCTAAAAGTAAGCCACTCTACCTGGCATTCGTCGATCTCGAGAAAGCCTTTGACAGAGTTCCACGTGCTGTAATCTGGTGGACTCTTAGAAAACTAGGAGTAGATGAATGGCTTGTGAAAGATGTACAAGCCATGTATAGGGGAGCAGTCAGCAAAGTTAGGATTACCAATGAGTATAGCGAGGAATTTAGCGTACAGGTTGGTGTCTACCAGGACTCTGTTCTTAGCCCTCTCCTGTTCATCATAGTCCTGCGGGCAATAATGGAGGAGTTTAAGACCGAATGCCCATGGGAAGTCCTGTATGCTGATGACCTCGCACTTATAGCTGAATCTATGGTAGAACTAGAGAAGAAATTCCAAACTTGGAAGCAGAGACTAAAAAGAAAGGGTCTCAAAGTCAACACGACAAAGACTAAGGTCTTTGTAAGTAGAAAAGAAAACAGAACGCAGATACCCTCCGGGAAATGGCCTTGCTCAGTATGTACGAAAGGTGTAGCTAGGAACTCCATTCTCTGCCCCAAATGCAAACAATGGGTACACAAGAGATGTAGCAGGATCTCACGGAGCCTAATTAAGAATGCAGGCTTCACATGTAGCAGCTGTGCTGCGACAGCAAGCAGCAAACAGCCACAGGAAACAAGTACCACCAATCTCTGGGAGGGCTCTGTAGAAACAGTAGACAGCTTCTGCTACCTAGGTGACCGAATTAGCAGAAAGTACAATAACTAGGGTAAAAACGGGATGGAAGAAGTTCAGGGAACTACTGCCACTGCTAGCTGCAAAAGGCTTCTCCCTCAAAATGAAAGGCAGACTGTATGATGCGTGTATCCGAACAGCAATGTTACATGGTAGTGAGACCTGGGCACTGAAGGTGGAAGAACGAAACGAAGCCTGAATGTTCCGATAGATGTGTAATAGTAATATACGCGAACGACAAAGCATAAATGAATTGAGAGAGAGACTGAGCATAAGAGAAATCAAATGCTGTGTGCAGAAGACGCGGTTGCGTTGGTATGGACATGTGATGCGTATGAAGGATGACAGCTGCATAAAAATGTGCAGAGCACTAGAAGTCAATGGAAACCGCGGAGTGGGGAGACCCAAGAAGACCTGGGATGAGGTGATAAAAGCCGACCTTACCCAATTACACCTCTCAAAGGCGATGACACACGACCCTGACCTCTGGCGTCACGCAGTAATACAGAGTACCCGACCTCCCATGGGTACAAGCTGAAGCATATAGACAATATGCCCCCACACCCTCCCACTGCAAGGTGGTCGTGGAGGTGCCACGGCAAAAAGCATCCAGCCCACACTGTAAAGTGGACGTGTAGGCGCCACGGAAAAAGCAGCCACCACTCAATGTAAATGAAGTTGGTGTTAGGAAGGGCATCCAGCTGTAGAAATCAAGCCAAAATCAGTTCCTGTATGAGCAAGGCATGGTCAGCCGACCAGACACTGCCCACAACAGGACAACCAATGCTAGCATGGAAGAACGGACGTAAAACGGTGATGATGATGATGATGATGATGATGATGATGATGATATATATATATATATACAAATGGCTTCTACAGGACTAGAACTGATTCATTCGTATGAAAACGAATGAAACACTTCTAGTCATGTAGAAGTCATTTCTATATATAATAAAGATGCCTATACTCTACCAACGTACTGAGTACATATTTTTAACTGCGGTTACACCCCGACACAACTCGCGAATCTACATATGTTATATATATTTTATATATCCCTTAATGGGATCTTCTGAAACTAACAAAGTCAATCTGTGAACGCAGAGGTGAATATTTCAAAAAACGTTGCAAAGAACGGGATGAAACGAATATACGTAATTATTTGGAGCGGTGAAAAACAATTACACGCAAAGACAAAACCACGTTTATGGTATAAAAGAAGTCGTAGACTAATATTCTATTAGGTGGTTCATAGAGACGTTCTCTGGCAATGAACGGAAAAAAACGAAGATAATAAGTCATATGTGGAGCCCTATTTGGATTTTAGTCTTCAAATTTATTATTATTACTATATATATATATATATATATATATATATATATATATATATATATATATATATATATATATATATGTATATATATATATGTATATATATATATATATATATATATATATATATATATATATATATATATATATATATATATATATTGTTATACTTGGGGAGGGTCATATTTGCGTAATATTGCCAGAATTAATAACAGAACACACACTGTTTGGTTGGTTTTCGCTTCTCGCTGTCTTTTATATCTGCGATCTAACTTACTCGGTCCTCAATGTTGCCATTGACTGACCGACGGTCAAAAATAATACAGATACAATATAGACACAAACACATATATATATAGTTTACATAATTTACATAAATATTTCGTTGCACATCTGCAACATCGTCAGTGGTGTTATATTTTTTTCCTCCTGTTGTGTTGTATGTCTACGCCATTTTTTTATTCAGTCTGTCTATATATTTATTTATTTATTTGCTTGTTTGTTTATTTTATTTTGTCTTCTTTGCGCATGCGTTTGCGTGTGTGTATAGTGTTTTGTTTGCTGTGTGATGGGTGACTAGTGTGTGTTTATGTGCTTGTTGTTATTGATTGACTGTTACTATAGCAGCAGTTTTGGCCAATTTTTGCTCGACAAATAATTTGGAGATAATTATAAAGAATTAGTATATCTAGTAACATATAATTA
>OZ024742.1:90622487-90627487 GCA_964016885.1 Eledone cirrhosa | reverse complement strand
CTCCCTAATTCATAGTCTACAAATGGCTGCGATAGCTGGCACCTTCAAAATTTGCAAAACATTCTTGCGATTCAAGGGATGACAATTTCTTTTCTTTTACAACCTTGCCACCAGGAAGGTGTCCGGTCAAAAAAAATATACTCGAAGTTAAGAGAAAGAGAAAACATGTATGTATGTATGTATTCATGCATGGATACACATAGCCATACATACACACATTAACGCACGCGTATTCTTTCTCTTACATACTCTTACATGTACAGTCGACGTAATACTAGAGTCTCTCTCTTACCACCATTATTGTTACTTCACACCCTCTTCCACAATCCCTCTCTTTCTTGTCCTATATATGCCGCCACACCGTACAGAATACTTAATCATTTAGTCTAACACCGCCGGTACCACCTCCAAAACCACCACGACCACAACCACCAGCACCAACACCAACACTACCACTACCACAACCCAAACTATCACCACTAGACCAACACCACCAACACTACCCGCACTAGCACCAGCACCAGCAAAGCAACACCATTACCACCACTACCACCACTACCACCACTACCAACACTACCACCATGAGGCCAGCACCACCAACACTACCAGCACAAACACTATCACCAGCACCACCACCACAACCACCAGCAAAGCACCACCATTACCACCACTACCACCAATACCAACACCACCACCAACACAAAATACCACCACCACCACCACGACAACCACCGCCACTACCAGCACCAGCACCACTACCACCACCACTACCACCACTACCACCACCAGCACCACCACCACTACCACCACCACTACCACCACCAACACTACCACCACCAGCACCAGCACCACTACCACCACTACGACCACTACCGCCACCACTAGACCACCACCAGTACCACCACCAGTACCACTACCACCACAACCACTACCACCGCTACCACCAACACTACCACCACCAACACCACCACCACCACTATGATCACCCGCACCACCACCACCACTACTACCACCACCACCACTACCACAGCCACCACCAACACTACCACCACCACCACCAACACCACCACTACCACCACCACTACCACCACTACCACTACTACAACTACTACCACCACTACACCACCACCACCACCACTACCACCTCCACTACCACCAGCACCAGCACCACTACCACCTCCACCACTACCACCTCCACCACACCACCACTACCACCACCACAAACACCACCAGCACCAGCACCACCCCACCACAACTACCACCACAACTACCACCTCCGTCGCTGAACTGCCACCTCAACTACTGTTATCTTTCTCTCATCATATTTGTCGGTAGTATCGGTAGAGGGTTGGACGCCATGCTTTGCAAGCAAAGAGTTACGGCCTGTTATGGTCTGAGTTCAAATCCCGCCGAGGTTAACTTTGCCTTTCATCCTTACGGGGTCGATAAAATAAAGTGCCAGTAATACACTGGATAATTGCTGGCCTTGTGCCAAAAGTAGAAAGAATTATATTTGTCAAACATCTCATTGTTTTCTCTCTCCACCCTTAAATACTCCTACCCCTCCGCCTCATTACACAACATAATCTCCACCCTCTTTCTTTTCTACCACCTTTTATTCCTCCCCACCTCCAATTTCTACTTTCTTTCCTTTCAAGCACACCGTCCCCACCTCAGTCTCTATATCTACTGCATGTTCAACGCCTTTCTCTTGTATTGTCAAATACCATCCCCTTACTTTTCGTTTTACTCTCTTCCTCTCTCTCTCTCTCTCTTTGATTTAACGCTTTCTAATTCTTCTCTCTCCTTCTCATTGTCTTTACCTTCCTCCTGCTCACAACCGCTCCTTCTTCTTCTTTTCCTCTATTTCCCTCGTCTGTTCCTCCTTTTTCTGTTTATCTACACACTATATTTTCATTATTCATCTCCCACATCCTCATCTGGCATCGATTGCTAACTTCTGTAATTCCTTTCTTTTTACGCCTCCTTTCCCTATCACACGCCCAGCTGATTATTAAAACAACCACCTTTTACAAGCTAGATTGTTTGACTACAACATAAAACCATCCCCGCCTACCAGTCAGCCTGAAGTGTTAGCAACTGCTGACTTATGAACACAACAATCAACAAGTATAATAATAGTTTTAGCCGGCCACAAACCTGCGCACCGCCGTCCGTAACGCGGGGAAGAGGAAGATAGATAAATACCGGGATTTCACGGACCGCTTCCTCTCCCTGTAAGTTGTTGTTGAGACCTCTTGTGTCTTCGGTCCCCGAACTGCAATTATCCTCTGCAAAATCAAGAGGAATGCACCCCACCTGATTAAAAAGCCCGTGGGTTTAAAAGGACTGGTGCAGCAGGAGCCACTGACTATACTTTGCAGCAATTTGTTTATGGTTTTGTCCGCTAGGTGCAGCTGATATATACAGCTTTGAATGAGTGTGTAGTAAGCAGTCCCCACCCCCCACCCCCCAGACAGAGAGAGAATAAGGAAAATGCGAAGTTGTAGTTGTTAATGAGTCCTTTATTCCTCGAGCCATTATACATATTTCAATAATGATTAATATCGTGATTTCATCAGACAGTAATGTTTTTCTTTTCCCGTTTTGTTTTTGCTTTTTTTAAAATATGCAAAAGTTGATGGATTGTAAATTTCGCTTGAGCTATAAATAAATAAGGAAATAAAATATAATTATAAATAATTAATAAAACGAAGAAAAAATTCCCGCTATAAACACATGACCGCGGAATTTTGGGCAGGGTGAACAGTTGATTATATTGACCTCCGTATATAATTTGAACAATACATTAAACATTTTTTTTTTTAGGGGAAGGCACGTCCTTCTTATTTTAAGACCTGTATAATAAAAACAATTTAATAGAAAAAGAAAAGAGAGAATGAGAAGAAAAATGGAATATAAAATAAGAAAATATAAACACGGAAAAGGAAGGAAAAGATACGGGCTTTAGTGTCACAAACGAATGGGGAGGGGGAGGGGTTCTGGGCGCAGGGCGCGGCAGTAATGGGGCTGCGCCCTGCGGACAAGACCGCAAAGCATTCTCGCGGATAATGGCCATCGGCACCCTCTGTAACAGCCACCCCACCTCACGGGGCTCTATCCTCAGACGTTCTGATCTTGCGGAGGAGCTCGGCACTACGGGGTCCAAGTACGCCTGAAGTCTCGGACAATCCCCGGTATTTATTTATCTTCCTTTCCTCTGCATTGCGGACCGCAGTGCCAGGGTTTGTGGCCGGTGCGGCTAAGCTGGAGGTGGAGAACGTGTCACAACATGTGGCATCCCAGATGAGGGATCTACCATCTTCGAATGGGAAGAGGGTAATTCCATCGGGGCGCTTGCTGTCATCGTGGTCAAGGCCTGATTTGTTTTTTTTTATTGACTCTATATGATGAATGAACGGCACGGTCAACTTTGGTACGAAGTAAACTAATGAAGGATTCTCCGCGCGTTTCGACGCTGAAAATTCAATTATTCGATCAACTGAACAACTTAGTAAGTGACTGGGTATTCCACAGACAGTTATAGCCATAACTTAATATCTGGAGATTCAGCGTGTCAATCTTTCTGGCAAGGTTGAACATTTGAATTGCAAATACAGTCCACCCGATTGGATTCCACAAAATGTTGGTCAAACCGATTTCACACAAGGTTTTAATCGACTTGACTCTATGGTAAAGGACACATTCTCAAAATGACAGGCTGGATCCATATTCGTTGCATTATATCTCACTAAAACACCACTCAAGTTATAAGTAAAGAGATACAATTGATAAGTTGCATGCACACATGGTCCCGTAACTTCTGAAGGAGTCGTAGGGGCGCCATATTGACATACGGCGTTTCTAGGGCATTTTTAAAACCTGGCAGAGCCGATCCCTCTTCTGGTCTGAATACAGCAGATTTCTTCTAGAGAAGGATAGAGAGAGTGAGAGAATTTAAGTGAAAAAGAGATATAGAGGAAGAATCGACCCAGTACTAGACTGGTACTTTTTTTATCGACTTCGAAAGGATGAAAGACAAACTCAGAGAGAAGAGATTCGAAACGTATACCGCAAAGCATTCTAAGCCGCCGTTCTAACGACACTGTCAATTCGCCGCGTTAGATGGAGAGATACACCTCACTAAATTACTCCATGATTGCACTATTATTGACGAGATGCTTTGAATTATTGGGCCTTCCCATTTAGATTAGAGACACTTAAAACTTCATTAAAGCTAAGAGTATGTTTCAGACAACATTTGTTTCATTTTAGCTCCAATATTTTATGAGGGACAATAAAAGTATGAATTAAATGATTTTATCTTCATAAATGGAAACTGAAACCACTCTACGACTATACACTATTGTGATGTGTAGCTCTTCCTAAATATCTACTCAGAAAATATGATATTTAAATATGCCTGTTAGGAAACGGTCGCAACTCGCAATGTTTAATAATCGACAGCCAACCATCTTCATTTCAAATTATTGTCATTTGTCATTTTTACTTCAATCCAGGGAGTATAAATGACTGAAGTAGAAATATAAGATGGTCGTAATTGCAATGATTTGATCATTCATAAATATTTACTCGAATGAGATAAATAGCAACAACAAACACGTCTCACACAAATGATGTTTTTTTCCGTAATCATAAACAATTCAGATCTTAGGTTTAATGTAAAGAACCATTGCAGAGTATTTGGTGTTGCACTGAAATCACGACAAGATCTGTAACATTCTATATTGTTGCTGTGTTTTTAAAAAGTTTCTTTTAAACAAATTTGAAAAAGAACAAGGCCTGTGATCTGTTTCATGATCTCTGACATTGGTGGAAATAAGATACTCGAGACGTGACCAGAAAGCTTGCCAAAAGATTGGCTCCGCTAAGAGTATTCAAGCGCAGGTTGGTGGTGTTAAATCTAGGAGGAGGAATGGACTCTCTCAGAGCTTTTCACACAGTTTCTATGTGGAAAGTTAAGCTCCCAAATCTTTGGT
>OZ024742.1:90597487-90617487 GCA_964016885.1 Eledone cirrhosa | reverse complement strand
GTCATCCTTCTTTTCCTCATCATGGCGGCGACGACAAGGCCGACACCTCCTCCCAATACTCACCCCCCCCCCCCAATCATCCCTCCTCCTCCTCCTCCTCCTCCTCCTCCTCCTCCTCCTCCTCCTCCTCCTCCTCCTCCTCCTCACCACCACCACCACCACCACCATCATCATAATCATCAGTAGCAGCAGCAGATACTAACTGATGCTTCATTAGTTCCGGTGAAGTTGATTAATCACGCTAGGCTGCAGCAGAATTAACGTATCCACAGCATTACGACCTCACCAAAATCACTTCTATGGAGTGCCCAAGGTGACAAAGTTGACGAGAAAGGAAGAACTCTTGAAGTTAAAGTAAATTACTGCTCCTCCTCATCCACTTCATACTACTACTACTACTACTACTACTACTACTACTAATACTAATAACAATAATAACAATAACAAACAACAACAACAACAACAACAACAACAACAACAACAACAATAATAATAATAATAATAATAATAATAATAATAATAATAAAATAGTATTAATAATAATAACAATTGTTTCTACTTTTGGCACAAGGCCAGCATTTAACAGTGTATTACTGGTACTTTAAGGCCGAAATATAGGGGAAATACAAAAGATTGGGACAGTGGGGTTTACATATACAACGTGTATAATAATAATAGTATTAATGATAATAATGCTTTCTTTAGTATTAATAATAAAAGTAATGATTTCATTTATTGGCCACAAGGGCCGACATGTAGGGGACAATACAAAGACAGGGACAGTAGGGGGTTACGATAAGCTCGAGTAAAAGTGCACAATGGCAAGACTAATTTAACAATGAAAATATACAAATATAAAATATATCATTAATAATAATAATAATAATAATAATAATGCTTTCTTTATTAACCACAAGCATTGGCATAAAGTATAATATTAAGGACAACCCAGGACGGTACAAATGGGCATTTCTGCGTGTAAAGAAAAAATAATAACAAAGTAAATAAAAAAAGAAACAAAGGAAACTTCACCAATAGAAGGGAGACTTCCGAGGGACTCTCTTGGAGAAAGCCCATTAAAAAGGCCATAGTGACGCTGACCATCAGGGCAATTACCTATTCCCAGTTCCCCACTTCCAATCTACAGGCGCATGCTCAGAGCAGGCCCATTCACTCGGGCCGCTCTCACCCATCTTTCAACAAATTGTTGGAAAGAGAGCACTTCCCTCTTGATCCTGATTTTCCTTTTCAAATGAAATTTGAAAAAGTCAATCAGGGCACCACCGAAGAGGTAAGTGCTCGTCTTCAGCCCTTTCAAACACGTCCACCACACGACCTATTTCGCCATGACCACCAAGCAAATAAAAACTGACTGCCCTTCCCGGCTAAAGGAAGACTGTGGGGCAATCCTCACGATGGACTCAGCTGATAGCTGGATCCGTCCTACACGCGACATAAACACAAGTCAGCAATGCTTGGACACTTGACGAGTGCGTGCAGGACGTTTTCGTCGCCTTGCGTGCATCTCGGACGGCCCGGCTGACGGCACTTCCATGCCTATAGCAAAGGAATTAGCAAAGGACCTCGGTAGCACTGCCAGGAATTTCTGGAAGTTGCCATGCACCCCGGCCCGAAAGTTTTCCCGAAGAGATTGGCTAGTTGATTTTCGTCGACGCCTAGAGTCTCCCCAAGGACGTCGTCGCTCTTTCCCTCCACTAATCCTCTATAGAACGCCAAGGTGGAGTTTCCACCGATCGCATCGCTCGGTTGGTCGAGGCTGTGAGCGCCTGAAGACATTCCAAACTCCAAGTGCTCCCTCTCGGTCTTCGCTTTATCCAGGACAGCAGCTCCGTCAAGGAGACGAGCTGGTGAAAAACGCGTCTAGCAAACAGCGACCACACCTGATCTTCGTCGCGGAAGAGGTGGAGATGCCATAGCCTGAGCGCATGTTTGCGCATCATCAGGCGGTCCATTTCCTGTCAACGCTCGCTACGTAGCGGGTGTTGACAGCAAATGGACCACCTGACCATCGGAGTGCGTCCATTCCACATAAAGCGAAAGAGCAAACGCTCCATCGCAGTCAGGCAACGCTTAGGACAAGGCACGTCCCAGCTTTCTCCGTCTGGAAGTCCGGACCGAACCAGACAACTAGCAATTTGACTGATCCATCCGTCTAGCGCCCTACAACGCTGTTGGACGGCATGGACCTGCCTCTTCAGGTGCCGAGTTGCAGGCCCACCGACCTTTCCTGGTTAATCATTGCTCCTGTCACCGCTTCATATTCTCTTAATGAAATGCCAGTCGACTCGATGCGTTTGGAATTCGATACCACTACGGTGACGTCGTCTGCATATGCTGACACAGTTATCCCGCATCCCAGTTCGCGCGCGACGCCCCTCAACGTCTCCAGTTTGTGCAGTAATGGCTCGAGAGTCAATACGTATAACGGGACGGAGAGGGGACATCCTTGGCGGACTGAGCACATGATGTTGAACGGTTTCGAAAGGTGACCGTTCACTCACCACAGAGCAGATGTCGCTTTGCATGGCAGCGATCCAGCCTCTGAAAGCGGACTAAAAGTCGGCCGCCCTCAGGACCACCGCCAGATAACGATGATCGACGTTATTGAAAGCTTTCGACTGATCTATATTGATCAAGGCCCCTTCCTTGCCAGGTTTGTTAGCTACCATCTCCACAATGTATTGCATGAGGCAGAGGCTGCCGTCGATGGATCTGTCTGGAATGGCACATGTCTGCGCCTAACCCATCAAACCACCGACGACAAGCGCCAACCTCTTTGCTAGCACCTTCGTCAAAATCTTGAACTCTGCGTTTAGCAGAGTTATAGGCCTGAAATTATCTATCTTGTCGCTCTTCTTCGGGTCCTTTCTCAGCAGCACTACGGCTCCTAGACTCACAGAGCTAGGAATTCTCCCGTGATGCTGCCAATTGCAGTAGACGTCCGCCAAGATGTCGCCGAACAAGTCTGACATGTTTACGTAAAGCATCCAAACCAGGCGATTTACCCACCGTGCAATCAGTTTTGCTACTCGTATTTCAGCGGCTGCTGTCGGCTTTTCGCAACACTCCGCCTTAGTGGCCAAGAGCCGCGGCAGTCGGTCGAGGTAGGAGCTAAAGTCCATCATGCAATCCGACCCAACGCAGCCCCCGAACAGCTGAGCAAAGTGTGGCTGAAAGGCCGCACACATTTGCTCGCGTTCGAGCAACATGTGCCCGTCGTGGTCCTCCAAAGACCGAAAGGTAGCTTTGTTGCCACGACGCACATCCACTCCTCAGGCCCATCGAAAGGCTTCGACCCCTCGTGTCTGAGAGCACGCACAATAGTTGTGCTGCTGCTGTGATTGCTTTCATAATTATGGCTATTCCTCTCTATGGATAACTCGATATTCTGTTTAGCGCACGCAATATTTTTGTCCGCCATCTTAATTTTCGTAGAAAAATGAGTGGCGTGTTTCAAAAACAAACACAGATTTGACCTCTAATGGCTTCAAGTGGAGCTAAACGACCCAGCTCACAAGGATACTGACTTCAAAACGATATCAAAATTTCAATGCAAAATGTTGAATAACAGTGAAAATAGAACAAACTTACAGGAGCGAAGTGAAGCCCGTCTTGAAAGACTGAACAATAATAATAATAATAATAATAATAATAATAATAATAATAATAATAATAATAATTGGTGGGAGCATCAACCACCTCCCATACTTGAAAAAGATCACATCTCAATCTTGTGGAACTTTAGCATCCAAACAGACCGAAAAATAGATGCAAACAGACCTGATATAATATTGAAAGACTTTCAAAAGAGGGTATGCCTGCTAATTGATATGTCTGTTCCAATAGACAAGAATGTATCTATAAAAACATTTGAAAAATTGAGCAAGTATAAGGACCTGGAGATAGAAATTGGAAAAATGTGGAAATTGAGAACTAAAACAATACCAGTGGTTGTAGGCGCTCTGGGAATGATACCTAAGGGGGCTAATGATTACTTATCGCAAATCCCAGGAAACCCGCGTATAGGAGAAATACAAAAGATAGTACTAATGGGAACTGCCCATATACTAAGGAAGATTCTGTCAATATAAGTACATCACAAGTCTAAACACTAAAGATGCATGTGTGAATATGTATGTTCTTTCTTGAACATGGCGGACCTTGTTGTCTCTTGAGGTCACTGGTTGTGACTTGGTGATAACTCGTATGAACATAAAGCAAGATAAATGCAACTGTAATAATAATAATAACACTTTCTTTTTTAACCACAACGGTTTACATAAAGTAGACATTAAGGACAATACAGGACAATACAGGACGGTACAAATGGGCATTTCTGCGTGTAAAAAACAAAAACAGAGGCTGTAATAAAAAAATAACAATGGAAAATTCCCCAATAGGGGGGAGACTTCGGAGGGACATTTGTGGCGAAAGCCCATTAAAAGGCCACAGTGACCCTGACCACCAGGGCAAGTGCCCTCTCCCAGTTTTCCACCTTTAATTTACAGACACATACTCAGAGTATTCACTCGGGCCATTCTTCTTTTTCTCTCACCCATCTTTCAACAAAATACTGGGAAGAGAGCACTTCCCTCTCTACCCTGATTTTCATTTTCAAATGAAATTTGAAAAAGTCAATCAGGGCATCACCGAAGAGGTAAATGCTCGTCTTCAACCATTTCAAACGTGTCCACCATACTATCTCTTTCGCCATGGCCACCAGACAGATACAAACTGCCTGCCCTTCCCGGCTAAAGGAAGAGGGCGGGGCAATCCTCACGATGGACTCAGATGATAGCCGGATCCGTCCTACACGCGACAGCAAGTGTTCGAAATAAACCCACAAGTCAGCAATTCTCGGACACTGGACGAGTGCGTGCAGGACGGTTTCGTCGCCCTGCGCGCATCTCGGACATGCCCGGCTGACGGCACCTCCATGCCTGTAGAGTTTATCCCGAACTGGCAAGGCTCCTCGGTAGCACTGCCAGACCAGGGATTTCTGGAAGTTGTCCATAAGACCCGGCCCGAAATTTCTTCCGAAGAGATTGGATAGTTGATTTTCGTCGACGCCTAGAGTTTCCCCAAGTACGTCGTCGCTCTTCCCCTCCACTAATCCTCTATAGAACGCCAAGGTGGAGTTTCCACTGATCACATTGCCCGATTAGCGGAGGGCTGTGAGCGCCTGTAGACATTCCACTCTCCAAGCGCTCCCCCTCGGTCTTCGCCTGACCCAGGACTGCAGCTCCATCAAGGAGACAAGCTGGGAAAAGACGCGTCTAGCAAATGGCGACCACACCTGATCACCGTCGAGGAACAGGTGGAGATGTCGTAGCCTGAGCCTATGTCTGCGGATCATCAGCCACGGCATGCCCAATCCCTCCACGTAGCGGGTGTTGACAGCAGATGGACCGCCTGACCATCGGAGCGCATCTCTTCCACAGAAAGCGAAAGAGAAAACGCTCCAGCGCAGTCAGGCGGGGCTTAGGACAAGGTATGACGGTCAGGCGGTAGTAGATGACGCACGCGATGTACGCGTTAGCCACCTCCGCTCGACCTTTCAGGGATAGCTTCCTGTCCGCCCATTTCTGGGTGAGAGAAGCCACCCTGCTCGTCACCTCGTTCCAGTTTTTATCCGTCTGGAGGTCCGGACCGAACCAGACCCCTAACAATTTAACCGGCGCTGTTGGACGGCATGGATCTGCCTCTCCAGGTGCCGAGTTGCAGGCCCACTGACATTTCCTGGTTGATCATAGCTCCTGTCACCGCTTCGTATTCTCTTAGTGTAGTGCCGATCGCCTCGATGTGTTTGGCGTTCGACATCACTACGGTGACATCGTCCGCATAGGCTGACACGGATCTTCCGCATCCTAGTTCGCGCGGGACGCCCCTCAACGTCTCCAGTTTGTGCAGTAATGGTTCGCGTGTCAATACGTACAAGAGGGACGAGAGGGGACATCCTTGGCGGACCGAGCGCATGATGTTGAACGGTTCCGAAAGGTGACCGTTCACTCTCACCACAGAGCAGATGTCGCTGTGCATGGCAGCGGTCCAGCCTCTGAAGACGGACCCAAAGCTAGCCGCCCTCAGGACTGCGGCTAGGTAAAGATGGTCGACCCTATTGAAAGCTTTCGACTGATCTAAATTGATCAAAGACCCAGCCGTGCCAGGTTCCTTAGCTACCCTCTCCACGATGTATCGCATGAAGTGGAGGTTGTCGTGGATGGATCTGTCGGGAATGGCGCATGTCTGCGCCTCTCCCACCAGACCACCAACGACAAGCGCTAATCTATTTGCTAGCACCTTGGCCAACATCTTGAACTCTGTGTTTAGCAGAGTTATGGGCCTGACATTATCTATGTTATCCCCCTTGTTCGGATCCTTTCTCAGCAGCGCCACAGCTCCTCGGCTCACAGAGCTGGGAATTCTCCCGTTCTGTTGCCAGTTGCAGTAGACGTCCGCCAAGAGGCCTCCGAACAAGTCTAGCATCTGTACGTAAAGTTCATAGGGCAGACCATCCAAACCAGGCGATTTACCCCTTGTGCAGCCAGTCATTGCCTCCCGTACTTCAGCGGCTGTTATCGGCTTTTCGCAACACTCCGCCTCAGTGGCAGAGAGCCCCGGCAGTCCGTCGAGGTAGACACTAAAGTCCATCCCTCGATCCGGCCCGCCGCTGCCCCCGAACAGCTGAGCGAAGTGTCGCTGAAAAGCTTCACACATTTGCCCGGGATCGAGTAGCATGCGCCCGTCGTGGTCCACCAAAGACCGGATCGTGGCTTTGTTGCCACGACGTGCCTCCGTCCGCCACTCGGGTCCATTGAACGGCTTTCGTCCCGTCGTGTCTGAGAGCACGCACCCTAGCTCTGACAACACAGCCTTCGTGCTTTGCATTGAAGAATTGGTCAAGGTCCAATTTCGCGCAGGTACGTCGGTCGCGATGCCTTTGCTAAGCGCCTCGTCTAATTTTCTAACTAGTTCTCTCTCTGCTCTATGTTTCTCTATTGCTAAAGCCTTACTAAACCTAATGTACTCTATTCAAATCGCTCTTTTCAGAGCAAACCACCACTTGTTGTTGACGATGGCCCCCGTCAACGCCCGCTTAACTAATTCGCTAATCCGGTCTCTGTAGGCCATGCGCGCTGGTAAGGACGCGTTTAGCTTCCAGTAGCCGGGTCCTCGTCTATGAAGCCTATCTAAGTCAAGCACACAGATCACAAATTTGTGGTCCATGTAGCTGACTATCTTGAATTTTGGGCAGCCTATGCTAGACCTATCTATTTCCCTACAAAATACTCTATCTAGATATGATCTGCATGACCCTATGCGGTTTGTCCAAGTCCACATTGGCACATTCGGGAAATCCAATCGGTACCTGTCAGACAGTTCAAAACGCCTGAGTTGGTTGGTGAGGCTCTTGCACCCTGCTCCCCTATCCGCTAATTCCACACAGTCCCAGCGTGCATCTAGGATCCCGTTCCAGTCTCCCACTAACACTAAAGAGCGGGACGTTCCAAGAAAGGTCTCCAGACGCCGGAAGAAATCAGGCCGCCCTGCTCCTGTCGGGGCATAGACGGCCACTAGCCTGAAAGCTTGCCCGTCTTCGCTGGTCACGTCCAGCACCACCAACTTATCTTCTGGGTCCAGGAAGATGGTCCGTATGGCGAGATCCAAACCTCTTCGAAAAAGCACAACAAGACCTCCCCCCCCCCGATCCAGGACGGCTGGGAGATGCGTACACATCGTAGCCGCCGAAGATCGGTGCCAAGGCCCGTGCTTCAGAGATTCTGGTCTCGCTGATGGCCACTACATCTATGTTTAGTGACCTAAGGTCTTTGAGCAGGTGGCCCTGCTTCCATGACGACCCCAAGCCACGCGCATTTATGCTGCCTATTCTGAGTGAGGTCATATTGAAATGGAGTGGAAATGATGGGAAAGACCACTTACCTTACTTCTCGTAGAGGAAGGATGGTTTCTCCATCCTTTTCACTGCTTGTGGCCTCCTCCGGATAAATCCTCCTGGAGAGTGCTTGTCGGAAGTCTCCGATGTCTTTGGGGAATTTTTGTTTTAGTGTCATGTACGTTTTCTGTGTGATGCGAGTGATTTGTATGTGTGGAGGTGGTGTGAATTTTGGGTTTGTTGTGTAGTCTTTTTCTGTGATGCTGGTGTTGTGTTGGATGTAGTGTAATAATTGCTTGTTGTTCAAATTTAATGCTGTGTAGTGTGTATCGTTTTGGTTGTTTTGTTTTGTTTGCGTTTGTTGTGGGTTTGTTTCTGTTTCGCATTTTGGTGACTTTTGTGGTGTAGGTGATGGTGGTGTTGGGGTTAATGATGGTGATGGTGTTGGTGTTTGGGTTGATGGGGTTGGTGATGCTGGTGTGGATGGTGGCATATCTGTCCTAACTTTTTTGTTTCTTAATTTATTTGTTTCCCTCTGTATTTTGTTTTTGGAGGGGGAAGGAAGAGAATTTTTTCATTTTTTGGTTTCTTTTTTTTTTCCGGATATCGTTTCCCACTCCTCGTCGTCACAATCTGTCTCCAGTTGTGATAGGCCGGGGAGTGGAAAATCCTCCACAGGCGTTAGTTTTGCTTGTGGCGTGGTGGATGGTGTAGGCGCTGGTGCTAGTTCTGAAGTGTTGGGTGGTGGTGGTGTTGGTTTTGCTGGTGGTGGTGGTGGTGTTGGTTTTGCTACTGTTGCTGGGGTTGTTGCTGTTATAGTTGCTTCTGTTGTTGCTGCTACAGTTGTTGCTGCCATCTCTGTTACTGGTGGTGTTGATGGTTGTGTCACTGGGGTGGGTAGGAGAGGTGGCCTCAACCTTTTAGCCTGAGGGCAGAAACCCCTTAGGTGGGTTCCTTCACCACAAACGACACACCTAGGTCTTCTGCCCTCGACAATTACCGTGAGGTAGCTGCCGTCAGTGAGGTCTATTACCTCTGGGATCTCCTCAATGCTATTTTGGTCCGCTTGGATCAGGAGCTCCATCCCAGATCCGGACCAGTTCTCCTGCTTTTCTTTTGCTATTGCTATTATTTTTGTGTTGGCTTCGATGCCGGCGAGGACGGCTGCTATTAGCCAGGGAATTTCGATGGCCGGTGGAACGTGGGTCACCCTGATCTTTACGAGACTCTGGCCACAATAGCTTGGGACGAGTGTGAAGTCGTCACTTCTTAATGGGGCCATGGACTGTTCTCTAGCCTCCTCTGGTGTTTCAAAGAACACGTCCACGGTTCCATACTTCTGCCCACGTCTGATGTGGGTTTTTCTTGCCCACACATGTCCCAAAGCTTTTTGGATTTGGGACTCGGATGCCCGTTTCACTCCGCGCGATTTTACATTTATTGTTCGATACGACACGGTGCATAGGCGCCGATGCTCCATTTTATTAGGTGGGGGGGTGAGGCTGACCCTTTACCCATCTTTCTTTACCATTTGTTTGGCATTTTCTAAATCCTCCTGAGTTACCGTAAATGCTTCGAACTGTTTTGCTACTCTGGCAAAACTGAGGGTGGTTTTTATAATGTCATTGTTGTTGTTGTTGCTATCGTTATTTGTGTTAATATTAATTTTAGTTTAAGTTGTGGTGGTGGTGACGTCAGTCGTCTTTGGTGGGGAAGAGTCCATTTTGATTGATTTCATTTCGACATCAGGAGTTAATTTATTTTTTTCTTCTTTTGTTTCTGTTGTCGCGGTGGTGGTGGGGGTGGTGGTTGTCGCGGTGGTGGTGGTGGTGGGGGCTTTAACACCTGCAGTCATTGGTAATGGCGGGAAATGAATGTCTGCCTGAGACAAATTTAAAATATTGCTACTGCTTATATTTTTTGTAGTGTTGGCAAACGTAGTAACATTTACAATGGTGGTGTCGGTGTGAGGTGTTAATTTGTGAGAAAGGCTTTCAGCTGCTTGGTGCAGAGGTGAATTAGCCATTTTTTTTCAAAGAAATTTTTTGATAATCATAAAAGTTTAAATTTTGGGCACAAGGCCCCAATCTTTTTGGGTGTCCTTTTCGTAAAACAATGTATGTGCGCTTATACATGGTTAACAATAAAAATTTTCCATAAATGGCAATTTTTAACAAACGGAAATAACAAACCTTTGCGGAGCTCACGATGATACGATTTACTACGTAGGTCGCCAATAATAATAATAATAATAATAATAATAATAATAATAATAATAATAATAATAATAATAATAAGCCTCTGTATGGAAAATACCCAGAACGAGCTAACAATCCTGATGTTGACAAAACTTTAACCCATCAGTGGTTGGCATCCTCTGGACTGAAATCGGAGACCGAAGGACTGATTATATCAGCACAAGATCAGTGTCTGCCAACAAAAAATTACCAAGCCAACATAATAAAAAATTGATGCAGCCCATTATGCCGTGTGTGCAAAAAACAACTAGAGACCATTGACCATATAATTTCAATGTACAGTCCTATAGCTCCAACCGAATACCTAAACAGTCATGACAGAGCTGCACAATACATACATTGGATAATGTGTAAGCATTTTGACCTGCCCCATCAAAAGAATTGGTGGGAGCATCAACCTCCTCCTATACTTGAAAAATATCACATCTCAATTTTGTGGAACTTTAGCATCCAAAACAGACCGAAAAGTAGATGCAAATAGACCTGATATAATATTGAAGGACTTTAAAAAGAGGGTATGCCTGCTAATTGATATGTCCGTTCCAATAGAAAAGAATGTATCTATAAAAACATTTGAAAAATTGAGCAAGTATAAGGATCTGGAGATAGAAATTGGAAAAATGTGGAAATTGAGAACTAAAACAATACCAGTGGTTGTGGGCGCTCTGGGAATGATACCTAAGGGGTCTAATGATTACTTATCGCAAATCCCAGGAAACCCGCGTATAGGAGAAATACAAAAGATAGTACTAATGGGAACTGCCCATATACTAAGGAAGATTCTGTCAATATAAGTACATCACGAGTCTAAACACTAAAGATGCATGTGTAAGTATGTATGTTCTTTCTTGAACATGGCGGACCTTGTTTTCTCTTGAGGTCACTGGTTGTGACTTGGTGATAACTCGTATGAACATAAAGCAAGATAAATGCAACTGTAATAATAATAATAATAATAATAATAATAATAATAATAATGATAATTATAATAAGGTATACAATTTTAACATCAGTCCTAACTGAATACACATATGACCACCTGATAACAAATGACCTATTTCCCATTGAGCAGAAAGGGTGTAAACGAGGCTCATATGGCTGTAAGGATCAGCTTTTGGTTAACAAAATGATACTGGAAGATTGTCATAATAGACACAAAAATCTATCAATTGCTTGGATAGATTATAAAAAAGCATTCGATAGTTTGCCACACAGTTGGATTGAAAAATGTTTAGAGATTTTCAAAATATCTCCCATTGTCAGGAGGTTTTTGTCATTCAGTATGAAGACATGGAAAACGACACTCCTTTTGAATAGTGAAACAAAATCACTGGAAGCTAGAGAAGTTAATATTAATTGTGGAATTTTTCAGGGTGACTCTTTATCACCGCTTTTATTCTGCATCGCACTTATACCATTAAATAAAATGCTCAATGAAATAAAACATGGATATAAAGTCTATGACAAGACCATTAATCACTTGTTCTACATGGATGACCTGAAACTATTTGCAAAAAAATGATGAACAATTGCAAGGGCTATTATCCACTGTGGAGCAGTTCAGTGATGACATTAAAATGGAGTTTGGACTAGATAAATGCGCCAAAGCAACGTTCACCAGAGGAAAGCTGCTGAAGAGTTCAGACATTAATCTTGATCGGGGGAACGTGATAAGAGAACTTGATCAAGAAAAAACTTACAAATATCTAAGTGTTTGTGAAGGAGACGGAATCAAGCACTCGACAATGAAGGAAAGGATAAGGAAGGAATGTTACCGCAGAGTAAGAGCAATCTTAAGAACGGAATTGAATGCAAGGAATAGGATCGATGCCATAAACACGCTTGCCATACCAGTAGTAACCTACAGTTACAATGTCATCAACTGGTCAAGCACAGAGATCCGTAGGCTCGATACAAAAATTAGAAAATTCTTAACCATGCACAGAATGCATCACCCTAAGGCAGATACAAATAGAATATATCTCCCTAGGAAAGAAGGAGGACGTGGGTTAATCCAGTTAGACATTGCGTTCAAAAACTGCAACAATTAGATTATCTACATATCTAAGGGAATCACATGATTGGATGATCATACACGTTTGTAAACACGAAAGCATCAAAAGATCATATTCCATTACAAAAGATGCACAAAGATACAGTAATGGACTACAAATTTCAGAAGTTCCATTTACTGCTGAAATGGAAAACACAGAAAAAGCAAAGCAGGTAAAAGTAACTGCAAAGAAAGAACTGCTACAGAAACTGGCTAAGAAATGGCAAGAAAAGTCTCTGTATGGAAAATACCCAGAACGAGCTAACAATCCTGATGTTGACAAAAGTTTAACCCATCAGTGGTTGGCATCCTCTGGACTGAAATCGGAGACTGAAGGACTGATTATATCAGCACAAGATCAGTGTCTGCCAACAAAAAATTACCAAGCCAACATAATAAAAAATGGATGCAGCCCATTATGCTGTGTATGCAAAAAACAACCAGAGACCATTGACCATATAATTTCAATGTGCAGTCCTATAGCTCCAACCGAATACCTAAACAGGCATGACAGAGCTGCACAATACATACATTGGATAATATGTAAGCATTTTGACCTGCCCCATCAAAAGAATTGGTGGGAGCATCAACCACCTCCCATACTTGAAAAAGATCACATCTCAATTTTGTGGAACTTTAGCATCCAAACAGACCGAAAAATAGATGCAAATAGACCTGATATAATATTGAAGGACTTTAAAAAGAGGGTATGCCTGCTAATTGATATGTCCGTTCCAATAGACAAGAATGTATCTATAAAAACATTTGAAAAATTGAGCAAATATAAGGACCTGGAGATAGAAATTGGAAAAATGTGGAAATTGAGAACTAAAACAATACCAGTAGTTGTAGGCGCTCTGGGAATGATACCTAAGGGGTCTAATGATTACTTATCGCAAATCCCAGGAAACCCGCGTATAGGAGAAATACAAAAGATAGTACTAATGGGAACTGCCCATATACTAAGGAAGATTCTGTCAATATAAGTACATCACAAGTCTAAACACTAAAGATGCATGTGTGAGTATGTATGTTCTTTCTTGAACATGGCGGACCTTGTTGTCTCTTGAGGTCACTGGTTGTGACTTGGTGATAACTCGTATGAACATAAAGCAAGATAAATGCAACTGTAATAATAATAATAATAATAATAATAATAATGATTTCATTTATTAGCCACAAGGGCCGACATGTAGGGGACAATACAAAGACAGGGACAGTGGGGGTTTACAAACAGGTCGAGTAAAAGTGCACAATGGCAAGACTAATTTAATAATGAAAATATAAAAATATAAAATAAACTATGCAAAATATAACAAAATAAATTCCCCGATAGGGGGTGGACGACCCTATGTTTGTTGTAGGTGTGGTGTATGCAATTTCAGGTATTTGTGTGTTTATTTGTACTTGTGTTTGTTTAGGTTGTTTGCGTTTCGGGGATTGTGGAGGTGGTGTCGATGTTGCTGATGGTGCTGATGTTATTGGGGAAGTGTCTGCGTTAGTGGTGTCTGTATTTTTTGTTGTGTGTGTTTTTGTGTTTTGTTGGGGCTTTTTTTTTTGTGAGTTCTCTGTTATTTTGCACTTTGGGGTTTTCCTTCATCTTCGCTGCTGGAAGATAAAGGGTCTGTGTCTGTGAGTGTCTCTGTGTCTGTGTGTGCGTTTATTTTTTTTTTGTCTATGTATATAGTTGGGGGGGGGGGGTAGGGGGAGTGGGAGAGCTTTCCTCGTTTTCTCCTTGGATTGGTTTTGGTGTTGGTGGTGATCCGGCTGCTTTTGATGTTGGTATCCGTGTTTTTGTTGATGTTGTTTTTGGTGGTGGTGGTGGTGCAGCTTTCCGTGCTGACACTGGCGTTGGCAACAAAGGAGGTTTGCGACCCCCTGCATTTTTGCGCTGAGGGCAGAAGGCTTGAAGATGCGTGGCTTCCCCGCAAACGAAGCAGCGTGGCCTTCTTCCGTCAATCATTAGTTGGATTGTTGTCCCGTCCTGCAGGCGGGCAAAATCTGGGATAATAATAAACGAGAACAGAGTCAGTCAGTATAGACAGAACCGCATGTTCCACAACAACCAGAAGATGCTGTTTGGACAGCTTGAAGGGAAAGAAAGAGGCAACGACTTGATCCCTGAGGCGGAACAAACTAAAACATTCTGGAGAGGAATATGGGAGCAGGATGTTAAACATAATGACCAGGCAGTGTGGATTGAGACAGTACAGAAGGAGATTAGTGAACAGGCACACCAACAAACTGATTTGAGTATCACAGTTGAAACTCTTAAGGGGCAGGCCAAAAAACTAACCAATTGGAAATCACCAGGCCCAGGTGGTGTGCAGGGGTATTGGATTAAAAATATTACATCCCTCCACCTGAAACTGACAACCATGTTCAATGACTGCTTGATGTCAGGTGAGGTACCAGAGTGGTTGACAAAAGGTACCACAGTTCTGATAATGAAAGACCGAATCAAGGGTAATGATGTTACCAACTATAGACCTATCACATGTCTGTCCGTAATGTGGAAACTGTTGACAAGCATTATGTCTGAGGAAATCTACCATTACCTCCACACAAACAACTTGTTACCGGACGAACAGAAAGGATGCCGAAAGAAGTCACGTGGTACAAAGGACCAGTTACTTATTGATACACTGGTCTTGCCATGGGATGGATAGACTACAAAAAGGCATTTGACACGGTGCCTCATTCTTGGATCACCAAAAGCCTGGAGATCTTCAAGGTGGCAGATAACATCAGACAGTTGTTGGGCAAAAGTATGAAGTCCTGGGAAACAGAGTTAACATCAACTGGAGAATCCTTGGGAAGCGTGAAGATCAAGAGAGGTATCTTCCAGGGAGATAGTCTGCCCCCTCTGTTATTTGTCCTTGCCCTGATGCCCCTGACGAGTGTACTGCGAAAAGTGAGAGCAGGATACAGGTTGGAAAAGGGAGGGCTTACCATCAATCACCTCCTCTTCATGGACGATCTTAAGCTCTTCGGGAAGAGTGAGAAGGAGTTGGGTGTGCTTGTTGACACTGTCCGTATTTTCAGCAATGATATATGTATGCAATTTGGTATTAGTAAGTGTGGAGTCATTGTGATGAAGAGGGGTAAGTTGAGCAGAAGTAACGGAATCCAGGTACCAACAGGTGAGATGATAAAGGAAATTGACTCTGAAGAAGGATACAAGTATTTGGGCGTTCTGGAGGCTGATGACATCAAGAACAAAAAAAAAATAAAGGAATTGATAAGAACTGAATACATTCGGAGAATAAGGAGCGTATTAAAGTCACATCTGAACAGTAGGAATGCCATAAGTGCAGTAAATTCCCGAGCTGTGTCTATTATTAGGTACAGTGCGGGAATTCTGAGATGGAATGTTGCTGAACAAAAAGAAATGGATAGAAAGACTAGGAAGCTATTGACTATCTACAACATGTTCCACAAGAGGAGTGATGTCGATAGACTCTACTTAAGGAGATCTGAAGGTGGAAGAGGTCTTATCAGCATAGATGACTGTGTTCTGATGGAGAAAAACAACCTACACAAATACGTGACTGATAGTAAGGAGCCAATGCTCAGGACTGTACTGAAGGAGGGGACAATAGGCCAGGGGATATCCAAGGAGGAAATAACTGTTTCTACTTTAGGCACAAGGCCAGCAATTACCCAGTGCATTACTGGTACTTTATTTTATCGACCCCGTAATGATGAAAGGCAAAGTCAACCTCGGCGGGATTTGAACACAGATCGTAAAGGGACGTAACTATGCTGGAAAGCATGGCGTCCGACCCTCTACCGATACTGCCAATCAATAACATCAAGGAGAAAGAGCAGCCTTCAGGAAAAATCCCTTCATAGTACCTTCTTTGAGAAAACTGAATTTAGAGATCCACAGACATGGAACTGGTTGAAAAGAGGAGACCTTAAAAAGGCTACAGAAGGAATGTTAATGGCTGCGCAGGAGCAGGCCCTCAAAACGAAGTGGTTGAAACACCATATTTACAAGGAGGAGGCTAGCCCACTGTGCAGGATCTGTGGAGAGAGAGAGGAGACTGTGGCTCACATTGTATCCGAGTGTAAACACCTAGCCCAGACTCACTAAAAGGGCTGGAGACATTATGTGATGGGCAGGGTGATCCACTGGCACCTATGCAAAGTAAACAATTTACCACATTCTGAGAAGTGGTATGAGCATAAGCCAGAGGCGGTGATAGAAAACGATCAGGTGAAGGTGCTGTGGGATTTTAGGATACAGACGGACAAGAAACTGGAACACAATAGACCTGACCTGGTGGTTGTGGACAAAGAAAAAAGATCGTGCCTGATTGTGGATGTGGCCTGCCCATTCGACACGAGAGTGCAAGAGAAGGAAAGGGAGAAAATTAACCGATACCAGGACTTAAAGTGGGAGGTAAAAATGATTTGCAACTGCCATGAAGTCAAAGTGATCCCGATTGCCATAGGCGCACTAGGGACTATCTCAAAAAGTTTCCAGGGATGGTTAAAGAAAATTGGCCTCGCCACGCTTTTTGGAACGCTTCAAATGGCATGCTTGCTGGGAACAGCAATAACCCTCCGATACGTCCTGAATATCTGAGGCTGCAGGTAGTGGCTTGATATTCATTTCAACAAACTTTCCAGTTAACTAACATCAATGACTGAGACTCAAAGTGTAATAACAACAATAATAATAATAATAATTTTATTTATTGGCCACAAGGGCCGACATGTAGGGGACAATACAAAGACAGGGACAGTGAGGGTTTACAATAAGGTCGAGTAAAAGTGCACAATGGCAAATAATAATGTGGCTGTTGTATATCAACAATATAAACAAAAACTTGAACATAAAGGAAGTTAAAAAAAGATGGCGTTAATGGATAATTATACAAAATCAACAATAACAATGATAACGACAAAGACAACATCGTTATCAACAACAACAACAGCAACAGCATAAAAAAAAATGATTTAATGCCATAAAAATATTTTTAAAAAATGAAAACAATCTTAATAGTGTAGGAAGGGCCAAAAAGGAAAATCATTTAATTCTTTGGGGAGGGAAAAATGAAAGAAAGATTTACATAGAAACTCACAAAACATACATACAAACATACACACAAGCACATATAGAAACCCACATTATCTCAGGCGCACACATTAATATATATACATATACTTGCACATAAACACTCATTCAAATGCTCGTATACATCTAATTATGCAAGCGCCCTTAAACGTGCAATGAACCACATGCATGTTTATACATTCAGATGCACAGACATCCAAGGTTTCGATCATTCATTTTGTAATTTAACTTGTATACGTTTTATTTTGATTCTGTTATTTTTCAGTTCTTGTTTCTCTCTGTTCATCCACGAATATAACACAATATATAATGGACACAGGGCAGATTGCTCATCACCTTCCTCTGCCCTATACTGACAGAGTATTATTGATACACCTTTCGTATGTATGTATGTATGTATGTATGTATGTATGTATGTATGTATGTATGTATGTATGTATGTATGTATGTATGAATGTACGTATGTATGTATTATGTGCGTACGTATGTATGTTTGTATATATGTATGTATATATGGCTGGAGGGATGATGGATGGATATAAGTGTGTGTATATATATATATATATATATATATATATATAAAGAGAGAGAGAGAGAGAGAGAGAGAGAGAGAGAGAGAGAGAGAGAGAGAGAGAGAGAGAGAGAAAGTGTGACGACAGAGAGTGTGAGGGAGAAATATAGAGGTGCGTGTCATGAAGGCTAGTGTGTGTCACTCTAGGTTGTACGATATTCAGTTCGATTCCCGGCGGCGCGCTGCATCCCTGATCAAGACGTTATATTTTGTTTTTTGTTTGCGCTGGTTAGAAAAAGGTACCTGTGATTTAAAGGGTCAGCCTTGCCACACACTATATCACGCTGAATTCACCCGAAAATTACGTTATGGGTACATGTGTCTGTGGAATGCTCAGTCACTTGCACTTTAATTTCCAGAACAGCCTCTTTCTTTGGTCAAACAACTTAATTACTCACCTTCAGAAACGACGGAGGTTCAACGAGCTATATCAATATAAAAAATTCTTCAGCAGTTCTAGTCGAACACGGGCGCATGGCCAGTTAAAATTCGCCTCTCTCTAGACATGGCGAGAAGTTTTATCTATGATTAGGCATCCGTTTGAGATCCCACCCACAACACAGACCTAGAAGCAAGCAGATTCAAGGAGATAATTAACTAAACCAGAAAAGGCAAAAAAAAGAAGAAAATAATAATAATAAAAAAACAACAAAGCCCGAAGAACAATATGATTCATGCCTCTCTTCTCTCTGAACATCAAGACAAACATCGGCAGAACATTCCTAGCTCTAGTAGATAAACACTTTCCACCAAGCCACCGTTACAGGGAACTATTCAACAGGCACAACCTTAAAGTCAGTTTTAGCTCAATGCTTAACATTAAATCAATTATAACCAGTAAGCCATCACAACCCAACCTAGCCAGATGGTCATGTAGGATCAGATATTTATGCCCTGTAGGGGCATGGAAGACAGAGGCTATAGTACGAGGTAACAGTGAAATACTCAAACCTAGACCACACCACTAACGGAACGACAGTTTAAAGAACGCTGCAACAACCATGGGACGCCATTTTGAAAATATGATAAAAAGTACATCACCAGGATCTCCAGCCATATATGGAAGCTGAAAGAGGTCTCTATTGATTACAACACCAGATGGAAGGTACGAGAAAAATGTAAACCCTATGTCAATGGTTCTAAGAGTTGTGTACCATGCAACACCGAGTGATATGGAAAAATGTACTGGATCCAAATTCATGCCTTTACTCGAGAAATGAAATATGTAAGTCATGCTTGCATAGAACAAAATATATTCTCCGGTTTTTGTCACCAAACATCCTGACAACGGATAACATGATCTAAGACCACCGGGGAACCATCCTAAGTTTTTTGGAAACCAAATAATGAAACGTTTCGGATAAAAATACTATCAAAATAGTTTACCTCTCCTGCACCAATTAACAAGGCGTATACGCGCGCGCGTGTGTGTGTGCGTGTATGTGTTCATATGTGGCCTTGGGCACTTGTGCACTAGTATGCACATGTGTGAAGAGGGGGAGGGGGTACGCGTGCATGTGTATGTATACATGTTTGTGTAAGCCTCATTTGTTCATTCCATTAGAATATCTTGGTCAGAATATGAACTTTTCAGACAAAACCTCATATTTAGGAATTTATTGAGGATTTATGTAAACGTAGGGCTTATTATTTTACTTTTGTTTTTTGTGGCTCAAGTTGCTGTCGAAATAATAATTGCGCATAAGATAGTTGTGATAAGTTGCTGGTTTGAATATGGTTACATTGGTATGTATCCCTAGGTGGGCGAGGATTGATCAGACTTATGGTCAATGGCATGCCAGCTGTCATCATCCAGTCCTTTTGTAAATCTAAAACTACATTGCACAATCTTTCCTCATTTTTCAAAGACTGATGTGTGTTTTGAGAAGAACTGAGGTACTACTTTTAGCAGATAGAGCATTCAACTAATTTTTCCATTCGTGTCTGTGATGGAAGTTAGTGTTCTGGATTATGCTCTTGGTTATGGTCCTGTCAGAAACAACCGTCTCAAACTAATCCGGTTGGATCTCCAAGCGAGGCCAGCCTAGATCATGGATGTTATCCAACCATTTAGCTTGAGATCTACCCCCAGAGTCTCCTACCGGCTGGTTTTTCCC
>OZ024742.1:90584987-90592487 GCA_964016885.1 Eledone cirrhosa | reverse complement strand
ATGATTGCACACCTGTGGATTGAACTTTGGAGTGTGAACTTTTGGGACTGTCCAACCTGGGATGTTTCCATTGCATTGTAATGGTCCACTCAATCTAGTGCGGACATAGCATCTGTTCATAAAAAATAAAAAATCTCATTCGAACACTCTATTGCTGAACTGCGGCTAACTGCAACACCTAAGGCGTTCGTGTGCTCCTGATATATTCCATATATCACCATGGGTCAACACTAGTGTCACCTTAGGATCTCTATAATAATATTATTATTACATGCCCTAATAATTACCATCTTGATTACCCTTATTACATCTTTTTACCCCCAGTTACATCTTTATAAATATGCATTACTTGTACTGATATGTGTATATATATGTATATATATATCCTTATATATGCGTCTCTTTTATATATATTTTTTATATATATTTTTGTATATATAATTTTGTGTATTTTATATGTTGTACGTATATCACTTGTTGAACATAGCTTGATAGCTTATGCATTTGCCAGTCTTATCTTTACCCACACCTTCCTTTATGGTGTATATTTTACTCCATTTTTTTTGGTGTATTGTTTTATTTATCTTCTGGTGTATACTTTACTTTACTTTATTTTATTTTATTTTATTTTATTTTTTATCTTTTATCTAATTTTTATTTGTTTTTTATCTATTTCTCATCTATTTTTTATCTATTTTTTATCTATTTTTTTATCTATTTTTTATCTATGTTTTTATCTATTTTTTATCTATTTTTTATCCAGCTCTTATCTATTTTTTTATCTATCTCTATCTCTTAACTTGTGCCCATCCGTCTATGATATGTTATTTGTATTAGTGTATACTGTATGTGTTGCATACGGGTGCTTGTGTGTAGGTGTATGCGGGTGCTCATGCTTATGCATATACTTGTATGTAGCTGTATGTTAACGGAACCCTGCCCAACTGTGAATGATAACATTTCTTATTTTTATTTTTATTTTTATTTTTATTTTTATTTTTATTTTTATTTTTATTTTTATTTTTATTTTTATTTTTATTTTTATTTTTATTTTTATTTTTATTTTTATTCTTATTTTTATGTTTACTTTTACTTCTTTTCTTATTTTACTCCTTTTACTTTACTCTTTAAACTCCTCCCAACTTATGGTATCCCCACATATATTCTTCTGTTTTGGCTTTGTCAATGCTTGTATACTATGTATTTACTCTTTATGCTCTGAAGAGTCCCACTTCTAGTGTGGACGAAACACTGTTAGCAATTAAAGATATACCTATGTTCTAAGCGCTCTTTGTTGTTAATTGTATTACGGCTCTGTCCTCTGACATTGAGCTAACCATATACTGCCTATTTGATAAGTGGAGTGTTACACACTCCCAATTCTCTCCCTTATATACATATATATATATATATATATATATATATATATATATATATATATATGTGTGTGAATGTATGTATAGTATATTTGACAATATACCGTATATTTAATTAAAAACATTTTGAAGACCTTGCGCTATCATTTTTAAAGTAGTGACTATGTCACTTACTTCTTCTTTTCGGCAAAAGAAGGGAGAGAAGCTAACAGAGTCTGTTTCACACTGTTCGTTATCCTCATCGCCTTTGCCGAAAATCATAGAAGCTGGATTCTTATAGAATTCCAGTAATAATCAAGAGCTGATTATACAGAGCGATTGCCGGTCCAGCAAAAATGAGGTATTAGGATTGGTGCCCTGAAATAGCGATGTATACATGAATGTATGTATAGTATATTTGGCAATATACCGTATGTTTATATATATATATATATATATATATATATATATATATATATATATAGTGGTAGAACACTGGAAGGTAATATCCGTAGTGGTAGAGCACTCAGTCCATGGGAGGAGTTAGGTAGAAGTGGTTACACAGCAGTTAGTTCACCATACCGAGAACAATGGTTTCACCTTAGCGGATCCTCAGCTCGTGATGGACAGTGTTCCACCATTATATATATATATATATATATATATATATATATATATATATATATCCTTCACCTTTTAACAATTGAAAGAATAATTCCACATTTCACAGTCCCCACAATTATTTCTTTCTTGACTCAACCGATAGTCCGATGTTCTCTAGAGGGACATGCTATGAAGTTTACTATAAAATATTAATTCAATGGTCATAAGTATTATAATTTATTTGAACAAAATTAGAGGAGATTATGAAGTTCTCCCCCGAGTAGTTGGAAACTAGTTCAACTTAGGAGCCACATAAATAAATAACAATAATGAGGTTTTCTTATTATAAGGGTATTTTGCCATAATTTTACTTATTGTTTTGTGATAGCTTTCTCGAGCACGTAATGTAAAGGTTACTAATTTTCGATAAAGCAAGTCTTAACTAATGAACTCTCATCGAGGTTTATCTGCACGTATATATGTGCGTGCTTGTGTATGTTTGCTCTACTGTGTATGAGTGTATGATTATGGGTATATTAGTGCCTAAACTGCATGTATGTGAATCTATTGGATTTCTTAAGTGAAATGTGAAGTCTGCACCTTTATATGCATTATATATATATATATGTGAGTGCTTTTGAAATACAATCATATTTCAAATTAATGACTCACACCACACACACATATATACATCTATCCATACATACATGCATATATATATATATATATATATATATATATATATATATATGCTATTGTGTGTGTTCGCTCTTGCTCTTTTTGAAATCTGATCATATTGCAAAATTAAAACAAGCCGTAACATGTATTCTGTGATGGAAGACAGGATATGAAAGTTACACTTAATATATAGTATTAATAATGAATATTAGCATCAGTTCAAAGCCACAGATTTGGGGGAAATGCACAGTCGAATAAATCGATCATAGTATTTGGCTGGTACTTACTTTACTTATTATATCGAATCTGGAAGGAAGAAATGCAAAGTCAATTGAAATTAGAGCTCCGATCGTAGAAGTGTGTAACCGGATATCTCAAGGTCTTTACTTCAGCACACAAGGGATTCTACTATTTATATATCAACTTCAAGCAGGATTCGGCGAGGCAATGAAAGAGCCTCAGTGTGGTTACTCAACCTGCTATAAATATCAGCGAAATCTCTCTCTGATGACATAAAACTATCTTAGAAAAGGATATATTGTTTAATGTGGTATTAGATTACCTGTACTTAGGAAAGAGATAGGGTAGTCGTGGTTGGTATGCTTTCGATCATAGGTCGTCTGAATTAGAGCAGACCTAGGGATAAACCTCACCACCGCTAACAGAAAAGAATAATTACGAAAATTATTCAGAGAATAGTAATGTAATTGTACAAATTATTTCTGATTTCAAATCCGAAAGAGAGTTTTCGGATTCATTGAAATAAGTGACAGTTTTTAAAATAAGCACCCTTCTACACAATTATTTGTGGAATTAAAACAATTTTTATAATTGCCATTTTAAATGGTTCTGTCGCTCTATTCAGTTACTTTCTATGTTCAAATCTTACTGGAGTTAGCGTTTCCGTTATCCTTTCTGAGGTTGAGAATTTGCGTCTATGTGTGTGTGTGTGTGTGTGTGTGTGTGTGTGTGTGTGTGTGTGTGTGTGTGTGTGTGTGTGTGTGTGTGTGTGTGTGTGTGTATGTGTGTGTGTGTGTGTGTGTGTGTGTGTGTGTGTGTGTGTGTGTGTGTGTGTGTGTGTGCATGTATGTATGTGCGCGCGCATGTCTATGTGTCCATGCATGCATACATATGTAATGTACTTCTGCATGTACGGATATATTTAGGTATATTTCAGTGTCTATATGCTTGTCTGTATATTCATATACGTTTGGCCAAATTTTTCTGTTATGTCTAGAATCTGAAAAAGACCTGTTAAATTTCTTAACAGTCTATTTATTACTTCATATATTAAAATGTTAAACTTAACTGTAGATGGTACATTTAAAGTGTCATCTTGTCCAACACCACTACCAGTTTCAAGCATTAGGATCAAGGCGTTAGGGCACTACTGCGTTGTTGTTTATCCTGCTGGAAATAGCAGCCATATTTCACTCAATTTACACTCTATTATCTTATAAGGAGACACGTTCGCTAATATGGTCTTGGATTTCCTGCACACAAAAATTAAGTGATGATCACGTCTGGAATGATTTTCATTATACTTCTGCTCCACATCAACGAAAACAAAAGCTCGAAGAACTATGACCAGGTTTTCGGTCAGGATATCATCCTAAGAATCATGAATCATGCCCCTCACTCTCGGAGGAAAAGTTCATGACTTATGCCTTTCCTCCTCTGACTAGTGTGTCGAACATATTAAATTTCGTTATTTAACAGATTATATATTCCGAGTTTAAATCAACCGGTATCAAATGTACTTTCCTCCTTACAAAGTTGATAAACTAACACAGTCAGGTACAGGTAGCGATCTAATCAACTGCTCACTCTACGTACATTTGTGTTGTTTTGCATAATTTGGAAACCATTATTTTCTTGCCATTCTGAGTTCAAATTCCGCTGAGGTTAACTTTGCCTTTCATCCTTACGGGGTCGATAAAATAAAGTACCAGTAATGTACTGGTTAATTTCTGGCCTTGTGCCAATAGTAGAAACAATTATTTTCTAAGTTAATTGAATTACAAGGCTTTCGATTGTAATAATATCAAAGTCTCAATGTCTATGTTAATTTCGGTATATAGTCTTACGTATATTTTTGCTTTGCTGAATTTATTATCACTCTAAATCTATATGTTTATCTAATTGCAATACATTATATACATAACAGATAAATGTCTTATATTGGAGTGGATTCATATTCTTTCATATTGACATAACGTCAACAGGGTCATTTCGATGCATTAGATGTCAGAAAAAATATTAAAATGAAAGGTGATAGCAAGTATCAATTAATAGCTGAAATATTATATCTGTGTGTGTGTGTGAGTATATATATATATATATATATATATATATATATATATATATATATATATATATATATATATATATATATGTGTGTGTGTGTGTGCGTGTGTGTGTTTGTGTGTGTGTGTATGTAAAAGGTAAACAGAAATAACAACACAATCGGTACAGTATATGGAAGGTATATATTAGGTTAAGGACGCTAGTCCTTCATCAGAAGAAAGAATGAGAAATAAAATAAATTGAGGAGACGGGCGGGATGGAATTGGAAAAAAATGTCTTTAGATAAAAATAACAGGTCCATTCATGTTGACATCTCTCGCTCTCTCTCTCTCTCTCTCTCTCTCTCTCTCTCTCTATATATATATATATATATATATATATATATATATATATATATATATATATATATATATAAACTGTTCGCAACAAATGTATAATGTATATGTCCCTAAACAGAGTTCGACAAGCATTAACATTGCTCAACATACAGAGTAATGTTTGTCGAGCAGATTGTCCATTACTTAAAGTTTCACAAGTGCAGAAACCTTTGAACCTTCCAACGCGGCTCTGCTGAGTAGCGAGGGAGCCAGCTGTTATGAAGGCGTCTGACTCATTCTATGCTATGAGAGGTTCGTTCTATTAGTCATTCTGGGTTATGTAATGAAGCCAACGGCTCAACTACTGTTATGGGATTTTGAACGAATGTTGAAGAAACAACTTTGACACAATGGACAAAAGTGATTTTCATTGCTTTCAAGTAATATTTACGAAATAGTGTTATCAAATAATGGCTTAACATTAACTAACTGGGAGTTCCGTTGTTGACGAGTATTTTTTCTGATGCATCTCAATTGTTCCCAAATGATAAATAGTCAAAGTATGATAAAAAGAAAGTTTCAGAATCCCTGGATCATTAATCCACAAATGTTACATTCAGTGAATATAAAACATGATCGTAATAAACTTATAACAGAAAAGACTGAACTAATGGCATGCAAGCTCACAAAACTGACATTATAAAGCATGTTTCTTCAGTTAAGTGTAAAAACATATAGGTGTTATAAAATAGAATTTGCAATAAAATATCCAAATTGCTTCTTCCGCCAATAAAATAAGGATATATATATATGCATAATTATTGACAACATAGCCACATATCCACGTTTCCTTTAATTAAACAATAGTTAAAAAGTATTTAGTAGAGAAGACAAGGAAACTATCTTTGATTTAAAAGACGGACAAGTGGCAGAGTCGTTAGAACGTCGGATACAATGCTTACGGTATTCAGGTCATCTGAGCTTAAATCCCTCTGAGGACAATTTGTTTTTCATCATTTCGAGGTCAATAGGTTATGTACTAGTTCCAAACGGTGCCTAATTATTTATCACTTCTCTCTCTATATCACTTCTTTCTCTCTCTGCATCTCTTTCACACATTATTTCTCAGGAAGAAATTGGCTGTTCCGATCTGAAGAGCGATGGTTTCATTTTGGTTTAAATGTAGCTATGATGGCATCCATACTACTCCACCAGGAACCTAACACACATAAGGTACTGTGCTTTAAATTATGATTATAATTCTTTCCTCTAATCAGGAGAGAGAATGTGTGTGGATTGTACACTCTAAACAGATATGAACACTATTATGGGGGAAAAAGTGTAAATACAAAATTTTTAAGACAAATAATTCTACACACATGTATACACCAACTCACACACGCACGCACACACACACACACACATAGGATACACACACACACACACACACACACACACGTATGTTATAGGTATTGTTACTATAATAATTGTTTCTACTTTTGGCACAAGGCCAGCAATTATCTCAGTGCATTACTGGTACGTTATTTTATCTACCCCGTAAGGATGAAAGGCAAAGTTAACCTCGGCGGGATTTGAACTCAGATCGTAAAGGGCCGTAACTCTATGCGTCAAAGCATGGCGTCCGGCCCTCTACCGATATTGCCAATCCACCACCCTTACTATAATAATATTTTTCAATACTAGATAATCAGTTTGTTTCCGGTACAATGGATCTAAAAATTATAAATATAGCGTGTTTTCTAAAACAGTAGGATATGACGTTGGTGGATTTAGCTACTATTTCCTGTAGGTCGATATACTACAAAAGGAATTTTCTGTGGTTTATTATAAAATAAGTTTTGTGGATATGTGATAAACAAACCCACTTTTTCTTCACAGGGAATTTAGGTCTATGGAATTCCTGTCCTGCACATGTTATTCCTTCACTGTTGAGTTGTAGGTGTTCACTAATAACATAAATGCCATAAATAGCTGCTTCCTCCAGAATAAAAATAATAACAATAATAATAAAATAATAAAATCATATCTTTGAAGAGGTCTACCTCGAAGAAATTCAAGTACGTTTGACAAACATTTAGTGCCTGCCAAGCATTAAATGCCTTCGCATACAACAAAGTATTCCTTGTTTTAGGCTTATCATAAATTTATGTAAATTCAGCATTTCATTCTTTACCCATTTATAGCCGGAGATATATGAGGCAATGTAAACAATGTTATAT
>OZ024742.1:90579987-90582487 GCA_964016885.1 Eledone cirrhosa | reverse complement strand
CACACCAATTGATATGTATATATGATAAATACATGCTATTACATTTGTCACATCAGAATTATAAAACAAATACAGTCACTACCCATGCTACACTGAACAGCAACAGTGGAGGTTTATAAGAAACATCTTATCTGGGTTAACTTACTACTATCTGTTTGTGTTCATTTGTTAGATTTCAGATGTATTATTTTGATAAGGTTTATATTTATACTTGTGTACATCTAGATACGAATTGTGTCAGAAAAGAAACAGAACTGGGGACGCAAAAAAAAGAAGAAAAAATTACAAAAAAATGTTGTCCACTTTGAAATAATCCTCCGGGAGTCTAACACACTTCCCCATTCTTCTCCACCACACCTCCTTACACTCCCGTAAGGTTTCTCCCAGGTTTCCCCATAGCTCCCTATTCACCGATCTCTTCATGGCTCGCATGTCCAGAAAACCGGTCCCCTTGTTGACCCTCTTGAGCTTGAGGAAAACGAAAAAATCACAAGGCACCAGGTCGAGTGAGAAAGGAGGTTGTTCCAGAATGGTGATGTTCTTCTGAGCCAGGAACTGCCGGATGTTCAGGGCGTTGTGAGCCGGCGCGTTGCCGTGGTAAAGCAACCACGAGTTGTTCAGCCACAACTCTCACCTCTTCTCGCGCACTGAACGAAGCAAATTCTCCGACATCTCTTTGTAAATGTCAGTAGAGAGCAGGGTAGGGGAGGCACTGTCTTGATAACGGCCACAAATCAGAAACGCGTCGACAACTATCCTCTACTGCTTCTGATGGGATCCGCTAGATGACAGCCGTCAGCTACCAAAATTCATAGTTAAAGGGCTTTCAAATGCCGGAAATTATTCAACCACCATACAGTGAAAATGTGCTACTTTTGCACCAGTAACATCGAATCTCACATCACCAGCAAACGCAAAAACCTTCCTCCTTACGGATGCACATGCAGAAGGCAAGAAGCAGGCCCGCTGCATCAATATTGCAAGACTCCAGCCTTAATATATGAAGCAGAACTAACGTCCACTAACCAGAACCACCAAACTGAAGCCTGGATTTATGTAGGAATGTCTGGCCCTGTAGACGATGACCCTCACATCAGGGAATATGAGATTACCTTTCGACTTCTACAGTCTTGCTTTCGTCGGCTTCGGGGACTCCGGACTAAAGGCTCTGGCACTTGGTCTCCTGCATATACTCGAAGATTAATGACTCATCAATGGTTTCCAGACGTTCGAAGACGTCGTGACACAATAACATGCGCCGCTCTTTCTGGTCATCTTTCAGCCGTTTGGGCACCATCTTCCCGCAGATATTCGGCATACACAAATGTTCGGTAAGAATCTTCAAACGCTGTGGAAGTTCATTCCCAGCTCATCTGCGATCAGTCGAACAGTCAGGCGACGATCGCCTCGCAGCACTTGCCTCATGAGGTCAACGTTGGCCTCAGTCCTCCTCGTTGAAAGCATTTTGCTCCTGGGGTCGTCTTCCACGTCCCCTCTTCACTCTTTGAACCTTTTGCGTCACTCGGAAATCTGTGAGCACAACATCGTCTCATCTCCGTATACTTGCTGAAGTATTTCGAGTGCCTCAGACGGAGCTTCCTCCAGCCAAACCAGAAACTTTAGCTTGTTTCGTTGATCTGTGTCCATCGCTCGACGGCCTAAAATTGAGGAGCTGTTAACAAAGGCGCGTGAAAAGACATGCAATTGCTGCAAAGGGCTGAGATCGCAGTTATATACCCTCCGAATATTACGCCAAACGGTGACCCAACCCGATAATTACGGCCCCACTCATAGCTCACACATCACACTAAGACCTGTTACTTTTATGACACATTTTGTATCTACAAACATCTCATCTGAGTCTACTCCCACCCAACACCGTCTCTCTAATTATATATATATATATATCGTATGTAAAATAGTTCTATCTGGGTGTAGATCCAGCGAATACACACACACACATATACATATACATGCGTGTGTGAGAGAGAGAGAGAGAAAGTGTGTGTGTGTGCCTGTGTGTATGCGTTTATATGTACGTATATATATATATATATATATATATATATATATATATATATAAATAGGATTTTGCTTCAAGCACAGCTTTATACGAATATGTATAGAAATTTCGTATTTCTAAAGAAACACGGTATGTTAACAGGAAACATTTAGGAAGCCGTAGCTATGCAAACACCGGGGTTAACGGCGTCTGGTGGTGTCCAGCAGAGGCAAGGGGGACAACCGTCTATGCATTTCAGGCTTGACTATCCTTCATCAGGACGGTCCCTCCCACCGTTTGCAACTGTTGGACTTGAGAACAGTCGAGAATATATAGTTTTCTCGTCTGTGTAAATGAGGTGATTAATCTCATTTGCATATGAAGCTGCATAAGTTGGCTCAACTTATAATAGATTAGAAATAGAATTTCGCTTCAAGCATAGCTTTATACAAAAAAAAAAAATATATATATATATATATGCAGAGGTTATATTTAATT
>OZ024742.1:90557487-90574987 GCA_964016885.1 Eledone cirrhosa | reverse complement strand
AGACTAAACAGAAAGAATGAATAGAATAACAACAACACCCAAACAAACAACACTGATCTAAGAGAAGTATAAATAAGTAAATAAAATAAAATAAAATAAATAAATAAATAAATAAATAAATACATACACAAGCACAATAACAACAAACACATAAACACACATTAGTCACCCAATCAAGAACACACATCAAACATCAAACAAAACACTATACACACACGCAAACGCATGCGCAAAGAAGACAAAATAAAATAAACAAACAAGCAAATAAATAAATAAATATATAGACAGACTGAATAAAAATGGCGTAGCCATACAATTCAACAGGAGGAAACAATAGCACCACTGATGATGTTGCAGATGTGCAACGAAAGATTTATGATAAACTATATATATGTGTTTGTGTCTATATTGTATCTGTATTATTTTTGACCGTCGGTCAGTCAATGGCAATATTGAGGACCGAGTATATTAGATTACCGATATAAAAGACACAGAAGCGAAAAGCGAAAACCAACCAAATAGTGAGTGTGTTCTGTTATTAATTCTGGCAATATTACACAAATATGACCCTCCCCAAGTATAACAATATATATATATATATATATATATATATATATATATATATATATATATATATATATATATATATATATATATATATTCATTAGTTAAGCAAAACAAGACCACACATTTCACAAGGAAGACATTATTTAAAGATTGTAGTTTAATGTAAGGAATGAGGAGTGTGAATATAATTTAATGTAAGGAATAATAATAGTAATGATGTCCGTTTACAATTGTTTCGCTACTGCATATAATGTTTCTGGATCAAATGATTATAGATCATTATTGATCTGGTTCAGATTAAGATAATTAACTTAGGTAAAAATGGATCAGTTCCTCAGAACTTCAAAAGATATAATGAAAATATTGATTAGGAATATAAAGTAAGGTAAAGAAAGATGGTTACATAAATGTAATGTTCCATATATTGGTATTTCACTATGGTGTCTTGGGTCTATCTATTGTCTGCTATAGGCGAGTAATATTCTTCTGTAGAGGCTGCATTATGCGAGAACTGCCTCTGCGTAACAAGATGGCCGCCTAAGGACATATTTACCTTACTAATTATAGGCGGGTTTTAGGGGAAGTAACTCCTCGAGAATTTAGAAATTGTAGGTGGTTTATAGCTAAGAAGTGCTAATGAGCTTGAGTGAGAGACAATGTAAAGGAGGTAACTTATAATTATCTAAGTCAGGGTTAAATATTTAACATGTTAGCTATAAGTAAAAGTGGGGTTAGATGACTATGTTGGGTCAAATATTCTGTTGGCGAAGGAATTTGCCCTTCGATGTTGACAGCTAATAGTTACCTCCTTTCTATCGTTAATCGGTAAAGGTCGTGATAGAGTTGTGTAATAGGCCTCGGTGAGACAGAGATCACAAGAGTTTCTTCGTCCATTGTGCTCTAGCCAAGATATCCCATGTTAGTGAGTGTTCAATGTTCGTTAATTTAAGGTTTTTAATGAGCCTAGCTAGAGATGTTGAACATCTATTGCTAGCGTCTCGGAAGGAAAATGAGTGCTCGTTATATCGTACCTTAAAAGGGTTAGAGGTAGAGCCAATATAGGAACTGGTATGTGATGCTGTTTTATATCCATACATACATACATGGGGGCTGTATATATCAATAGTTACTCCTACCTTTGGTTGCCATTGCTTTCATATACATTTACATAAGCGTTTAAATTCACTCCTCGAATAAGAGAGACTGACTTATATGAAATAGGAAGCACATTATACATGTCCAGGCAATGTAAAGATATACTATGTTTAATTGAAAGACAGGATTGTCACAGCTTGGATGTCTTACACAATGTCTGTTTACGTGCTGTTCAATACAGTGTGTAAGAAACGTATCTTCTCTGTCACCAAATTACAGTTGGGAGAGTTGACAAGATTTTGACAAAGAAGCGTCCACATGTACTGTGTCATGCGCACGCATTTACTGATCAAGAATATACAAGGATATTATTGTAAATAACGAAGAAGAGTTTGGTAGCCTGGTTGCAAACCTAATTAATTTAAACGAGTGTACATATAAATAATTTTATCTATTCAAAAGTTTATCACTACAGAGAAAAGTTAATTGGATTAAATCACATGAAACTACGCAACAGCATGTTCAAATAGAATACAACAATACATAATATTCCCTTTTATTCAGTCATGCATGCAATCCTCCTTTTATAATTTGAATATGTAGTCAAGCAATATTTATTTATCTGAACCAAGGGCAGGAAAATGGATTAAAGATGGGCAGAGAGGGGCAAAAGGTGTCACAAAAATAGTGATAGGGTAGGAGGGGAACACATATGAAAAGAGGAGGAAAGACGGCGAAAGAAGCAGGGGGAGAGTATATAGGGGTGGAAGAGAAGGAAATGGAGGACAAAGTAAAGAGTGAAGGAAAGGAAGGACGGAGATAAATGGAAGGAATAAGAGGAAAGCTGGAAGGAGAGACGAGGGAGTAAGAAGTAGGGATGGATAAACAGTGGGAAGCTGGGGAAAAGAAGGTAAAGGAAGAAATGAAAGAAGAGTAGGGAGAGAAAATAGGAACGGGAGGAAAGGTGAAAGTGTGGGGCGGAATGGGTAAAAGAAAGTGGAAGAGGGTAAAGATTGATAAAAATGGTGAAAGTGGAAGAAAGAAGTTGAAAGAAAGGGAAAGAGTGGGGAGGAAATAAACGCGAATAAACGCAGAAAAAATGGAAGGAGAAGGGGTAGTATGCTGCAAGATCAAACTTGGGGTCCTGGAATTCGTTCATATTTTCTGACTTTTAGTTGACTTAATTAGCAAATAGGTGTGGATACTCCGAAAGTACAGTAGCTAGAGTGACAAACGGTTGGAAAAAATTCATGGTGCTAGTACTTCTGCCGGTTACAAAGGGGTTCTTTTTCAGAGATTGTTTGACGTATGGGTACGAAGAGACGAAGGGGCTATAAGAGCGGAATTGGAGGAAAGATAGGGAAAGTAGGGCAAGACGGGGAAAGTAGGGGAAGACAGGGAAAGTGCGGGAAGATGAGAAAAAGGGGGAAAGATGGGAAGAGGGGGTGCGAGAGAAGAAGAGAAGTAGGGGAAGAGACTAAAAAATAGGAATGAGATGAGAAGAAGAGAAGGAGAAGGTTAGGAACGGTAAGAACAGAGGGATAGAAGGATGCGGGGAAAAGATAGGTAACTGGAAGAAACAGTAGGATAGGGGGCAACGGGGGAAACGGGAGGAAAGAGGGTAAGAAAGGGTAAAGCGGAACAAAGAGGGATCACAAATATTGTGGGGCCTGAGGAAGGAGTAGTGTGATAAAGAAAGGGGAAAATGTGTGGGAAAGCAATGAAAAGAGGGGTAAAAGAGAAAGGGGAAGAAAGAGTAGTTAAAATGGCAGAAAAGAATGAAGGGGGGGAATGGGGTGAAGTGAAGAAAAAGATGGGGCGAATGAAAAGAAGTGGAAGACGATGGTGTGGAATACAAAGAAGATGAATGAGAGGAAGAAGGGGAACAATAGGAAGGGGAGGAAGGGGTGGAAGAATGAAAGGAATAGGAATAAAGGGATGAAGGGAAGTAAACAGCAACAGTCAACTAGATAGTACTTTTTTTAATGGAACTTCTTTGCATTTTTTTTCTTTTTCAATCATATTTTTTTTTTGTCAAAAGTTTCATTGTGTGAGAAAATGAAACGTTTTCCATGTCGATATGATTGTTATACATACCATGTACATATGTATGTATGTATGTATGTATGTATGTATGTATGTATGTATGTATGTATGTAAGTATGTATGTATGTATGTATGTATGTATGTATGTATGTATGTACATATATATGTATGTATGTATGTATGTCAGTACAACCTGTCTCATGGTCGGGTCGTTGGCGACTAAACTGGCAACCCCACCAAGGTTTCTTGGTGAGGAGGGTGACTTTGGACATCCTGCAGGAAAAAACAAAACCTGTCAAAGGGCAAAGGAGCTCTTAAGAGTCAATGGCCATCCAAAATCACCGGGAGAGATGACCCCATAGCCTTTGTCAAGGCAGAATTCTAGGAGAAGGAAAACTCTGATATAACACCTGCAACTCTGATGGTATCCAATGATGTTGACTTGTTCTTTTTGGTAAATATCATCTTGGTTAAGAGAGTGGGACTGGCTTTGTGCAGTGCTTTGCTCACTATAAAAGCTTCACGGCACAGGCATTGCTTTATATCTGGAGATCTCTCTGTACTTGTCGTTACATGGTACCGTGGGCCCAACACTATGTGTCAATAATTGTCACAAGTGTAGTGTTTGTACCAGAGTTTTCAAGTCGCTGACTGGACTAAAAAGTCACACTCGTTCAGCGCATCGGTAGGGGTTCTCCTACATGGATATAAAGTAGTGGCCGTACTCGAAAACGCGTTGGCAGCCATCATGTATGTATGTATGTAACCCAGTACAACCTGTCGCATGGTCGGGTCGTCAGCGACTAAACCGGCAACCCCACCAACTTTAATTGGTGAGGAGGGTGATTTTGGACACCCTGCAGGACAAAAATCAAAACGTGAAAAAACGCGGAAGAACTCATAAGAGTCAACGGCCATTCAAAAGTGTTTAAATATGTATATACACATGTACATATGTATATGTATATGTGTATATACATGGGTGCATGTGTATGTGTATGCGCGGGGACATAGAAATAGTTAAACCACTGGGAGTGAAGGACCCCTAGCCTTTGTCAGGTCATTCTTCTAGGAGAAGGCAACTCAGGAAACTGGGATAACTCCGATATAAAACCTGCGGCTCAATAATTACCGATGATGTTGATCTTTTCTTCTTTTCGGGTTATAGGTACTGTCGTTCAGGGAGTGGGATTGGCTCAGTGCACAGTCTTTCGTCATTTTAAAAAATATCTTCACGCACAGGCATTGCACGATAGAATTAATTAATAATTACTAATAATAGTATATCGTGCAATGGCCATACTCGATAACGAGGGAGGAGTCATCATGTATGTATGTATGTATGTATGTATGTATGTATGTATGTATGTATGTATGTCAAGGCAGAATTCTAGGAGAAGGAAAACTCTGATATAACACCTGCAACCCTGATGGTATCCAATGATGTTGACTTGTTCTTCTTTTTGGTAAATATCATCTTGGTTAAGAGAGTGGGACTGGCTTTGTGCAGTGCCTCTGCTCACTATAAAAGCTTCACGGCACAGACATTGCTTTATATCTGGAGATCTCTCTGCACTTGTCGTCACATGGTACCATGGGCCCAGCACTATGTGTCAATAATTGTCACAAGTGTAGTGTTTGTACCAGAGTTTTCAAGTCGCTGGCTGGACTAAAAAGTCACACTCGTTCAGCGCATCGGTAGGGGTTCTCCTACATGAATATAAAGTAGTGGCCGTACTCGAAAACGAGTTGGCAGCCACCATGTATGTATGTATGTATGCATGTATGCATGTATGTATGTATATTCTTCTAGTTTTATAATTTCATAAATTTTTACCAATAGACAGAGAGTCCGTGTCTAATATCGATACAAGACCCTCTCAATGGAATTTACACATCAACTAGGTAGATATGTATGCATGTCTGCATGCATGCATATGTAGGTATGGATGTTTTTTGTATGTGTGGATGTGTATGTTTTGAGTTGTATGTGTGCATGTGTGTATGCTTTGTATCTGTACATGTGTATATGCAGTTATTAGATGAAAAAGTTTTGGAATGTTTTACATATTTTTACTGTTCCATTAATGGATTGTACTTGTAGTTTCCTAACTAGTTGTGTTCTTTCTGTTCCTGTAAAGCCGAGCTTCTCAAGATTTATATTGAGCCAGTTACTAACATAACCCAGTGCCCCAATAATCACAGGCATAAATCTGAAGGTGTAATCAGGGTGGAGTATCTGCAGAATTCTCATCAGTTCTGCATAAATATTCTCCTTTTCGCTAATCTTTGATATTATATTGGCATCTGCTGGGCAGCTAACTTCCATTACTGTGCATGCTTTCTTCTCCCTGTCCCATATCATGATATCAGGTCTGTTATGCCTGCCTTTTATTGGGGTTTTTACCAGAATATTCCACCACTACTCTTTCATATTATGCATATGAATGTCCTCCACATTGATGTAGCTTTTAACGTGTTTATTATCGGGGCTATCTTTTCTACGGATTGCATTGTACAGTGTTTTGGCTACTACATCATGCCTCGTAGGTAGATGGTACCGCGAGGACATCTTTGGACAGCTGCTTATGACATGGATGACATATTCGATGTTAATTCTGCAGAGTCTACACTTCTTATCATATCTAGGTGTTTTGCCTGCATCCCTATCTCTTTTATGAATCAGGTATTTCGTGTTGATTTCCTGTTCTTAGATTGCAAAGCGTATCCTTCAAAGTCGGAGCCAATATAGCGGTTGTTGGTCCAAGATAGACTACTTTCTTTATCTATATTACTCTCACTCTGGAGCTTCCTGGCAACATATCCATGCTTGATTTTTTGCTGATAAGCATGCAGTTTTTCATCCATGGATTCACTGCGGTACTGCTGAGCGACTTCCCTGGGTGTGAGTTTTTGATTATCACACAGGGAATATCTTTCGAAGAGTTCCTTCCCAACTCTCATGATCTTATCTGTTTCATGCAGATATACTTGCTCGAGAGATGGGCTCCTACGCTTCGAGGTTCGCAAATGTTGTCGGAGGTATATGATGCGACATTCAAATACTGTCTGGACTGATGTTAGGCCACTGCCTCCCTGCTTACGTTTCAAGTAAAGGCGGTTTATGTCACTGTTGATCTTGAAGTTACCGGTGTTGTTTAGTATTTTTCGAGTTCTTATATCGGATTTCGTTTATCGTCCAATTGAGTATTCCAAACGTTGGTGTTAGGACAGGCGCAGCAAACACATTGTGAGCCACTGTTTTGTTTTGCGCAGAGAGTTCCGATGAGCATATCTTTCTTAATCGGGTGTAGTATTCCCTGGTTACGCGTTCATTATTACAGATACCATTATAGGATATGTTTGCATCTATCCCCAGGTATCTGTAGCAGTCCTCATCAGATATCGGTGAAACAGTTAGGCCATTGATGACAATGTTGCTAGATTGGGTTGTTGATTTTCCCCGCTTTACAGTCATATATGAATGAGCATTTATCTTGGCCAAACTCCATTCCTATATCCTTTGAGAATGTTGTAACCAGGTCAAGAATTTTCTTCATCCCATCCATGTTCTTGGCATAGAGTTTCAGATCATCCACAAAGAAATTATGGGTTAGGTTCGTATTTCTGTCCTCCTGTGAGCCAATGGTGTATCCTTCACATTTCTTGAACAGAAAGGACAAGGAGTTTAATGACAGGATAAATAATATCACAGAGAAACTGTCTCCCTGAAATATACCCCTGCGATATTTTATTTTATCAGTGAAAATAGAGTCCTCCTTCTCTGTCTTTAACTTTAGGATAGTAGCCCAAGAAGAATACAGCTTTCTATGGCTCTGATAATAATGTCTTGGACATTAGCAATTCGAAGGGCTTCTATCACCCAAGAGTGGTGAACAGAATCGAAAGCTTTCCTGTTGTCCAGCCAGACTGTTGCCATATTCCTCTTATGTTGTCGCACCTCCGACATCGCAGTTTTGTTGATTAGGAGTTGTTCATCACATCCCCAAACCTCTTTCGTTCCAGATGCTTGTTCATCTGTGATGATGTTCTTTGCCTTTCATCCTTACGGGGTCGATAAAATAAAGTACCATTAACATACTGGGTAATTGCTCGCCTTGTGCCAAAAGTAGAAACAATTATCTTTACAGTGATCTTGGAGGAATAGGTTTAGGCAGGCTGTATACAACTTATACATCAGATTCTGGCATGCAATGGGTCGGTAGTTTTTTGCCAAATGGGTGTCTTTGTTCTTGGGGACTAGTAATGTTTGTGCTAATGTCAACCATTCTGGTATAAGTGTATCTCCCTTAAGAACTTGTTGGTAGAAGTCGGTGAGATAACTCCAATAGAATATCAGTTTTTTGTACCAGTAGCCGACAATCATGTCTCTTCCTGGTGTTTTCTTATCTTGGAGTTTTCCTATCACAGTCTCAAGAGTACCCTTACTTATTTCGTATGTTTTTGTTGTAGTGTAGGAGCAATAGTTCTTTTGGATTTCTTTTAGCCACACTGCATCTTGGTTGAAATTCTTCTTTTCACTACATATTTTTCTCAAAAAAGAATGTCTCTCTGGGATGGGGCCTCAGTGACACTTATTATTTTGCCCTTCGTATCTCTATAGACTGATGTTTGGTTTCGTCTGAATCTTTTATTAAGCACTTTTCTTTCATCTACCTCTTCAGGTATCGGTATTTTTCGCTGACAGCTCTCAATTCTTGTTTGACGGTGATGAGCTTATATTGAAGAGTTCTGGTTCTACTGTTACCAAACATCGTCTCTATTTTATTTTTCACTCTTTGTTGGTGAAGAGTGAAGTTTTTTGTGTTTGTTTGCATGTAAGGAGCATTGTCACATATCCTATGTTTTTTCGTAGGTCAGCAATCTTTTTTCTATTTTAGTTATATATGATGGTATTTTTGGTGGTGTTCTGTCCTTGTTAATATCTCTGCTATCACCAAGATAATGCTTCACTGTCGTTGCTAAGGCATATAAACAGGCGTTGATTTGCCAAAATGTTGGGGTTTTTATCCGTCGTAAATATTCATCCCCTATTTCGTCAATAACACATAATATCTCATTATTTGTTTTTTTATTAAATATTGTCGTTTTAATACGTTCAGCAAGAGAAATGTTTATACATGGAAGATTTCGTTGAGGGAAATTTTCAATTGTTTATACTTTTGATTATTATCATTATCGATAGTATTTTCCACAACACTCGAGGTAGAATCGGATGGTACACCTGGTGTCAAATTTCTTCGATTATTATTATTATTTCTTCGATTATTATTATTATCGATGGTGTTTTCCCCAGAATTCAAGGTAGACTTAGATGGTACACGTGGTGTTAAATTTCTTACAGGCATAGTTGTTTCAAGTCACTGTTCGACCTGGCTGCTAGGAAGTCTAGTAGCATGGCGACCTGTAGCACGTGTTGTTGATTCCCTGTTTGTTGTGGGGGACTTACAATTAATAATATTTATCTTATTTTTACGTTCAACAAAATCGCTTGTTGGCGTAATTGTTTCGCTGTGAAGTGATATGGCTCTGGGTGTATTTCGTCCCAGTGTAGCTTCATTTTGTTCATACAGCCAATGTAGGGATTGTTTTTTGCCATTTTATAACAATTAAATAAATCACCATTAAGTTCGCAACTCAAAGAGAAATGCAATGTATAATTTCGGTTTCTTCTGTAGCTACAACTGAATAAATTGTGTTTACCTTTCTCGTTTTTCTTCGGTATTCCACTAATGTTGTTGTGTTCAGCCATGCTGTATGTAGCAAATCCTTGTAAAATGAATTATGTATTTAGTCGTATATCTCTACCAATTCGAATAGACGGTGTCTTCAGTGGATATAGTTAGAAGTATACCCAGTTATTCAACATGACTGGTAGTTGTGGCATTACTGTCGGAGATAGTATTCATCTTAAATCTAATGAATAGTCTCCAACACCAAAATATGCGACTGATCGCGTTGACTGACTGACTATATATGTATGTATGTTTTGTTTTTTTGTCCTCCTCACCCGACCATGTGACAGGTTGTACTGGGTTACATGTTACCAGTAGCACTCAAGAGTGACCCAACATAGACAAAGGGCGGAAGAACTCATAAGAGTCAACGGCCATCCGAAATTGTGTAATTATGTATATAGACATGTACCGCTCGGTTAAACCACTGGGAGTGAAGGACGCCTAGCCTTTGCCAGCCATTCTTCTAGGAGAAGGCAACTCAGGAAACTGGGATAACTCCAATATAAAACCTGCGACTCAGTAGTTACTGATGATGTTGATCTTTTCTTCTTTTCGGGTTATAGCTACTGTCGCTCAGAGAGTGGGATTGGCTCAGTGCACAATCTTTCCTCGCTTTAAAAAATATCTTCACGCACTGGCATTGCACGATAGAATTAATTATTAATTATTAATAATGATATATCGTGCAATGGCCATACTCATGTATGTATGTAAGCATGCATGCATACATACATACGGAGAAATACTCTCTTTGGTGCCTAGGTGCACAGTTAACCCAGAGAGAGTTAGAGACACTTAATTCTTGTTACGATACCATTCTAGGAGAATGAAAACTGATGTAAAACTTGCGACGCAATGACAACCAATGAAGTTGACCTGTTCATGCTGCTACAGTTCTTCGGGTAGTGGGATTGCTCCAGTGAATGGATTTTCCTCGATTAAAATGTTTCAAGGAGAGCCTTCACTTCATCTAAACAATTAAAACGTTGTTACGTGACAAGGACTTTTCTTTTTTCTTTCGCTGCAACATACGCTAAAAGGAATCTAGGTCCTTGACATGATTAAAATGCTATGTTCGTGCTACATATGTACGAGAAAATGGTCATAGCTTGGCGATTGTTGAAATTGAGATGCAGCTAATATGTATGTATGTATGTATGCTTGTATGTATGAATGTATGCATGTATGTTATCGCATGGTCGGGTCATCGGTGACTAAACTGGCAACCCCACCAATTTACTTCGTGAGAAGGGTGATTTTGGACACCCTGCAAGACAAAAAACAAAACCTGACAAAACGCTAAAGAACTCATAAGAACTCATAAGAGTCACCGGCCATCCAAAAGTGTGTAAATATACATGTGTATGTATATATATATATATATATATATATATATATATATATATATATACTTATATATATAAATATACACACACACACACACACATATATATATATATATATATATATATATATATATATATATATATATATATATATATATATATATATATATATATGTGTGTGATTCTTAGCCATTTTTTAATCCAATTTTGGCGCGATCGGCTTGGAATACTAAGTGTCTATTTTTGAGTTTATCTCCTGATGATTCCGAACTCAATGGATTTCCTATTAATAGGATATCTAAAAATACGGATGAAACCATGGTAGGGATGGTTACGGTATGTACACAGTTCTTCTATGTTTGATTTTACACCGAATTACATATGGTTAATTATGTACTTGGTCGATTTATGCATGCTGTCGAAATGTTGGATAAATAACCTGCTGTGGATACCGCGAAGAAGCCACTCTCGTGTATTTGCCGGAGATTTCTTCATAGGAGCTTTTATCCTTATGGCTTAGTATAATTGATTTTTTATATGGTTGATTGTGCTGTTTGGCAGAGGAAATGGAGTATATATTTTGTTTATCTAATAATTCTGTAGACATGATTTATAATAATTATATATATATATATATATATATATATATATATATATATATATATATATATATATATATATATATACATGTATACTTATGTATATATACATGTATACTTATGTATATATAAGTGCGGGGACATAGAAATAATCAGGCTGGATACCTGATCGCCCGGATAATCCACTGGGAGTGAAGGACCCCAAGCCTTTGTCAGGGCATTCTTCTACGAGAAGGCAATTCAGGAAACTGGGATAACTCCGATATAAAACCTTCGGCTCAGTAGTTACCGATGATGTTGATCTTTTCTTCTTTTCGGGTTATAGCTACTGTCGCTCAGGGAGTGGGATTGGCTCAGTGCACAGTGTTTCTTCACTTTAAAAAAATATTTACGTACAAGCATTGCACGATAGAATTAATTGATAATTATTAATAATGCTATATCGTGCAATGGCCATACTCGGTAACGAGGGGGCAGCCTTCATGTGTGCGTGTATGTATGTCTGTCAAAGGGCAAAGGAGCTCTTAAGAGTCAATGGCCATCCAAATCACCGGGAGAGATGAACCCTTAGCCTTTGTCAAGGCAGAATTCTAGGAGAAGGAAAACTCTGATATAACACCTGCAACCCTGATGGTATCCAATGATGTTGACTTGTTCTTCTTTTTGGTAAATATCATCTTGGTTAAGAGAGTGGGACTGGCTTTGTGCAGTGCCTTTTCTCACTATAAAAGCTTCACGGCACAGGCATTGCTTTATATCTGGAGATCTCTCTGCACTTGTCGTCACATGGTACCATGGGCCCAGCACTATGTGTCAATAATTGTCACAAGTGTAGTGTTTGTACCAGAGTTTTCACGTCGCTGGCTAGACTAAAAAGTCACACTCGTTCAGTGCATCGGTAGGGGTTCTCCTACATGGATATAAAGTAGTGGCCGTACTCGAAAACGAGGTGGCAGCCACCATATGTATATATGCATGTACATTTGAGAGATATGTGTATAAGAGAGCTATATGGAGCAGTGATAAGGAACCGATACAGGAATAGAGAAAGTTTATCGTGACAAATACTAAAGAAATATTTTCCGCTCTAGGAAATAAAAGTGTTGTCCTTACCAAAGAAATTCCTCTTTCCTTTCTATTCGTCACTTATTTATCAGTTTATTACTTCCTTACAGATAATTGATTTCATTATTTATGTATATATGTATATGCATATATATATATATATATATATATATATATATATATATATATATATATATATATATATATATATATATAAAACATGGGAAGAAAGAGGGAAACTGCGTGGTTGCACATGGGTTACATATTATAAAATTAGTCCCTCATCAGTGATTTGCCAACCATCATTGGTATTTCATCGCATTAAAAATCATATACCTCAGGTTGGTGCGAGCAATAACTAAAATAAGCTATTGGGACAAGTGAGTCGCGTAAAGCGAGTGAGACAAGTAAACAACATAGAAGGAAAAGCAAACCGAAGGTAGGAAAAAAGCAAGCAACATGATGGTTATCCGAAGGAAATGTGGTAAGGAACCAGGTGGACCATAACGCACCAAAGTACTCAATACTTAAGCTCTGCCGTCGGGGTCATACTTGTTCCTATATATATATATATATATAGTTTTAATATAGATGAGATTCTACAGGACTAGAACTGTTTCATTCTTTAGAAATCATCAGAAATCTGGGTATCAAAAAATAAGTATGGTATTTATAGGTCTCTTCAGGTGGTAGGAGAGGGTAGGGAGTGGGATGGGTGTAGGTCATAGGTTGATAGAAAAGGGAATTCATTAAAAGCTAATTCTTCAAAGCTATAGTTTAATTTTAGAGTAACAAAGGCAGAAAGAATTCTATAAACAAGTTCGGGATGGGGTGCCATTCCTTATTTTTAAGTTTCTGAGTTTCCTGAGTTTCCTTGTCTTAGAAGAATGCCCTGGTGGTTTAACATACATCCATACATACATACATTTCTCAAAAAATGGCTAACTAAATACGCACGTTTTTCTTTTCTCAAATTTTTTTTCTGTTCCTTCGTCTCACCCTGTATCTTACAATTTCATTTTTTCATTTTTCATTTTATCTTCGGATGAAGGACTACTTTCCGAAATGTTAAGACTCTTTTCCTTCTGTATCAAGCGTTAAATTAGTATATTTCTTCATTGTATTGTGTTGTAGGATTTATTGTTTCTCGTTTACGTTTTGCATTGTCAACTCGCCGTTGAAACGCCGGGTACAAACCCTTCACTATACATACACTCTACTTTCCCAAGTATCCAATACCTAACTGAATATGGTCGTAATATTCTAGTAACTCCCAATATCTCCCTCATCTCTCTCTCGTTCTCTCGCTCTCTCTCTCTCTCTCTCTATATATATATATATATATATATATATATATATATACGAAGGCCCAAATCCAAAAAGGACTTCATAAGGGTTGTATATATATATATATATATACAGAGAGAGAGAGAGAGGCGTGGGGAGATATTGGGAGTTAAGAGAATATTATGACCATATTCAGCTAAGTATTGGATACTTGGGAAATATATATATATATATATATACGAAGTCCCAAATCCCAAAAGGACTTCATAAGGGTTGTATATATATATATATATATATATACATGCGCTAACGTTATGCCTTTCTATTTTCTTAAGGCAATATTTTGTCGTAAGCTTTTTGAGATAATTGCTTCTCCGTCTATAAATTAATATTTTCTCAGATTTAGATGATACCGCTTAGGGTGAAAGCAGAAATTGTTTGCTAAGACTTTTAATCTGTACTACTACTACTAACAACAACAACAACAACAACAACAACTGTTTCTACTTTTGGCACAAGGCCAGCAAATTAACCAGTACATTACTGGTACTTTATTTTATCGACCCCTTAAGGATAAAAGGCAAAGTTAACCTCGACTGGATTTGAACTCAGACCGTAAAGGGACGTAACTATGCTGGAAAGCATGGTGTCCGACCCTCTACCGATACTGCCAATTCATCGCCCTACAACAACAACAATAATGATGATAAGTTATATATATATGTGTGTGTGTGTGTGAATATATATATAATTACACACATCGACACACGCATCTATATATATATTTACGTATTTATATATTTATTCATATATAAATACATAAATAGATAACTACATTTCAGTAAAGAGGAACTGATAGATGTGTAACAAGGGAAAAAAATCACTCCCTATGTTAATGCAAATACAACAAGCATATTTACGCCTAACCACAAATATATGCAAGGAACTTTGGTGTGTATAAGAAAAGAATTAGCATCCTTTTTAACGTACAAATTAGTTTCCTTTTCACGATAAATTCTCTGTGAATTGTTAAAGTTCGCTTAAGGTGGGTATGAAGTTTTTTTTAACGATATTTATCTTCGATATCTTTAGGTACAAGTCTGCAATAAAGATATCTAGTCCATACTCACATGATTTTAGGATCGTTCCCACTACACACTTTTTTTTAAAATTTGTGTTCCTGAGTCGAGATTAGCTTTGCGTAAACAGAAACTATGTTAAAAGTGTCGTACAACGTACAATGATATTGAGAATTAGATTAATACGCCTCTTAGGTAAAAATACCGAGGGTTCGGTTGTCTTTAGCGGAATCTTCCATGGTACAGTCATTCGGGTAAAACATCAGAGATGATATCACTTGATCGTGTAGTAACCAATGAGCCGAAGTTTCTTCCTTTGTCTAATGTATATATATACGTCCACTAATATGCCCACTCTGCATCTTACCATACATCGAGTACTGCTTTGATTTGTCGGCTTCCCGGACTCAGTACCACAGACAATCAATATATATATATATATATATATATATATATATATATATATATATATACTATAATATAGTTATACTTGGGGAGGGTCATATTTGTGTAATATTGCCAGAATTAATAACAGAACACACTCACTGTTTGGTTGGTTTTCGCTTTTCGCTTCTGTGTCTTTTATATCGGTAATCTAATTTATTCGGTCCTCAATGTTGCCATTGACTGACCAACGGTCAAAAATAATACAGATACAATATAGACACAAACACATAAATATAGTTTATCAAAGTTCTTTCGTTGCACATCTGCAACATCGTCAGTGGTGCTATTGTTTCCTCCCGTTACATTGTATGTCTACGCCATTTTTATTTAGTCTGTCTCTATATTTATTTATTTATTTGTTTGGTAGAAATATCCAAGAGTAAGAGCACCCAGGCCATAGGACGAGTTAAGTATAATTAGTTACAACAGTTACATATACAGGTACTTAAGTTTAGTTGGGTTATAGACCCCAACTCATTCAGCCTGTTACATAAACAAACATACCCATCTTTGTTTATATAACAGACTTAGTAAATTGTAGCGTATAACCCAACGAAACTTAAGTAGTTGTAATTGTCACTGGTGTAACTATGGTGAAATGCAGAGGGGTTGGGTATATTAATGAGGTGCAGGACCAAGAACGAGTTCGTGAGGTTTCAGCTTGTTACCTCCCCAAGCATCTCAGATGTTACAAGCTGAACCCATCCAAGCTAACGGACATATAAATACTTCGTTTTTGTATTTGTTTTGCAAGGTTTTGTTATTATCTGAAAATGTGTCTTGAAACAGATATTGTTATAATTCGGGAGTGCCATGCTGCCAATAAAATAAAACACACGCACCAACCTGTAGAATTTCACTTTAATTTATCATTAAAATTTCCCAGTCGGTTATTTTAATAACCGAATGTTTGTTTAGTTGTTAATTATCATCAAAGCTCTTTTGTCACACATTCTGTGACCTCCTCAGTGACTACGTTTGTTGTAATTTTTTGTTTTATCCTACACCATCTTATTTTTGTGAGCTGTGTACTTGGGCTGCGCAAGCGTTATATCCAGTTTTGAGTTTTGTATTTTTCTTTTTTCGTTTTTATTGATATATTTATTTATTTATATATATCCTCTCTTTCATACTTGTACTAGTTGATTACTTGTTCTATCTATCTGAGTCTGTTTTCTTTTTTAGTTTTATTAGTTTAGTTCCTGCGTATCTATGTTTGTCTATCTTGTCCTTAGTTATTTTGTCGTGAGGTTGTTCCTATTTCACTGGTGCTTTCTGTTTAGTTTTGGTTGGAGTTCGCTTATGATTGTCACTTTTGTAATCTCTCGGAGCATTGCCTCTATTCTCTGCGTGGTTATAATTTTTATATCGATGTAATCTAATGTGCCCCCATGTTCTATACTGGCATGTTGGTGGAGTAGTGATGAGTTTTATTCATCTTGGAGTTCTTGCCAGTGTTCTTTTAAAAGAACACTGGCGAGAACTCCAACTGCTACATGCGTTTTTTTTATTGACAGCATGATCTCCCAAATTATAAAAATACATATGAATAAATAAAAATACATATGAATATATATATTATATATAGAGTTATAAACTCAAATAGTCTTTTACAATTAAATAGCTCAAAGAAAGGAATATTTCTGAGCCGTGTAATACAAATGAATATATGATAGGGATAAACACTAATACAAGTATACATGTGTTTGCATTGCAAATGATCATGTTAGCTAGATTGAAAAATACTAATTAAAATAATACGGTTTGCCTGTCTCGATTCAAAATAATAAATCAATGAAAACAAACTTATATTGGCAATAGCCGTGATACCTGGACAAATTTTGAATTTTGAATTTTGAATTTGTTTCGCAACAATTAAGTGAAAGTTCCTATTCCTGTGCTCTTCTGCAGGTATCCAGAAATTGGTAAGATTCACTTCAAAATACTTAAGAAGACTGAGAGAAAATGTTGTTGAACGCACATGTGTCGCAGCGCCTAGCACGTTCCATACTCGTGCCGCTAAAAATAGCAGCCGGTTTATGGGACTAAAAATTAGCTTACGTATGTAGCCGAGAATATTATATATAGAGTTATAAACTCAAATAGTCTTTTACAATTAAATAGCTCAAAGAAAGGAATATTTCTGAGCCGTGTAATACAAATGAATATATGATAGGGATAAACACTGATACAAGTATACATGTGTTTGC
>OZ024742.1:90527487-90552487 GCA_964016885.1 Eledone cirrhosa | reverse complement strand
GCCAAAAATAGAAACAATGATTAGACTAGAACGGAATATATATAATTATATATATATATATATATATAATTGGTTACAACAGTGACATTACAGGTACTTACGTTTCGTTGGATTATAGACCCCAACTCATTCTGCATGTTAGATAAAAAGTAAAGGGTTTCCTCCACGGGTTGATTTGAGCTTTTTAGAAAACTATGCTAGTCCTACAACGGCAGGTAATTTTGAATTTAGCTTTAGATAGTGTAAAGGGAGGCAACTATAACCCCCTCCCCCACACACTCATACAAAGGTGGGGAACTTGTGCAAAATTAGTAATTCAAAGAAATTAAATTTCTTGAAATTAAAATTATTTAATCTGGTCTATACCATTTTCTCAGAATGAATATCACTTCGTGTGAACAGCGACTGTGACGGGTATCTAGGCAGTGTTTTTCTGATGCCAGTTGTGAGAGTATATTACACACTTACGAGTGACATAGCCAACCAAATTCCGTCCCATTAACATAGGTGATGGACGTTTCTAATATACTCCAAGTTGTACCGTTAAGTGTACCGTTTAAGGCGGCACACATGTGCGAGCTGCGTGGCATGTTTTTTCGTCAGGATGGTTGCAGGTTGTTTCGTGGTTCAGGTACCGGCTTTTTAACCGGCGCTTGGACTTTCAGACGTATGTCCAGACTTCAGTTTGGTGGATCTGATTGGTGGAGGCCACTCCTGCTTGATATATCACCACTGGAGTGTTGCCCTGTTGATCTAATGGGCATGCTTCTGGCCTTCTACATGAGCATGCGCAAGGTGGAGGTCTTTCGCGTTTGCCTGTGATGTGGGCTTTAATGTTATTGGTACAACAGTATCCTATTTTCACTGCATGGAGATTGAACATCCGTCGGTATTTATTGCCTACAGAAAGGTGAAAATATAGGAGGGCTACGCATTTTCTAGTTATATTGGTCTTCACATTAAGTGCGATTGGTGGTGTGAACCAGGTAACGTCTTTAGATCTATGTTTTCTTCTTTCTATATATATATAGGGCAGTGATCTGGAGAGTAAGTGATTCTTTCGGAGAGGCCGCTGTTGTAGTAGGGTGCTGCTCTATCAAAGAGGGTATCATATTATTGATAACATTTTTAAAACCTACAGTGGGTGGTGTGAGTCCTTATGAAGGTACCTAGGTTTCTCGGTGGGTTTGTGGAATGGTGTAGGATATAACAAATGAGAGACACAAAATAAAAACCTAGTCACCGAGGAGGTCACAGAATGTGCGAGGAAAGAGCTTTGACAATATATAAACAATCTTCCAGTTATCGAACCAACCAATCGGAAATTTATAATAAATTGAAGTGAAAACCAACAGGTGCGTGTGTTTTTATTGGAAGCAGGACCCTCCCAAAGTATAACAATATATATATATATATATATATATATATATATATATACAATATATAGAGGGGAAAGACACAGAAGAGTGTGTTTTTCTTTACAGGAATTTCAAACCACCAGCGTGAAGAGAATATAAGCTACTAGAAACATAGGAAAAACATTAAAATTAAAAGTATAAATTGAAATGAGAAACCAAACCTCACCTAAATCACACATGTACACACTCACCAGGAGAATGTTTCGCCATTTTAGTGGGTTCCGATATGGCCCGGTGGGTCATTAGCATGTGGAAGGCCGATATTGTCCGCACTACTAAAGAGAACTAAAGTAAACTACTCTTCGCACGTGTAGATATAAGGGAAATGCGTGCGCGGGGCAGTAACCGGTGGCATGAACAGAACAAGCTGCTAGAAATGGCAGCCTATACTATTCAATTTCTGGTGCTCAACAGCAGAGAGAGCGCAAGGAGCAAATATCAAGTAAAATAACGGAGCAAAGTACTCGGGTATAATCCTGTAATTAAATTAGCTCAAAGGAAAGAGTTTTCCTGGGCACTTTAAAATACAATATATAGAGGGGAAAGACACAGAAGAGTGTGTTTTTCTTTACAGGAATTTCAAACCACCAGCGTGAAGAGAATATAAGCTACTAGAGGCATAGGAAAAACATTAAAACTAAAAGTATAAATTGAAATGAGAAACCAACCTCACCTAAATCACACACACACACACACACACACATATATATATATATATATATATATATATATATATATAACGAAGGAATTGTGGTAAGGAACCAGATGGACCATAACGCACCAGAGTACTCAATACTTAGGGCAGTAGGGTGGGTAATAGAAAAAAGTATGACCCCGACGGCAGAGCTCAAGCCGTTTCGACGGCTATTTCTAGAAATAGCCGTCGAAACGGCTTGCGCCCTGCCGTCGGGGTCATACGTTTTCATATATATATATATATATATATATATATATATATATTATATATACATATTATATATATATTATATATACATATTATATATATATGAATGTATATATAGTGTATTTTGCAATATACTGTATGCTAAATTAAAAGCATTTTGAAGACCTTACGCTATTGTTTTAAAGTAGTGACTATGTTACTTACTTCTTTTTTCAGCAAACAAAGGGAGATAAGCTGACAGATCTCTGTTTCGTACTGTTGGTACTCCTCAGAGCTTACACTCCCTTTGCCTACTGAAAATTATGAATGTTTTATTCTTATAGAATTCCAGTAATAATCAGGAACTCATAATTTTCAGTAGGCAAAGGGAGTGCTAAGCTCTGAGGAGTACCAACAGTACGAAACAGAGATCTGTCAGCTTATCTCCCTTTGTTTGCTGAAAAAAGAAGTAAGTGACATAGTCACTTCTTTAAAACAATAGCGTAAAGTCTTCAAAATGCTCTTAATTAACCACACAATGTATTGCAAAATACACTATATATACATTCATATATATATCGCTATTTCAGAGCACCAATTATAATATATCTATATATATATTTGTTTGTGTGTGTCTAAGATGTGTGTTCTTTGTTATTTCTAATGCTGAAACTTTCGTGTAGTATTTAAATGCTGACATAGTCCTTGTATTTAATATGTTTTTTTTTTTTATCTGGAAGTGAGTGATGGTCAACTGTAGAGTGTGATACATCCAACTGAAAGTTTAGTGGTTAGTACCCTGTTACAAGAGTCACACAGTGCTCAATATGTCAATGATCCACTAGTTATGTTGTTTTTGTTGTTATGAATTATTCACGGGTCAAACCTAATGAAGCATTCTTATGATAAAAGATATTTCAGCCACATCCATCCCGTCTTTTTAGAAGTATGTAAAATTACCTAATTTGTCGTTACATTTCCCAGGCAGTTAGTGTAAAATTTTAAACATATTTGATTGCTTACTTATTTGATGGTCGAGCGAAGGCACAAAGGCTTCCTCGTTGACTGTTCTGTAGGTAGGTTTCACAATTAAGTGTGGCCCATTAACACTACCAGGTGTAGTACTATATCATTATAATATTTTTTCCATATTCTCTGAGGACTCTAGTAGACTTGCTAAAAATCTGGGGATAAATATCGATAACAATAACAATACCAACAACAGCAGCATTTTAGATTTATAATCTAACGATAAAGCCTTAATTCTGTGATTTGACGTGCTAGACATTGCAGCAGAATCTTTAAAACATTTAGAATATGTTTTAAAAAAGAGTTGCGTTAGAAAATATAGTACAAGAAACACTAAGTCTGAAAAACTAAACGACTGCTCATATGTCTGTTGAATTAGAGCTGACCTAGGGCTAGATAATAGAATATAGATCTGTTTGATTAGAGCTGACCTAAGGCCAACTGATAATGACAGAACATATACTACTAAATAGAAAAGACAAATTGAAACGATGATGAAGAGTAATGATAAGAGATGTGAAACAAATCAACAATAATAACAAGCACAAAGTAACATCAGTTGCATTAAACACACACCTTGACAAAAACAAATGTAAAGAGCAAACAAAATCGAACAGTCACGACATGATATGAAAGAAACATGACTACAGCCGTCATGCGTTAAACACACTATTAATGATCATGTGTATCTGTGTATATGAGTGTATATTTTCTGTAGGTTTGTCTTTATGAATTATATATATGAATGCGCGCGTTTGTTTGCTTTGAGTATAATAATACGTTTATGTGTGTATGTGTGTTGTATTCTAGAAGTGCGTATGTGAGTACATTACATGTTTACCTTTTACATACATACATACATATATATATATATATATATATATATATATATATATGTGTGTGTGTGTGTATGTGTGTGCGTATGGGTGCGTGTGTGTCTGTGTATGTCATTGTGTGTGAATGTATGCCTCTCTGTCTGTGTCTGTGCATGTATGCATGTATATATGCATATATGTGTGTACTTATCTCTCTCTTTCTCTCTCTGTATACACACACGCGCGCACACGCACACGCACACACGCGCACACACACACACACACACACACACACACACACACACACACACACACACACACACACACACACACACACACACACACACACACACACACACACACACACACACACACACACACATATATATATATATATATATATATATATACTAGTATATATATACTAGACAAATCCAGTTCATTCTCCTTTGAAGAATCCTTTCTGTAGCTGAATATGGAAATGAATTCAAGAAGTTGAAATCGATTATTATGGTTGCCAGAAGAATGGAGGAAAGAAATACAAACAATTGTAAAATTATTTAATGAACTATAATAAAAAAAAAAATCCCTTGACATAGATTGATAGATATCTTTCTTTATTTGCCACAGGGGCGTAAAAAATAGGACATTACAATACGTGACGGCGGGGATTTAGATAGATAGATAGATAAATATGTAGGTAGGTAGATAGATAGCTAGATAGCTAGATAGGTAGATAGGTAGATATATTTCTTTATTTGCCACAAGGGCGCACAAGAAAAGGGGACAATACAAAGACACATGCCGGGATTTTACATACAGTCATGTAAACATATTGAAACAAACAATTATAACAATCGAAATCCCCAATTGGGGGGGAAGCCACAAATGGGTTGGTTAATACCCCGTCGATAGAACAACCCTCAACTTCAGGAGCGTGTAGTGCAAGTGCTCCCTTCTTCATTTTGCTCTTAGGTAGATATATATATAAGTAGGTAGGTACATACGGTAGATAGATACAGAAAAGTTATACATTGAGGAACTAATCAATGTATGTGTGTTGTAGGTTTATTTTTCTGTCATATCTAGCAAAACAGGTTACCACAACAAAGCCCTTTGCGCCGTGTACGACAGACAGATAGATAAAGAGCCAACTGCAGTTACTGTAACAGATGTACACATGCGCGCGCGCACACCCACACACACACACACACACGTACACACACACTCACACACACATGGTATAATGATTGCGACGTTATAGTTCTCTGTCTATCAAATCTCTTTCTACAACTGTCTCACTATCTCTCTCTCTCTTGTTGGCTTTGTTTGCTACGTTACCACGTCATCACTCCCTCTTTATATATTATAACACCCCTCTCTCTCTTTATATATATATATGTATATATATATATATATATATATATATATACACACACACGCACACACACACACGGAAACACACACACACACATACACACACACACACACACATATATATATATATATATATATATATATATATATATATATATATATATATATATATATACATGTATATACGTCAAATTATAATATAGAGTTAGAAACTCACAATAAATCCCTTATTATGAAGGGAGCTCAAGGTAGAGAGAGACCGAGCTCATTATAAATCATAGCAAAGAGAGAAGACACAATAAATTATGTCAGATAATAGGGGATATATATATATATAAACACACGTATGTTGATGGGATTCCCTAAAGAATGAAAACATTGTAAAAATGAATGCTAAAATTATGAAATGAATTATAATAAAAAATCTCCTTGACGCCAAATATTAATAATGTAAATAATAATTCTAATGAAAAATATAATCATGAATTAATTTAACAATAACCTTGCTGGGATATTTTCTTATATCATTATTTATTACATTAATAGACAAATTCTGTTGATTCTCCTTTGGAGAGTGCTTACTGTTCAGAATATCGAAAATAATTCAAGAAATTCAAATCGATTATTGTGATTGCCGAAAGAATGAAAACAAATTTGAAAATAATAAAACTCAATGGTCAAATTATGAAATGAATTATAGTAAAAGAAAATCATTGTTGATCAAATATAAATAATGTATGTAACAATTTAAATGAAAATAAAAAGATTAAATTAATTTAAAATAACCTCGCTTCAGATTATGATATTCAATAACACATAATATTGATAACATTTTATCAGTAGCGAGTATAATGTTTTATTTTAAATCGTCCACTTGTTTTTGTTTTCAGTTTTAGTTTTATTTTTGGTTTAATTTTTTTTTGTTTATTTTTATTTTTTATATCTAAAGAAATTTATCATAAACAATGTTTTTAACTTTTTCATACTTTGTGTAATAATTGTTTCTACGTTAGGCACAAGGCCAGCAATTACCCAGTGTATTACTGGTACTTTATTTTATCGACCCCGTAAGGATGAAAGGCAAAGTCAACCTAAAGATTATTAGGATCTCCCAATCTTGAAAGTGATACATATAGTTGTCCATGAGAAAATACTTCATTCTAAAGATTGATACCAACTTCTTTAAATGTTTGACCTTGTGATTTATTTATTGTCATAGCAAAAGATAGTTTAACCGGAAATTGTAATCTTGTAAACCTCACTGGCTCTTCTGCAAGTAATTTAATTCTTGGTAACAATACTAATTAATATTTGTACTTTCCATTTTCAATTACATTATTTGTAAGGGATTCCACTATTAACCATTGCATAACTTTGGAGTTTGTAAATTTCCCAAAAGAATAATTGGAGCTCCTTTCTTCAAATTCAATTTATGTGGTGGAAATCCTGATAATTATAATGAATTTAAGAACTCAACCGGAAAATCCACTACTTGATCTATAGAATTGTAGGTTCTTAATCTATGTTCTTATAATTTGTTAAGTAATCGCATATTAATAGCATTAACATTATCATTTTTAGCAGCTAAAATTATTCTGCCTGTCACCCATTCTGTATTATTGTAATTAATTGCAATGTCCTAAAAAATAAATATTTCTAAATCAATTTCATTCTCCACTCTATTTCCCATTTGTAATAATATCACTTGGGATTCTTTTTTTTCCCCCATTTCTAATAGTTTACTTGCAAAGTCCAGTAAATCATTATTTTTTTAGGATATGCACTCTCATATTAAATTTTAATGACAATTTGTGAAATAATTGTTTCTACTTTAGGCACAAGGCCAGCAATTACCCAGTGCATTACTGGTACTTTATTTTATCGACCCCGTAAGGATAAAAGGCAAAGTCAACCTCGGCGGGATTTGAACTCAGATCGTAAAGGGACGTAACTATGCTGGAAAGCATGGCATCCGACCCTCTACCGATACTGTCAATCCACCGCCCTATTTGTGAAATAATGACAATTTGTGAAATAATTGTTTCTACTTTTGGCACAAGGCCAGCAATTATCCAGTACATTACTGGTACTTTATTTTATCGACCCCATAAGGATGAAAGGCAAAGTTAACCTCGGCGGGATTTGAACTCAGAATGGCAAGGGCCGTAACTCTATGCGTCAAAGCATGGCGTCCAACCCTCTACCGATACTGCCAATTCACCGCCCTAAGACAATTTGTGAAATAATGACCATAAATGGGATGCCTTGATAGATGCATCTATTTCATGAGCTTTTGTACCTCTTGGTACTACTGGAAGTATTTGTCTAAATCCACCAGCTAGTAAAACAGTAATACCACCAAAAGGTAAATTATTCTATTTAATCTCTTTCAATGGTTTATCTAAAATATGTTCATGTGACATTGTAACTTCATCCGATACTAATAAATTACAATTTTCTTAGGTAATCCAAATTCGACTATTTTTTCTAATTGATGATGAAAATGGGAAGTTAAACACTGAATGTACTGTTTTCCCATTATCTATTGAAGTTACTGCTGTTCCTGAAGAAGAAACAGCTATACTAATATAACCATTCATTTTATTGGTTGCCAGTAAAAGATTGATAAAAAATGTTTTTCCAGTTCCGCCTGGAGTATCTAAAAAGTATAATGTTTGTTCATTGCTATTGGTTATTGAATCATTGATTGTAGTGTAAATAAGTCTTTGTTCTTCATTCTACAATGGTTCATTCACATCTACAAAGTTTCTTATTTCTAAGTGTTCATTTACTCAATATTGTTTACTTCTAGTTCTTCATAAGTTGGTTCAGGTAATCCTTTTTCAATCAAAGCCTTTTGTCATATTTCATATAAAAGAGCTTTAAATTTGTGTAAAAGTTCACTGTATAATATTTCTTCATCATTTATTTTTTTCTTGTTGATTGTTTGTCAATCGATTCAGAATATCAACTTACATTGGTTGTTTAAATTATTCACATAATCAGAAGGATTACAATTAATTAGTATCTCACTTCGCATGGCAGTTTGATAGAAACAGTTTCTCTAAGTGCTAGTTTTAGATGATTGTCATCTTCTAACAATACCCTTGCAATATATGCTTCTCTAAATTTATTATAGACAATACTCCCATGTGTTTTTACGTCTCTGAAAGATTTTGGACCTCTAACTACGTTCAGCAATAATTTGAGACAATAGCATAAATTCTAGAACATGTTTGCACAAATCTACCATTCAATTTTTTTTTCCGTGTTTTTTGTTTTGGAAGTAAGGGTATAATGAGATGGAATGTCCTTATATAAGAAACTTCTTGCATATTCGTCAGTTTCATTCAATTTGAAGAACGAAATTAAAGTTGTAATTTTGGGATTTCTAATTATACTTTCAACATTATTGCTGGTGGAGTACACTCTTTGACCATTTTCTAAATGTATATCCAATTGAACAGTTGGGTATCGCATGTGAATATTAAATTGAAGGATTTTCCATGCAGCCTCATTACTATTGAGATAACTTCCTTCATTATCTTGGTCATTATTTCGTATTCTTAGAACAGCAGCATCGTTACCTTTATTAAAGTACTTAATTATATATACTATAGCTTGAACAGAGGAGCAAAGTTCTACATTGATGTGGCCTTTAAATACTTTCAAAAGTAATGGATTGTAAGGTACAATCCACCTGTTGTCAATTGTATATGTTTTGAGTTTCTTGTTATTGTTGCTGTTCTTCCTACATCTGTTTTTGTTTTCGTCTATAAAAGAGGTATCCTGGTTTCATTAATTACATATTTTCGGTAATTTTTCCCACATATTGGATCATTCATACATGGATATTGCGGATCTAATAAACCATAAGAACCATGGACCATTCGTGTAGTGACAATATCATAAAGATCAGGATCATTAATTGGATCAGGAATTTCTACCGAGATTAATGTATCTAATTGATTTGGATAAATTGTTTGCTCTAACCAAAGTAAGATGTGAGCATGTGGTAAGACTCTTTCCTGCCATTCTACTGTATATATGTAGGCCCTTGTTTCGCCAAATAGTCCACTTCCCTTATCAACCAATATTTTTATCATTTTGTTTAACTTTTGCTTGAAAGCTCTTGCAATTATTTTGTGCCTGTCTTTGGGTTTTTGACCTTTGTATAGGTTCTCCATGATTTCATTCTATTTAGGATTGCAAGTGAATATTATAAATAAATCAGGTCTACATAACATCTTGAGTTCTTTCCTTCCAATAACTTGGACTTCCAACAAAAGTAGAAGGTAAAATTAAAGCCCTACCTAATTCTTGTGCATTGAGTACTCCTTCATTATTTAGAGAATCTTTTAAAAGCGAATAGTCTTCGATCCTTAGCTTGGTTTGGTGTTGTTTACTGTAAAAACTCCATTTCAGCATACATATCAACTAAATACATTTGGAACAATCGTTTACATCTTACAACTTGATTCCAAGTATTTCTTAGTTGTTAATGATATGCATAATATTACCAGCATATAACGTTCTTATTTGGGACTGTTTGATTTGTATTTAGGTTGTATAAGGGTAAATCCAACGAATAGCCATCAATTCCTCTCCAATGAATCAAAGGGTTTGTAATGGATCATAGTCATAGGATCTATGTAATTCATTTATTTTCTTTATAGTGTTATTTTATGAGTAAATAGGATGTTTCTTCGTGAAAATTCAGTTCTAACCATTGCTAATCCCACATCGTTAGATACTCAGTCATTGTACCTTCGTGAATGCTCACCAACTGGTACTCTATCTGCACAAATTGACAATTGAAGATTTGGACTGATATCAAAATATGCCATAGTTTCAATTTGTCTGATAAGCTCACTATTTTCCAAAAGCATCTCTTAGATATGTCTTATGGTGTACAAGTGTGTTTCATGAAACTTATTATTTCTAATATTAATTTGTTCATTTAAATCCTCAATAAAATAAACTTGAGCATATTTAGGAATATTATCAACTGCATTATACAATGAACTTATTCTGTGATAAATTTGACCTTATATTTTAAAAACTGGCATGAATCCCGACAGAGATATTGATTCACCGACTCTAAAGGATGTCATTGAAAACAATTCGTTTTATTTTTTTATATCCCTTAAGAAGTTTATGGAATCCTGAGTTTCCCCCAGCATTAATGTGTTAATGTAAGGTTCGGATGATCTTTCAATTAAATTCAATTTAACTTTACCAGTTGAACAACATAATCCCTTAGGTTCATCTTTAAATAGTTTAGCACAACAATGCTTACAAACTACTTACGACATTGTTCCTAAATTTGGTAGATTAACATGATTTTTACTTGGATCATATTCAACTGCTGCATTCGTAAATGATTTAACAGAACTACCTGGATCTTTTTACTTGAGTTACAATTTATTGTTCCTCCCTAGTCTGAGAATGTCTTGCTTCATTGTGAGAAATTCTATTTTCCTCTCTTATTTCATCTCTTCTTTTTTCTGTCAAATTTCCTCTCAACTCTTGGAGAGCTAACCTGTTTTCTTCGCTAATTTCATTTCTCCTTTGAATTGAGAGCCCTTCCCGTCTTTGTATTTGATACTCTCGATTTCTTGCTCTCTGAATTTCTTTCTCTTCTTCATTCATTTCCTTTCTCATTCGACGCTTTCTTTCTGAGCTAAGTGAAATTTGCCTCACATCATTAATATTGGTGTTTAAGTTAGTAGTTACATTGAAAGGGTTATCATTATTACGCGCTGTATTAATATTGATATCGTAATTTTTGTGAAGTGACACTGTTGTTAAATGAATTTGTGTCGTTTGCTTCAATGGCGAAAAGTATGGATGACAAAGAAGAGTAAGATGAAATAAGAAAGTATTGGAGAAGAAAGAATAGAGTGGTCCAATTGTTCAAACAACGGAACACCCTGATTATGAAATTAACGATTTCCACAGATACGTTCACTCTTATAAAACTTTCGCCTAGTATCAAACTCATGACCTAATAGTTTCTTGTATTTGTCCTACACAAGCCTTCACCACTTAAAACAAAACTTTGTGTGGGTAATTCAACATCAGTTCACTTTCTCACATTTAACTTTTTTTGGACACTCATACGTCGGATATCGACGGGAGAGTCCCTCATATATATTATTATTATTATTATTGAATGCCATGGTTGACGGAGGCTCGGCTCTGTAAGGTATTGTAAATTTTGACCGCTATAACAATTGTAAATTGTTTAAAACTTTAACCAAATTGTAGACAAAAACACCCTCCTCCTCGTGAGAGGGGTCTTTCTGCCAGTTATTTAGCCCTTTGGGGTTAAATAACTGCTTATTGGGTTTTGTGCCCAATATTTATTTTAAACCAAAAAAAAACATGGCTACGAAAAATAATTTTCACAAGTCACTCCCACTCATTCCGTCTTCTTCTTCCTCAATCGTCACTACAGCAGAGAGAAGATTGTCTCTCTCCCTCCCTTCTCTTTCGCCAGCGACGCCAGTAAAGAAAAATAGTTTCCAAAAACACGTGCAAAGCATGGAACATTTCTCCAAGACGACGACAACGACGAAAAGGTGTGCGGTAAATACGAAAACCCATTTCATTCGTCTGACGTCATGAATAATAGCAGTAGCAGCCGTAATAACAGCAGCAGCAGCAACAGTGACAAGGAAAACAACAGTAGCAGCCGCAACAGCATCAGCAGCATAAACAACAACAGCATTAGCCGCAACAGCAACAACAACAGCAGCAGCAGCAACAACAACCACAGCACCAGCGGCGGCGGCAGTAGTCGTAGTACCTGCAGCAACACCAAAAGTAACAGCAGCTCTGACGACAACAACAACAACAACAACAGCAGCAAAGAAAAACCAATCTCGTTTGCAGGTATCGCAAAGAACCTGGAAACCATCCTCATAACAAATGAGGAATTACAGGAAGCGAAGAAGATGGTGACGAAAACCGGACACCGAGCAATCTGCAAGGCAGCCGAAAATTTTTTCGAAACCCTACAGCACTGTACGGTCACGTACCGTACAGTAAGCACAAAATCCCGTAGGATTGAAAGAGCCACAGAGGCTCAAATACAAAAAGCCTTAGAGTCTGTGTGGCAGCGGAAAACGCATATCACCCGAGGCAAGAAATATGCCACCGTAGACGTGCTTTTTGCCACACCCCAGGAGGCAAAGGCTCAATCCTTAGTGACCCTAAGGAGCGAGGAAATGGTGTTGGTGGCCTCCTACTGCGGGCAAAAAATTGTGAGGGTCAAACTGACCCACGCCCCCCCCCCCCCCCCCCCGGTATGGCCCCTTCTTGGCTGGCCGCGTCTGTCCTCGTCGGAATCGAGGACAAAACAACTGTACTGCACGTACAGAAAAGAGTAAGAGAAGATTGGGTTGGCACCTCCATTGAGATGTTAATCCAAACCACCCAGGAGTGCATCGAAACTATCCCGGATGTGATAGACTTCGATAACGGCACTCAACTGCCCATAAGTGTTGAGAGCAAACACCCGAAATGCTTTCGCTGTGGGTCGAAGACTCACCTCAGGGCCTTCTGCAACGAGAAGACCCTGAGAAAGGAGAAAACCCCCCTCCTTCCGAAACCGGCTCCAATGCTACCAGCAACAGGACAAGCGGCAACCAGGAACGATAGGTCTGTGGCACCCATACCCACGCCACGGAAATCAAGAACAGCAGCAGCAGTGGAAGTATTAACAACAACAACAGTAATACCAACTGCAGCTCCAACAGAGACTCCACTGCAAACATCACCAACAACAACAAGTGAAAGAGTGGAGCTGGTACCCCTCCCCGACCTCACAGAATCAGACATGGAGTGTGAGGTGGGAGAGGGATGGGAAAAGGTCGCAAGAAGGCACAAACGCAGAAGCAGCGCATCCTCGCCTTCGAAAAGGGAGGAAAGAAATGAAAAAAGGGTAAAGGCTACTGCAAAGAGACTGACAGCAGCAACACCACCAACACCATCACCACCCACACTAGCACCACCATCACCACCGGCGACAACCTCACCGCCAACAACAACAACAACACCTTCAACACCACCACCACAAGCACCATCATCACAAACACAACAACAAAACACACACACCCAGCAACAATGACAAGAAAATAGTAGAACCACACCCCACCCCCAGAAAAACAAATGCACGGCAATAAATACACACAAGAAACTAATGACTTACATAATTGAACACAGATATTTCACAGCACGACTACATAATACCAGCACCAATCAAAACACCAACGAACATAAGACTGTTAAGAATAGCACAGAAACAATACATAAACATTAAAACTTAATTCCCCAACGCAGTTGGTGATTTCAAAGACCTAGGAGGGACTCTCAACCGGAGAGTATATTCGGACATACTCATAGAAGAGCCGACGACCAGCCGAAGGGACGATTCAACGGTCCCTTCACCAGACGATCAAGTGAAAAGGGATGGAGAAACCATCCTTCCTCTACGAAAATTACGGTAAGTGGTCTTTCCCATCTTTTCCACTCCATTTCAACATGACCTCACTCAGAATAGGCAGCATAAATGCGTGTGGCTTGGGGTCGTCATGGAAGCAGGGCCACCTGCTCAACGACCTCAGGTCACTAAACATAGATGTAGTGGCCATCAGCTAAACAAGAATCTCCGAAGCACGGGCCTTCGCACCGATCCTCGGCGGCTACGATGTGTACGCATCTCCCGTTGCTGTGCTTTTTCGGAGAGGTTTGGATCTCACCATACGGGCCATCTTCCTGGAACCAGAGGATAAGTTGGTGGTGCTGGACGTGACCAGCGGAGACGGGCAAGCTTTCAGGCTAGTGGCCATCTATGCCCCGACAGGGGCAGGGCGGCCTGATTTCTTCCGGCGTCTGGAGACCTTTCTTGGAACGTCCCGCTCTTTAGTGTTAGTGGGCGACTGGAACAGGATCTTAGATGCACGCTGGGACTGTGTGGGATTAGCGGTTAGGGGAGGAGGGTGCAAGAGCCTCACCAACCTGCTCAGGCGTTTTGAACTGTCTGACAGGTACCGATTGGATTTCCCGAATGTGCCAATGTGGACTTGGACAAACCGCATAGGCTCATCCAGATCATATCTAGATAGAGTATTTTGTAGGGAAATAGATAAGTCTAGCATAGGCTGTCCACAATTCAAGATAGTCAGCTACACGGACCACAAATTCGTGATCTGTGTGCTTGACTAAGATAGGCTTCATAGACGAGGACCGGGCTACTGGAAGCTAAACGCGTCCTTACCAGCGCGCAATGCCTACAGAGACCGGATTAGCGAACTAGATAAGCGGGCGTTGACGGGGGCCATCGTCAACAAGTGGTGGTTTGCTCTGAAAAGAGAGATTAGAATAGAGTCCATTAGGTTTAGTAAGGCTTTAGCAATAGAGAAAAATAGAGAAGAGGCAGAATTAGTTAGAAAATTAGACGAGGCGCTTAGCAAAGGCATCGCGACCGACGTGCTTGCGGCGAAATTGGCCCTTGACCAATTCTTCAATGCAAAGCACGAAGGTTGCTCTGTCAGAGCTAGGGTGCGTGCTCTCAGACACGAGGGGACGAAAGCCGTTCAATGGGCCCGAGTGGCGGAGGCGCGTCGTGGCAACAAAGCCACGATCTTGTCTTTGGTGGACCACGACGGGCGCATGCTACTCGATCCCGGGCAAATGTGTGAAGCTTTTCAGCGACACTTCGCTCAGTTGTTCGGGGGCAGCAGAGGGCCCGATCGAGGGATGGACTTTAGTGTCTAACTCGACGGACTGCCGCGGCTCTCGGCCACTGAGGGGGAGTGTTGCGAAAAGCCGATAACAGCCGCTGAAGTACGGGAGGCAATGACTAGCTGCACAATGGGTAACTCGCCTGGTTTGGATGGTCTGCCCTATGAACTTTACGTACAGATGCCAGACTTGTTCGGAGGCCTCTTGTCGGACGTCTACTGCAACTGGCAACAGAACGGGAGAATTCCCAGCTCTGTGAGCCGACGAGCTGTGGCACTGCTGAGATAGGATCCGAACAAGGGGGATAACATAGATAATTTCAGGCCCATAACTCTGCTAAACACAGAGTTCAAGATTTTGGCCAAGGTACTAGCAAAGAGGTTGGCGCTTGTCGTTGGTGGTCTGGTAGGAGAGGCGCAGACATGCACCATTCCCGACAGATCCATCAACCGGAACCTCCACCTCATGCGATACATCGTAGAGAGGGTAGCTAGGGAACCTGGCAAGGGTGGGTCTTTGATCAATTTAGATCAGTCGAAAGCTTTCGATAGGGTCGACCATCGTTACCTAGCGGCAGTCCTGAGGGCGGCTGGCTTTGGGCCCGTCTTCAGTGGCTGGATCGCTGCCATGCACAGCGACATCTGCTCTGTGGTGAGAGTGAACCGTCACCTTTCGGAACCGTTCAACATCATGCGCTCGGTCCGCCAAGGATGTCCCCTCTCGTCCCTCTTGTACGTATTGACTCTCGAGCCATTACTGCACAAACTGGAGACGTTGAGGGGCGTCCCGCGCGAACTAGGATGCAGAAGATCCGTGTCAGCATATGCGGACGATGTCACCGTAGTGGTGTCGAACGCCAAACACATCGAGGCGATCGGCACTACACTAAGAGAATACGAAGCGGTGACAGGAGCAATGATCAACCAGGAAAAGTCAGTGGGCCTGCAGCTCGACACCTGGACAGGCAGGTCCAAGCCGTCCAACAGCGTCGTCGGACGCTGGACGGACGGACCGGTTAAATTGCTAGGGGTCTGGTTCGGTCCGGACCTCCAGACGGACAAAAACTGGGACGAGGTGACGAGCAGGGTGGCTTCTCTCACCCAGAAATGGGAGGAGAGGAAGCTATCCCTGAAAGGTCGAGCTGAGGTGGCTAAGTCCTGGGTCAAGCGAAGACCGAAAGGGAGCGCCTGGAGACTGGAATGTCTTCAGGCGCTCACAACCCTCGACCAATCCGGCAATGTGATCGGTGGAAACTCCACCTCGGCGTTCTATAGAGGATTAGTGGAGGGGAAGAGCGACGACGTACTTGGGGAAACTCTAGGCGTCGACGAAAATCAACTAGCCAATCTCTTCGGAAGAACTTTCAGGCCGGGGCCTATGGACAACTTCCAGAAATCTCTGGCCTGGCAGTGCTACCGAGGAGCCTTGCCAGTTCGAGATAAACTCTACAGGCATGGAGGTGCCGTCAGCCGGGCATGTCCGAGATACGCGCAGGGCGACGAAACCGTCCTGCACGCACTCGTCCAGTGTCCGAGCATTGCTGACTTGTGGGTTTATGTCGAACACCTGCTGTCACGTGTAGGACGGATCCAGCTATCAGCTGAGTCCATCGTGAGGATTGCCCCGCCCCCTTCCTTTAGCCGGGAAGGGCAGGCAGTTTTTATCTGTCTGGTGGCCATGGCGAAAGAGATAGTATGGTGGACACGTTTGAAAGGGCTGAAGACGAGCACTTACCTCTTCGGTGATGCCCCGATTAACTTTTTCAAATTTCATTTGAAAAGGAAAATCAGGGTAGAGAGGGAAGTGCTCTCTTCCCAGCATTTTGTTGAAAGATGGGTGAGAGAAGCAAGTATGGCCCGAATGAATGGGCCTTCTCTGAGTATGTGTCTGTAAATTAAAGGTGGAAAACTGGGAGAGGGCACTTGCCCTGGTGGTCAGGGCCACTGTGGTCTTTTAATGGGCTTTCTCCACAAATGTCCCTCGGAAGTCTCCCCCCTATTGGGGAATTTTTCTTTATTTTATTTCAACCTCTGTTTTTTTTACACGCAGAAATGCCCATTTGTACCGTCCTGTATTGTCCTGTACTGTCCTTAATGTCTACTTTATGTGAACCCTTGTGGTTAATAAAGAAAACATTATTATTATTATTATTATTATTATTATTATTATTATTATTATTATTACAGTTGCGTTTATCTTGCTTTATGTTCATACGAGTTATCACCAAGTCACAACCAGTGACCTCAAGAGACAACAAGGTCCGCTATGTTCAAGAAAGAACATACATACACACACATGCATCTTTAAGTGTTTAGATTTGTGATGTACTTATATTGACAGAATCTTCCTTAGTATAAGGGTAGTTCCCATTAGTACTATCTTTTGTATTTCTCCTATACGCAGGTTTCCTGGGATTTGCGATAAGTAATAATTAGACCCCTTAGGTATCATTCCTAGAGCGCCTACAACCACTGGTATTGTTTTAGTTCTCAATTTCCACATTTTTCCAATTTCTATCTCCAGGTCCTTATACTTGCTCAATTTTTCAAATGTTTTTATAGATACATTCTTGTCTATTGGAACGGACATATCAATTAGCAGCATATCCTCTTTTTAAAGTCCTTCAGTATTATATCAGGTCTATTTGCATCTATTTTTCGGTCTGTTTGGATGCTAAAGTTCCACAAGATTGAAATGTGATCTTTTTCAAATATGGGAGGTGGTTGATGCCCCCGCCCATTCTTTTGATGCGGCAGGTCAAAATGCTTACACATTATCCAATGTATGTATCGTGCAGCTCTGTCATGCCTGTTTAGGTATTCGGTTGGAGCTATAGGACTGCACATTGAAATTATATGATCAATGGTCTCTGGTTGTTTTTTACATACACGGCATAATGTGTTGCATCCATTTTTTATTATGTTGGCTTGGTAATTTTTTGTTGGCAGACACTGATCTTGAGCTGATATAATCAGTCCTTCAGTCTCCGATTTCAGTCCAGAGGATGCCAACCACTGATGGGTTAAAGTTTTGTCAACATCAGGATTGTTAACTCGCTCTGGGTATTTTCCATACAGAGGCTTTTCTTGCCATTTCTTAGCCAGTTTCTGTAGCAGTTCTTTCTTTGTAGTTACTTTTACCTGCTTTACTTTTTCTGTGTTTTTCATTTCAGCAGTAAATGGAACTTCTGAAATTTGTAGTCCATTACTGTATCTTTGTACATCTTTTGTAATGGAGTATGATCTTTTGATGCTTTCGTGTTTCAAAACGAGTTTGATCATCCAATCATGTGATTCCCTTAGATATGTATATAATCCAATTGTTGCAGTTTTCAACGCAATATCTAGCTGGATTAACCCACGTCCTCCTTCTTTCCCAGGGAGATATATTCTATCTGTATCTGCCTTAGGGTGATGCATTCTGTGCATGGTTAAGAATTTTCTAATTTTTGTATCGAGCCTACGGATCTCTGTTCTTGTCCAGTTGATGCCATTGTAACTGCAAGTTACTACTGGTATGGCAAGCGTGTTTATGGCATCGAACCTATTCCTTGCATCCAATTCCGTTCTTAAGATTGCAATTACTCTAAGGTAACATTCCTTCCTTATGCTTTCCCTCATTGTCGAGTGCTTGATTCCGTCTCCTTCACAAACACGTAGATATTTGTAAGTTTCCTCTTGATCCAGTTCTCTTATCACATTCCCCCGATCAAGATTAATGTCTGAACTTTTCGGCAGCTTTCCTCTGGTGAACGTTGCTTTGGCGCATTTATCTAGTCCAAACTCCATTTTAATGTCATCACTGAACTGCTCCGCAGTGGATAATAGCCCTTGCAATTGTTCATCATTTTTTGCAAATAGTTTCAGGTCATCCATGTAGAACAAATGATTAATGGTTTTGTCATAGACTTTATATCCATGTTGTGTTTCATTGAGCATTTTACTTAATGGTATAAGTGCGATGCAGAATAAAAGCGGGGATAAAGAGTCATCCTGAAAAATTCCACAATTAATATTAACTTCTCCAGCTTCCAGTGATTTTTTTTTTCACTATTCAAAAGGAGTGTCATTTTCCATGTCTTCATACTGAATGACAGGAGGAACCTCCTGACAACGGGAGATATTTTGAAAATCTCTAAACATTTTTCAATCCAACTGTGTGGCAAACTATCGAATGCTTTTTTATAATCTATCCAAGCAATTGATAGATTTTTGTGTCTATTATGACAATCTTCCAGTATCATTTTGTTAACCAAAAGCTGATCCTTACAGCCATATGAGACTCGTTTACACCCTTTCTGCTCAATGGGTAATAGGTCATTTGTTATCAGGTGGTCATATGTATATTCAGTTAGGACTGATGTTAAAATTTTATACATTGTGGTCAAGCAAGTTATCGGTCTGTAATTTTGGGGATTGTTTGTCTCATCATTCTTCGGAAGCAGGAATGTAATGCCGTTAACTAGCCATGATGGTATCTTTTCTGGCTCCTTAACTATTTCATTGTAAAGTTGGGCTAACAGCTCATGAGACTCTGTGAAGGCATTTATCAAAAAATTTTGTATTTTGTCTTTTCCTGGGGATTTCCATTTGATGGTTTTTCTAAGAGCCAAACGCAACTGTTCAACTGTTATATTTTCCCATATTTGTTCCTCAAGGTGAGCTGTATCTTTCATTTGTCTGTCTATCCATATTATTATTATTATTATTATTATTATTATTATTATTATTATTGTGGAGCTATGTCGAACAGTTGCTGTCACTTGTTCGACTGATCCGGTTATCGACTGAATCCATTGTGCAGATGGTCTCGCCGTCTTCCTTCGAGGAGGAAGGGAAGGCGGTTTTCATCTGCCTGGTGGCCATGGCGAAAGAGATTGTGTGGTGGACAAGGTTGAAAGGGTTAAAGACAGACACTTTCCTCTTCGGCGAATCCCTAATTAACTTTTTCAAGTTTCACTTGAAGAGGAAAATCGGGGTGGAGAGGCAAGTGCTGCCTTCTAGCAAGTTCGTTGAAAGGTGGGTGAATGTAGCAAGAATGGTCCGAGTATACGCTCTGAATATACGCCTGTAGTTTGAGAAATGGAAAAATTGAGAGAGGGCGCTTGCCCTGGTTGTCAGGGTGATCGTGGTCTTTTGTGTGGTTTTCGCCACGAGTAACCCTCAGAGGTTTGCCCCCCTATTGGGGAATTTTTCATTGTTTCAATTTTCATTTTTATTGTTTATATATATATATATATGTTTCTATGTCTTTTTTTTCTTCTTTTATGATATAAATAATAAAAAATCTCTACACGCACAAAACCCACATCGTAACGTCCTGTACCGTCCTGTGCCGTCTGTAATGTTTTTCTTGATGTCAGCCCTTGTGGCCAATAAAGAAATCATTATTATTATTATTATCATCATTAGGGCGGTAGATTGGCAGTATCGGTAGAGGGTCGGACGCCATACTTTTCGGCATAGAGTTACAGCCCTTTCCGGTCTGAGTTCAAATCCCGCCGAGGTTAACTTTTCCTTTCATCCATATGGGGTCGATGAAATAAACACCAGTAATGCACTGGGATAATTGCTGGCCTTGTGCCCAAAATAGAAACAATTATTATTAGTAGTAGTATAGATTAAAATTTAAGCAAAGAATCGCTGCTTTCACCCTATTCCAGGATCTCCTGAAATATATAGATGCTGAAGCAAATATGTATGCATATACTCGATAACGAGGGGGCAGCCATCATGTATGTATGTTATCTCTTTCTCTTAATTTCGAGTATATTTTTTTGACCGGCCACCTTCCTGGTGGCAAGGTTGTAAAAGAAAAGAAATTGTCATCCTTTGAATCGCAAGTATGTTTTGCAAATTTTGAAGGTGCCAGCTATCGCAGCCATTTGTGCGCTCTTTGTCCGCAAATCCAAGTTCAGTCATACTTTGGTCCAAGCGGGTTGGTATATAATCCGTAGCTCCAATAATGATGGGTATGAAGCTAAAGGTGTATCTTGGATACTGGATTTGTAAACTCCTCATCAATGGTCCGTAGATGTCCTCCTTCTCCTGTATTTTTCTGACAAAGTTTACATCAAGTGGGCAACTGATCTCCACAACAGAACACGTTTTCAATGTGTGGTCCCAAACAACAATATCAGGCCGTTTGTGCTTTAATTTGGTGGCAGTTTTTATTTTCAGCTTCCACCTATTTTCCTAGTGCCATCTGTCTCAATATATTCTTCCTCGTTTGTTGTTAATTTTATTTTCCGAAGTGCGTTCCAGATGGTTCTAGCTATCCCATCGTGTCTCATGGTGAGGTAGTAGCGAGATGACATTCTTTCGCAGCTGGCAACAATGTGGCTTACATCCTCGATCTTTGTTTTACATAGCCTACATTTATTGTCAACTGATGGCCCTTCCCTTTTGTGCAGCAGATATTTGGTAGGGAGTTCTTGTTCCTGTATTGCATAGAGATATCCCTCAAGGTGTGATGTCATAAACTTGTCGGAACTCCATGCCAGGCTTTTTGAGTGGTTTATCCCCTCTATGGTCTGTGTTTTACATCTCAAGTCTCCATGCACAACTTTTTCTGTAAATTTGTCAATTTGTTCATCTTGTTTGAACATTGAATAGGATCTTCCGATTTCTCAGGGTGAGAGATTTATATCAGGCTTTATTCCATATCAGTGGCTATTCTAATGATATTTTTTTTTCCATGCTCATAAACCTGGGCAAGATGGTTGCCAACCTTTTTCCTCTGTTGAAGGTGTTGCTTCAGTGTTACTATCCGGGTCTCATATGATGTTAATATGGATTTTAGACCCCGGCCACCTTCCTTGCGTGAGAAGTATAGCCTATCCACATCACCATTGATGTTTAAGTTCCCAGTAACACTGAGAAGTTTGCGAGTTCTAACATCAACCTCACTTAGTTCTTGCAATGGCCAGTTCAGCAGGCCAAATGTTGGCGTTGGAATTGGCACAGCATAAGTATTGTGGGCAATGTATTTGTTGTCGCTGACAGTTCTGATGACCATATTTTCTTTACTCTTCTGAGATATTCAGTTCTGGTTCTCTCCATATTTATGGGTCCATTATATCTGACATTCTCATCCTGTCCAAGATATATGTAGTTGTCACCTGACTGTAGAGGTTGTATTGTCAGGCCGTTCATCTCTAGATTTCTAGAGGAGGGCACAGCTCTTCCACGTTTTACTGCCAAATATGCACACTTGGACTCACCAAATTTCATTTTGATGTCTGTTGAAAATTGTGTAATGAGGTCCAATTGTTTCTTAATGTCATTGATATTTGGCCCATACAACTTCAGGTCATCAACAAAGAAAAGATGGGAGATACTTCTGGAGCCACTTCTTTGTTCACCTTGTTTCCTGAGTAGGTAAGATAGTGGATTTAGTGAGAGAACGAAGAGTAGCACTGACAAGCTATCACCCTGAAAAATTCCCTTCTGGTAATGTATCTTATCAGTCTGAACTTGCTCCTTCTCACCTCTAAGGATCAAATTGGTGTACCAGTTCTTGGTCAGACGTTCAACAGCAGCTACCAGTGGTTGTGGGACTTTGGCTAACTGTAAAGCCTTAACAATCCACCCATGATGTACACTATCATATGCTTTTTGATAGTCTAGCCACACCACAGTCATGTTTCTGCGATTCTTTGTTGTTTTTTCTTGAATCGTTTTATTAGTTAGTAGGTGATCTATGCAACCCCACACCTCCCTCTTTCCACCAGCTTGCTCACGTGTTATGATGTTGTTGGTAGCACAGTGATCCTGTAAGAACAGGTTAAGGCAGCCAGTATATAATTTATACATGATGTTTTGGCAGGATATTGGGCGGTAATTTTTAGCAAGGGTGGTTTGGCTATTTTGGGGAATGAGGAGAGTAGTGGCAGTTGATAACCATCTGGGCAGTTCTTGTGTGCCTTTAATGGTTTCTGTAAACAGCCGTATGAGATCTTGCCGATAGAAATTGAAATTCTTCAACAAGTATCCTGTAATGTGGTCTGGGCATGGTGATTTCCTATTCGACATTTTCTGTAGAGCTGTTTCCAGTATTAACCCATCTATGTCATATTGTTTTGTCTGGACATGTTGGCAGTAGTCCTGTTCCAGTTCTTTTAGCCAATTAGTTTGTCTGTTGAATCCGTCATCCGTTTCCCATACAGATCTCCAGTAGCTCTCAACCTGTTCTTTTGAAGGGGTGTCATTTACAGAGATTGAGCTTTTGCCACCGAAGCTGCGATAAACTGATTTAGGATCTCTGGCAAACAATCTATTTAGCACTTGTGGTTTATGTGCTGTTGACTTATATTTTAGTCTTTCTGTTGTAGCTGTGAGTTGTTGTTTCAACTGGTGTAATTTGCAGTCCAAAGTTTTAAATTTTGTATCTCCAAATCGTCTCTCTACCTTTTTTTTAGGTCTTCCTGGTGTCGTGTAAAGTTGCTCTCTATGTTGCATTTCATAACGACTGCGATGTATGTATGTATGTATGTATGTATGTATGTATGTATGTATGTATGTATGTATGTATGTATGTATGTATGTATGTCAGGTCACCAGTTGGTGCTACTGGTAACATGTATCCCAGTACGACCTGTCTCATGGTCGGGTCGTTGGCGACTAAACTGGCAACCCCACCAAGATTTCTTGGTGAGGCGGGTGACTTTGGACATCCTGCAGGACTAAAAACAAAACCTGTCAAAGGGCAAAGGAGCTCTTAAGAGTCAATGGCCATCCAAAATCACCGGAAGAGATGACCCCTTAGCCTTTGTCAAGGCAGAATTCTAGGAGAAGGAAAACTCTGATATAGCACCTGCAACTCTGATGGTATCCAATGATGTTGACATGTTCTTCTTTTTGGTATGTATGTATGTATGTATGTATGTATGTATGTATGTATGTATGTATGTCATGTCGGGTCACTCTTGAGTGCTACTGGTAACATGTAACCCACTACAACCCGTCGCATGGTCGGGTCGTCGGCGACTAAACCGGCAACCCCACCAAGTTTACTTGGTGAGGAGGGTGATTTTGGACACACTGCAGGACAAAACACAAAACCTGACAAGGGCGGAAAAACTCATAAGACTCAACGACCATCCGAAAGTGTGTAAAAATGTACCGCACGGTTAAACCACTGGGAGTGAAAGATCCCTAGCCTTTGTCAGGGCAGGTAGGAGAAGGCAACTCAGGAAACTGGGATAACTCCGATATAAAACATGCAGCTCAGTAGTTACCGATGATGTTGATCCCTTCTTCTTTTCGCCTTATAGCTACTGTCGCTCAGAGAGTGGGATTGGCTCAGTGCACAATCTTTCCTCACTTTAAAAAATATCTTCACGCACAGGCATTGCACGATAGAATTAATTAATAATTATTAATAATGGTATATCGTGCAATGGCCATACTCGATAACGAGGGTGCAGCCATCATCATGTATGTATGTATGTATGTAGGTATGTATGTATGTTCTTCTGGTTTTATAATTTCACAAATGTTTTCCCAATAGAGAGAGAGTCGGTTTCTAACATAGACACAGACTCTCTCATTAGAAATTACAAATCAACTAGGTAGATTATGTATGCATGCATGCATGTGTAGATATGGATGTTATTGTATGTGTGGATGTGGATGTTTTGAGTTGTATGTGTTCATGTGTATATGCTTTGTACATGTGTATATGCAGTTATTAGATGCAAGATTTTTGTAATGTTTTACATATTTTTT
>OZ024742.1:90509987-90522487 GCA_964016885.1 Eledone cirrhosa | reverse complement strand
CATTTTCGTTTTCATTTTCTTTGTTGATTGCAAATGTATAGAACACAAATATCACCAAGTTTATACATCAGCAGCATGCAATTAGAAGAGTCTCACTTTCGCTCCAAATACTAGGCTTCACCATCATTGAGAATCTTTTATAATGAACTCATAGCCTAAACTTAGCTAGAACTGCATTTAACACATCAGTTCTCTTATTCAGAGCCAGAAAATACTTCAGCCCTCAATATATATATATATATATATATATTAATGTATGTGTGTGTGTGCGTGTGTATGTGTGTGTGTCTGTGTGTGTGTATAAGCAATGTATTTGTTGGCGAAACACGTGTAAATTATGTAATAAATGTTAGTCCTTTAGCTGTGAAGTTGTTATATTAATGTTACTTATTATTATTATATATAGAGAGAGAAAGAAGAGAGAGGGGGGAGAAAGAGAGAAGCAAAAGAGTGTGAGACAGAAAATGCAGCTTGAAAGTGCGATCATGGTCTTGGTTGAATGGGTGATTGTGTGTGTATTTGTGTAGAGTTAATTTAAATTGCAACTAGTTGTAGTAGTATGAGAGGGAAAGGGGAAGCATGATATGTGACCGGATGAAATAGAAAGAGTGATAGAGAATAGAAGAGAGAGTGAGAGAGAAAATGAAATAAATAAATAAATAAGTAATTAAATAAGTAAATTAATATATAAGAAAAGAAACCAGCCAAGTGTTGCCAATACATGTATTCGTCAATAGTAGCAGTTAAATCATGTCGTCGCTGTGACTCCGTCGACAACATACAGTGTTGCCCTTTGTAAGTCATGTCTTTCACATTAATATTTTATATCAAATCACAAACCAAGTTAAGCAACTCTCCGTGGAAGATCGATCTCCACGAAACAGATACAAATCCCTCTGAAATGATATTCTTATGTTTTTGAATAATATTGACTCTCCGTAAAAAGCCAAATGTTCAAGATTGGAGTGCATATGATTATAGTTCCACTTGATCTAGATTGACTTGAGGCTAAACAACAAGAATACTCAAACAAATATTTTTCTTTCTTCTTTAGTTCCGTACCTTGTTTGTAGAGGCGCCATAGTAGCATATGGCGTTTCTTGGACATTTTAAGCTTGACAGAGCCCACCCCTTTCCAGACCTGAGTACAGCAAATTTCTTCCAGAGAATGATAGAAAGTGACATAAAGGAAAAGATATATAGAGAAAGAATCAAGCCCAGTTCTAGACTGGTACTTTTTTTATCGACCTCGAAAGGATGAAAGGCAAAGTTGACCTCGGTTGGATTGGAACTCAGACAACAGAGAGCCGGAAAGAAAGCCAGAAAGCACCCTATCCGATGTTCAAATAGCAAACCGAACAAAACTTGAGCATCACTAAATCACTGCTAATGATTATAATTTGCAAAATCGACAAAGACAACATACCGTATATTCTCGTGTATGAAACAAATAAATTTGAACTAAAATTAATGGTATCATGAATTTAAATTGCTTTAGAAAGACGTCGCTAAGATGATATAGCTTTAGTTTAGATAGACATACCATCTTCCACTTCAATGTAGTTGTAAATGTTGAATATTGAGGGTGGTTTGTTTGTATGACATAAGCATTCCTAAAATCGGTACGCGCACACACACACACACACACACACACACACACACACACATACACATATATATATGTGTGTGTGTGTGTGAGTGTGTGTATGCATATATGTGTGAGTGTGTGTGTGTGTGTGTGTGTGTGTGTGTGTGTGTGTGTGTGTGTGTGTGTATGCATATATGTGTGAGTGTGGGTGTGTGCACGCGCTTTTATTATACATCATTGGCCTTGCTTTCTCCTAGACACATAAGGGATTAAGTTAACAGTGTAAGCTTCAATAGTCTTCGACAGCTTGGAGTACTCTAGAGATAAATATTGTGAATTGAGAAAAAAATAAAAGAAAACTAATTTAGAGACAAAGAAGAAAGACTCAATGCCATATGTGCTCTTATCGTCAGATAACATACATAATAAAAACAAAGATAAAAATACGAAATAACCGATGATTGCACGAAAAGCTATTGAAGTTCAATAGGTTTTGACTCAATTTTAATGTCTTTCACTTATTTTGTTAACTTAACGTTCTCACACAGGTATTTTCTTCTGCCCTATCCGATCCGACAACGGCAGAAAGAGAGGCTAACATGTAATCATGGCCTGTCATTATATCAAGGCCAACAAATCTTTATTTTATTGAACCTCAAATATAATCTTGGCGGGATTTGAACTCGTAAGTCTATGCAGCAAAGTATGCCCGATGCCTTATTACTGCCAATCCGCCACCCTGGGTTAACATATAATAATAAAATCTTAAGGAATTAATTTTATAACTGCATTTCAAATTTTATTGTTGTCTCATCATATAATTGTTTCTACTTTCGGCACTAGGCCAGCAATTATCTCAGTGCATTACTGGTGCATTATTTTATCAATCCCGTAAGGATGATGGATAAAATTAAGCTCAGCGGGATTTGAACTCATAACATAAAGGGCCATAAGTCAATGCTGCAAAGCATGGTGTCTGATGCTCATCATATAATTGTTTCTACTTTAGGCACAAGGCCAGCAATTACCCAGTGCATTACTGGTACTTTATTTTATCGACCCCGTAAGGATGAAAGGCAAAGTCAACCTCGGCGGGATTTGAACTCAGATCGTAAAGGGACATAACTATGCTGGAAAGCATGGCGTCCGACCCTCCACCGATACTGCCAATCCACATAATATCTACAAATATGATTCCTGTACGAAAGAATATTCAATAGCATTAGGCATAAGAATAATTCATTACATTCTTTTGTCTACTCAGAAATAGTTGATAGCGTTTACACCATCTAATTATTTAAATGATGGTTATGCAAATTAGACTAAATATTTTATATATATATATATATATATATATATATATATATATATATATATATATATATATATATATATATATATATATATATATATATATATATATTGGTAAACGGAAAAGAAAATGCTGACAAATTGTTCACAGTGGAAAATAGTTTAATTAGGAATAAGTGAGAATTAGTAATAGTATTGGTTAGTATTCAGTTTTGGTTTTAAGTTTTATATATATATATATATTCATAAACTTGGCTGGTCACGCTTGGGCGTCCAACCGGATCAGATAGAGACTATATAGGGGAAAAAAATAGGAAAAAGAGGAAAAAGAGGAAAAATAGGAAAAATAGGAAAAATAGGAAAAATAGGAAAAATAAGTTGAAGATGCAATTGGATTCTATAAGAAGTTTTCTTTACAATAATTTATAATTCTGTAGGTTTTACAAGTTTCGTGATTTTAAAAACGTTAAGAGAGTTGGCGAGATGTGTGACCACTCGCGAGTGAAACCGGTAAAGTTATAAATGATTGTAAATAAAACTTCTTAAAGATTACAATTGCGTTTTCGAATTCTTTCACATATATATATATATATATATATATATATATATATATATATATATACCTATCTATCTACCTACCTATCTATCTATCTCTTTCTCTCTCTCCCCCCCCCCCCCTCTCTCTCTCTCTCTCTCTCTCTCTCTCTCTCTCTCTCTATATATATATATATATATATATATATATATATATATATATATATATATATATATATATGCATATGTATATATATATATATATAAATTACGCTTACATACATACACGTAAATAAATATATCAATACATACTCATATATATTTGTGTGAGTGTGTATTATACAGTGTATGTATAAACCTGAAAACGTACTCAATACATGTAGAATTTATTCTTTTGAACCTGATATACCGACCACGTGATGTACTTCCTTCGCTCCATCATCACCCTTATATATTCGTTCAAACTAGGGAAAGATGTCCGTGTGTATGCATAAGGGGTTTATATGTACATATATATTGTAAGTAAAATTGTTTTTCTTTCACAATGTATTTTTTTGCTTTCAATACTAACTTTTAATATATAATTATACCTAAATATAATTTGTTTAATTGAAGCTCTGCAAAATATGGTTTCTCGCCTGTATATGAATTGAGCTATTTATGGTGTAATATGATTGAAATAATTATATTTTGATCTATATTTATGATATATGTATTTATATGAGCATGTGTGTATGCCCGCGTGTTTGTGTATGCTTATTTTAGTGTGCATATGTGATTGAAAGCAATCATATATTCATGAGAGAAAGCGACTGAAAAAATACTGTAAATAGAAGGGCCTGAAAACTCATTTGTAGGAATAATTGACAACAGTCCCACAAAATTATAAAACAATTTAAAGAATATTATTCGGAACAGCAACACTGCACTAACCAAAGACATTCGCAGTCATTTTGAAAAAGATGGGAGAATCAGTGTAACACACACACACACACACACACACACACACACACACACACACACACACACACACACACACACACACACACACACACACACACACACACACACACGCCCACGCATACACACACACATATGCCCACACGCACAGACAAACACATGTACAGATACACACTTGCATATATTCTCTTTCTCTCTTTTTCTCTGTATGTATAAATATATATGTTGATGAATGGTATGTACATATTTACGTATTTCAATATATATATATATATACTGTATATATATATATATATATATATATATATATATATATATATATATATATATATATATATATATATAAATGCATCTACCTACATACATACATACATACATACATACATACATACATACATACATACATACATACATACATACATACATACATACATACATACATACATATGTATGACGAAAAAAAAAACGAGAGAAAGAAAATATATGGAGAAAGATAGATTCTAATATATGCTTTTAGTTTCTCTTCCAAGTTGGACATTTGCTGTGTGACGTTGGAAAGCAGCTTAAATGACGACGGAACAACTACCAAAAACGGTCACTGGAAGGAAAGAACGTTCGTTTCATCAAAGTAAATACCATCAGACAGGCTCGGTTGCAATTCTGGTATTTGTAAAAGACTAGAAGATAAGATTATGGAACCTGGAGACATTCCACCCATCCCCACGAAAAATAAAAAATAAATAAAACATAAACAAACAAATAGATAAAAATGAAATATAAAAAAGCAATACATTACAAAAAAATGTTTGAAATAGGCAGACAACAGAGAGAAGAGGGAAAAATTTGAGAAAGCGGACTGAATGAAAGAAGCGCTGAATGAAATAAAAATGACAATGCAAGTTTCTTTTTAAGCGGATTTGTGGTTGTCGAAATTTGACGTAAGTCCGAATACACAGAGGCGACACTGCCAGCCAGGACCAATCGGGAAAAGTTTCTCGAATAGCAAGGCAGATAAGTAGACAAATAGATAGTTAGAGGTATAGATAGATACATAGATTTCTGGGGAGGTGTTGTTTAATAAAGTATTGTCAGTTAGTTCCTTTGTGAGTGGAGACAACTTCCATTCCGTTCTGTTCAATTTCATTTCATTTTGTTTTTCAATGCTTTTAGATTTTCCCCTCATTTTAATATATATATATTTTTTTTTTTGTTTAGATGGATTGTTATTTATGTTGCTGAAGATATTATTTATAAAGGTGGTGGATGACAAAATTGGTAGGGGGGTCAGATATAATGGTTTCTGATTTAGGCACAAGGCCAACAAGATTAAATTGACCCCAGTGCGTGATTGGTACTTTATTTTATCAACCCCGTAAGGATGAAAGGCAAAGCTAACCTCGGCGGGATTTGAACTCAGAATGTAAAGGGCCGTAACTCTATGCCGCGAAACAGGATGTCCGATGCTCTACCAATTCTGCCAATCTATAACAATTAGGAGGGTAAAAAATAATGCTTTGCAGTAATTATTTGCTTTGTTTTATATACTGAGTTAAAATCTCACTGGAATCGACTATGCCTCCCACCCTTCAGGTGTCGAAGAAATAGAATACCAGTCAAGTACTGGAATCAATAGATATTACCTCCCTAAAACATTTATTTGACAAGTCGTGTATGAAATTAAAATATAAAAAAGGTGTATAAAAACATGATACGCTATTTACAAAGAAGAAAATAAAAAGTTATTAGAAATAGAATGAAGTGGTTCATTATTGAGAATGCGCTAATCAGGCTAGTGAGGCCATCGAGTAGGGTTATCGTTAAAGAAAAACTACCATCCTTTTCATAACGGCCTGAAACAGGAACATCTTATGCATTCATTTTTTTTTATTTACCAATTTTAAAATGTTTTTTAAGTGTTACTAAAAATGGTATGGCAGGCATTGTACATTTTAAAAAATCATAATTGTTATTATTTAAAAAAAAAACAGTAGAGAATAACAGATTTGGCAGTTTTAAGGTAAAATATTTACAGCGAATTTAGTTACGTTTCATATATTCCAACTTCAAATCCTCGGCGATTAATTTTTGATTTGTTCATTTTAAGGTCGATAAACTAGAGCACCTTATAAATGCACGCGTCAATACAATCTATTAGACCTTCTCCTGAAATAATTTGTGACATTGTGCCTATGATACAAGTCCCGCTGCCCTCCTTTAACCAGGAAGGGCAGGTAGTTTTTATCTGCTTGTTGGCCATGGTAAAAGAGATCGTTTGTGAACGCGTCTGAAAGGGTTGAAAACTAGCACTTTCCTCTTCGAAGTCGCTCTCATTAACTCTTTCAGGTTTCACCTAAAAAGTAAAATCAGAGTGGAGAGGAAAGTGGTGCTTTCCAGCCATTTTGTTGAAAGCTGGGTGAGAGAAGCAAAAATGGCCCATGTGAATAGGCCTGCCCTGAGCGTGTGCCTGTAGCATTGAAGGAAGACAACTGGGAGAGGTCCGGCTGACCGTGGATTTTGTGAGCTTTCTCCACGAGTAACAATGGAGTCTCTTCACTTTGGGGGAATTTATTGTGTTTTTCTTTAAATGTTTATTTTTTTAATCTCTGTTATAAACTTTATTTTACACAAAAAATCCCACACTGTATTGTCATGTACCGTCTTTAATGTCTCCTTAATGTGAACCCTCGAGGTTTACGTAGATATGCCAGATTTATTCTCCGATCTACTCGAAGCGCTCTACTGCAACTGGCAGCCCAACGAGAATATTTCCAGTTATGTGAGCCGGGGCGAAGTAACGCTGATGAGGAAAGCGAGAACAAGAGGGATACGTTAGACAATATCGGGCCCATAAATCTGTTAAATACAGAGTTTAAGATTTTGGCGAAGGTGTTAACGAAGAGGTTGGCGCATGCCGTAGGGGAAGCGCAAACTTGAACAATCCCGACAACGTCAATACACATCAACCCCCACTTCATGCGACACATCATAGAGGGTGTAGGGTGTAAACGGCTGCAGCGGGACTATGATCAATTTAGATTAATCAAAGGTTTTCGATTGGGTTGACCATCGATACCTGGAGGCTGTCCTCAAAGCTGCTTGTTTCGGCCTCATCTTAAGAGGCTGGATCGGTGGTCAAAGTAAATGGCCATCTTTCGAAACCGTTTCAGATCATGCGATCGGTCTGTCAATGGTGCCATCTCTCTTCCCCCTTCTGTACATATTGACTCTCGGGCCGTTACTGCGAAAGCTCCAGCTGTGCTGGGCATCCCGCTCGAACCGCGATGTGGAAGGGCTGTGTCACCATATTCGGACGATATCACCGTGATGGTGTCGAACATCTCGGAAATCGAGGTGGTCGGCACCTTCTTAGAAGAATATGAAAGGTTGATGGGAGCAATACAGAACCCGAAAAAGTCACTGGGTTTGCTGCTCGGCACCTGCTAAGGCAAATCCATGCCATTCAACAGCGTCGCCGAACTCTGAACGAACGGACCGGTGAAGTTGCTAGGGGTCTTGTTCGGACGAGATCTCCGGGTAGACGAGGTAACGAGCAGTGTGACCTATCTCATCCAAACATGGCCGAGAAGAAGCTATCCTTGGAAGGTCGGGTGGATGTGGTGAAGGTGTACATCACATCAGTCATTTACTACCGCCTGGCCATCGTGCCTTGCCCCCCATTTGCACCTTATCAAATTGGAACGTCTGCATTTCAACTTCTTGTTAAAGGGAAAGTTTCCATTGATGAGGTGCTCCTTCTGCTACCAGAAGCCACTACGCAGAGGGCTGAGTATGCTGTGGCTGATGATGCGCCAACATGCGCTGAGGCTTGGCATCTTCAGATATTCTTAAACGGTGAACTGGTGTGGTCATTGTTCGTGAGACAGACCTTTCCGCAGCTCGTTTAGAGATAAACTCTACAGGCACGGAAGTTCTGTTAGACGAACCTGCCCGAGATGTGCGCAGAGCGACGAAACCGTTCTGCACGCACTCGTCCAGTGTCCATGCATTACTGACTTGTGGAGTTATGTCGAACAGTTATATCAGCCGAGTCCATAGTGAAAATCGCCCGCCGCCTCCTTTTAGCCGGGTAGAGCAGCTAATTTTCCTCTGTCTTGTGGCAGTAGCGAAAGCGGTTGTATGGTAGACCAGGGCGAAAGAACTGAAAACCGACACTTTTCTCTTCAGGCAATCCCTCATCAACTTTTTCTAGTTTCACTGAGTTCAAATCCCGCTGAGGTTTGCTTTGCCTTTCATCCTTACGGGGTCGATAAAATAAAGTACCAGTCACGCACTGGGGTCGATTTGATCTCCCCAAATTGCTAGCCTTGTGCCTATATAAGAAACCATTATCCTTACCATCATCATTATCATCACCATCATCATCATCCTTATTGTATGACAGAAGTACTAGAGTCGGAGTGAATAAATGACAGTATTTTGTAAAGTATTTATGTACAATTGTCATCGTCGTTGTCATCGTTATAAACGTCATTATTAATGCCAGCTGTCTTCAGCTTTGACGAATACTTGACATCAAAGGAATCACATACGCATTCTCGTTTCTTCCTCGGTTATGCTAGATTAACTTCTAATAGGACTTTCTTTACTGCTTCATTTTCTTGGCTTTCTTTTAATTTCCTATATTTTTATGTATATATTTTTCTTTCCATCATTTTATAATTTCAATTTAATGTATGTTTCATTTTCTATTTTTCTTTACTCAAGTAGAACATAGTGTCTCTAAGAACTAGGAAACAGGCCCTTGTAGTACAGTAATTAAAATGGCCTCTTTGACATATTTTATCAATCATATCAGGTACAAATAAAATTATGGTGTTGATTAATTTACTGTCCCTCTGTAAACAGTTATTTCAGGTAATCCTACGTAAGCGATAAATACGTAAATGTTATTTCCACGTGAGTAAGGAGACAAATACCTGCAAACATATATATATATACACTTACATTCACACACACACACGCGCACGCACAAACACACACACACACACACACACACACACACACACACACACACACACACACACACACACACACACACACACACACATATATATATATGCGCCTACATGTTCCATATATGTCGGATCGTGGTGACCGAAATTCACAACCCAAAGGTCCCGGATTTTATCTCACTGCGAGCTATTTTGTGTCAGTGACTTTTGCAGTTGTATCGGAGTAAAGTGCCTTGGAAGTGAAGTTGAATACACGGTCATATTATGGAAACCGCTATTAACTGTACATCAAAGGGCCAACTTTAAAATTAACTGTCAGCCTGTTTAGCCAGGATAATTACGTTAAAGGTTCTCGTATATATATATACAGTATATATATATATACATATATATAATTTCCTCATTTTCAGTTTTTGGGATTCTATCTTCTCCAATATCCAATAGGAACTCTGAATAGTGTCCTGCACCCTCACTCAATCGCATGTTTGTCTTCAACTGAAATCTTTTGAAGCTTCGCCATAAGTAGGATTTTTTAATGCAGGCGTTTTCCACATCCGCGCCACTACCGGAAGAAGCTGACTGAAATCGCCACAGCAAATTGTCAAAATTCCACCGAACGCCTTATTGTTGACGCAGAGTGAGGTCAACAGCTTCGAAGCTTTCCCTCGGACTCATAGGACACTCGTCCCAAACATATCACACTTATATGCTGGAAGAGGTTTGCCGTCTTTGAGTTTTTATCAATGTTGCACAGACCATTTTCTTTCATTGCTATCGGTATTTTGAAGCTAGAATGCGCCGTTCTTCCACCAGGCATCATTGTTGCGGCAATGCCAAATGACGCAACAGCAATAGCCACGTGGCCGTTTCCCCTGACCTTTGAAAGGATTAAGTTATCCAGGATTGTCTTTTTTGTTCCACCTGGAGTGTCAATGAAAATCAATGCAGATGTGTTCCTCTCTAAACTATTACAAACGAAGTCGTACACATGTTTTTGTTCACTTTTCTATAGAGGCTCCCTCTCTTCTACAAATCGTCGCTGCTCTTCTCTGCTGTATTGCAATTCGTGCAATAACTCCAAATTGCCAATATCCTGATTAGCAACAATATTATTTGGCCTTGGCAAGTTAAAGTCACTAAGACTTTTTCCCAGGTCGTTAAGTTTGTCTTCAAAATACAGAAGACATTGATCATAATGTCCCTCGCTAATCAAAAGGTTAGAGTTTCTGGTAGCCCTTCGAATTCTTAAATCAAGCCCATAAATCACTGGAATTCTTAATTTCTAGTGATTTATGGGCTCGATTTAAGAATTGTTAATTTCCGTATTTGTGAGGAACGCAATGAATAGATCTCTCATGACTTTGGGAAGCCGTGTTCGCTCAGCATCTTCCAGAGTCTGCTGCCAATGATCATACGACTGAAGCAAACCTTTCTCTCTGCAGATGTCTTTGAATAATGGCAGAAGTTCGCCATCACACATTTTCAAAGAGTTAAAGGATACTGGCCCTTTGACGTGATGCAGAAGGCGTCTTAAATAATACAAGTCAGCACTTCGTATATATATATATATATATATATATATATATATATATATATACATATATATATATATATATATATGTATATATATATATATATACATACAGTCGTCCCCGGGTATTATTAAAACAAATATTCAAACAAATGCGAAATGTTGTACAACACATTCACTTTCAACTAAAAAATCATATCTCCCTCAAGTCACTTTACCGTCTTCAAATAGAAAAGAAAGCATTGTACTACGTAAAATGAACTCTGCCAGAAAAGGAATGGAATTGTTGTTATTAAAACACCTTTGTTCATAGGTGTACTCGATCAGAGAGAGCCAGGCCAAAAAACGATTTCACCAAAAGCAACAGCTATAACATAATCCGACCAACAAATTAGCTTCTACGTGCTCATTATATCACTTAGAATTAGCAAATAAATTCTCCTCAAATAACGCCCTAACCGCATAAAAAATTAGACACAATAAATAATATATTCTTAGATATACAAAACGAAAGACGAGAAGGCTAGGGTTGGAATGATATAGGTTCGATCAAGGATGATTTTAGATTAAACAATGATAAGTACAGCTGAAGAGGAGAGCCTCTACTTGGTCACTCCACTTGCTCGATTAGCAACCAAATCATTCTGTATTTACACACTACCCTCTATATAAGGATAGAATACATTAGATAATACTAGACCACCCGTGACCCGTTGGGTCACGTTCACTTCAAAATATTTTTTTTTAAATCATATTCACTTGAAAACAATTTTTAATTAATTAAAATATACACAGACATGTATATAATGTGAAATGAAACTGGAAGGCCCATAGATATACGTGTGTGTATATACATGTGTATGTGTGTGTATGTGTGGGTGTCTGTGATCTATATACACTGGTCATAGACACACACACACACCCACACACACACTCACATATATATATAAACAACAACACCACTAGCTCTCCATCTCTCTCTATCTCTTCCATTCTCCTTCTCTGTCTCTTCTCCATCTCTCTATGTCTCTCTTTCAATCTACTCTCTCACAACCACTATCTCTTTCTGTCTATCTTTCTCTCTCTCTCACTCTCTCTCTCTCTCTCTCTCTTTCTCTCTGTTTATGAAGGTAACCATAAAAAACCTCCATATCTCGGGAACCCGTACTCCGATTGACGCGAAATTTGTTTATTTCATCTGTATCCCCATTTCAGAGTCAACTTCCTTTCAAAGTATTTTTCCGTTATGCGCCATTTTGGCTGTATTACATTACAGACAAGCAAGCAAGCAATCACAGAATTTTACCTACCAACAAAAGACTGGATGGGTATTTTTGGATTAGTTTTGATTATAATTCGGCTCTTTGAAGGTGTACTTGATGCTAAATAACAAGTTTCTATATATATAGTATCCAAATATCCTTCATAAAAATCAGCATATTGTACAAATTAGACATATAAATAAAAAAAAGACAGGCTGGAATGCCTGTAATCACAAGGTCTGCTCCATTATGGAATTGACTTTGGATAAGCAAAACAATAATGACCTTCAAGCATTAAAAACAAGATTCATATCAGAAGAGACTGATAAAGGTATGTATCG
>OZ024742.1:90487487-90504987 GCA_964016885.1 Eledone cirrhosa | reverse complement strand
GTGCATATATATATATATATATGGTTGTGTGTCTGTGTCTATATATGCATTTTTGCATGAATGAATACAGTAAGAGTTATATTTAGTAGAATGTAAAACTACCGATTCCAGCTATTTGCACTATCGTATATTTTGGTTTCTAGTAATTCCCTGGGGAATTGGTTGACCAAATACTTTGCTTAATTGTTTAATTTTTTTATTTTTATTTTATTCTTTCACTTAGATTTCTGGTATTTTTTGAAAGCAAATCATTGGCCCCTAAAATACTACAGTAGGCCCTGGAATGCTACTGTGGGCCCCTGCAATACTACCATGGGTCCTCTGGGGCCCATTTTCCATTGGGTAACCTAGCAATTTGGCTAGTCCGCCACTGTGTATGTGTAGGCATGTGTATCTGTGTATGTGTATGGAGACTCATAGTATAGATGAAAATTGGGAATTTCTACGTGACAATCTGTTGAAGGCCATAGACTTGGTATGTGGCTGGTTCAGGGTCCCAGCAAATCAGAAAGTGACATGGTAGAGGAATGATAGTGTAGATAGAGCCACAATGCAAATGGATGAGGCTAGAAAGATTGAAATGAATGGGAATGTGGCAGCCTGCTCCAAGCAGACCCAACTGAGGGATAACGAATTTAAGAGAAATTAAATATATGAAGGTAGTGTAAGCAGCTGATCCATCAAATATAATTGCCGTGATGCTACAAACATCAACGTGGGTGTTTATGAGCTAGCTGAAAGCATAATTTATGAAATAGTTCAGGATAATGTCATACCAAATGACTATTGCAGCACTATCATTGAAAACTGTTACCTGGGCAAAAGAGAGGCGCTAGAGAAGATTCCATAAAGAACACACAGTGTAATCTATAGACGTACAAGATATGTAGTGGGATTATAGGCAGGTAAACGGGGAAGACAGGCTTTGTTTGTGGCAGGTTTACATGAGAAATAAGCACTTAGAGCATGTGTGAAATAGATTTTTTCAGTTGACAGAGTGGCTCCCTAGAAACTGTTGACGAATTTTGTTACCTAGGTGACCTGATTAGCTGTGAGAGGAATTCAGAAAATGTAGTAGCCAGAGTAAGAATGGATTGGAAGACATTTAGGGATCGGATATCTCTATTGACAACCAAGGGCTTCTCTCTCAGAGTGAACGGTTGGTTGTATGATGATTACGTGTGAACTGCAATGCTATATGGCAATAGGACATGAGGCTTGATGGCTGAAGAAATTAATCGAGTATGTTCCGATGGATATGTTATGTTAGTGTGCATGAACATAATAGTATAAGCAACTCGGGAGAAAAACTCTGTATCAGAGAATTTGGATCGGACAAGTGATGCATATAGAGGATGACAGCAGTATAAATAAGTGCAAAGAAATCAAAATGAATATGACTCGTGAAAGAAGTAGACATAGGAGACATGGGATGAAGTAATGACTTTAGGAAACTGAATTTCATGACAAATGTGACAAAGGAGAGTAAGCATTGGTGACATTTGGTACTGCAGAAGAATCGCCAACCAGTATAGGTATATCCCCTGACTCTTCCATACTCCCCGGCAACATTACTCCTTAGATTAGCCGGCCATTCAACCTGAAACCTTCACCCCCCCCCCCCCCCCCCAAAAAAAGCAGTGTTCAATTGTGTCAATTCGGAGAAGTAGCGGCTCTACCTGGAGTGACTATCTGATCACCGAGCTACGAACTCGATAGAGTAACATTACTCCCAACTCCCATTACTCCAAATACAATTCGTAGGAACCGCATTTCGACAGTTTGTATTCGCAATCGTATTCATTCAGTCATTACTCAACCATAGGTAAGGGTTGGCATGAATACCGAATTAAAGATAGCAAGTTTGACTTTTACGTCTACCTTCCTAGTTCTGATAACCGAATGCTGAAGCTGGCACATTACTGCGCCTGTTCCTGCAATTCTTTCATTAAATTCAGCCTCCTGCCTTCCATCACTCGTGAACACGGCCTCCAGATACTTGAACCTGTCTACCTGCTTCAGTGTAACTTCATTTACATCTAGAGTGCACAGCACAGTCTTCCTTGAAATAACGATTATCTCAGTTTTCGCAGCACTGATTTTCATTCTAGCCATGCAACACGCGGCATCAAACCTATCAAGTGTAAATCGGAGATTACCTTCTGTCGAGTTAAGTAACACCATGTCGTCTGCAAATTCCAGTCAACTGGTTTTGCACCCGCCAGTCGTGATACCGTTTTCCGACACGGCTGCGCGTGTCGGTCCCCTCCCCCTCCCACTGAATAAAATTATAGGTCTTGTGCCTATAAAGTACCAGTAATGCACTGGTTAATTGCTGGCCTTGTGCCTAAAGTAGAAACAATTATTTATTATATTCATTCAAAGGGCGGTGGATTGGCAGTATCGGTAGAGAGTCGGACGCCATGCTTTCCAGCATAGTTACGTCCCTCTACGGTCTGAGTTCAAATCCCGCCGAGGTTCACTTTGCCTTTCATCCTTACGGGGACGATAAAATAAAGTACCAGTAATGTACTGAGCAATTGCTGGCCTTGTGCCAAAAGTAGAAACAATTATTTATTACATTCATTTGCGTTTTGAGTCTCGTTTCCATTATATCATCTTGGATTTCATCTATTTAGATACAACAAAATAGTATTTTTTAATGTCGAACAGGGGCTATGGATGCATTCAAGTCCGCTATAATTAGGGAAGGAAGGAATGGATCCTGTATTCCGAAACATTTATAAGTGTTTGAAACAGAGTTGACTGCTCTAATGACTCCCTAGGACCCCATTAGTTACGTACTGATTTGCTTCACTACGCTTCACTTTTGTTGCTAAATACTTTCAGAAATAAATATATTGCATGTCTATAAGACAAACAGAGAGAAGACGGGAACACCTACAAAACGTTTTCCTGGTGTTGAGAGTTGTACTATCCACGGGGTGTAAAACAACCCCGCAGTAACGTTCCCCTCTATTGGGGATTTCGATTGTTTTATTTTTATTTTATATATAGTTTATTGTCGTCCATTATTGTTAAAGGTTTTATGTAAAACCCCGCCGTTACGTCTTGTAATATCCCATTTTTGTACGCCCTTGTGGTAAATAAAGAGATCTATCTATCTATCTATCTATCTATCTATCTATCTATCTATCTATCTATCTATCTATCTATAGCGACTGGAAGAAGAATCAGGATGGAGAGAGAGGTGCTGTACCCCAGCAAGTTTTATGAAAGGTGGGTGAAAGTGGCGAGAATGGCCCGAGTGAATGGGCCTTCTCTCTATATCAGCCTGTAGGTTGAGGAAAAGGAGGAGGAGAGGAAAGGAGTACAAGCTCTTCGTACTCCTGGAGATGAGGGTTGCACATTTTTTTCGGGGGTATGTGTTACCCATATAAACTGTCTCCCTCTATTGGGGAAAATCGACTAACTTTTAAATTCCATCTGTGATAACATTTTACACGTTTTTATTGTATGTAAACTTCCCCCTTTGTATTTGTCCCCTTCTTTTGTGCCCCTGTGGCTAATAAAGAAATATATCTATCTATCTATCTATCTATCTATAAAAGACCGAGGAAAATGGGCGACTGGTACATCGAATGTGCTCAGGCGTTCACAGCCCTCTGGCAGGCGGACCCGGCGATCAGTGGAGACTCCACTTCGTCATTCTATAGAGGGTTGATCCGCAGCAAGTGCGACGACGCGCTCGGGGAACTCTAGGCGTAGAGGAAGACGAACTGGCCAGTCTGTTCGGTAGGAGCTTCCGCCCGGGACTGATGGACAACTTCCAAAAGTCCCTGGCCTGGCAGTGCTACCGAGGATCTCTACCAGTTCGAGACAAGCTCTACAGACACGGGCGCCCGGGTAGGGACCCTTCGAAAAAGATCTGTTCGAGATGCGTGCGCGACGAGGAAACCGTCGCACATGCATTCATACACTGCCCGGGCGTCACCGACCTGTGGGGCTATGTAGAACGACTATTGTCGCGGGTGGGACCAATCCGGTTGACCACCGAGACCATTGTCATGATCAAACCGTCACCCCCTTCAAAAACGAAGGAGAGGCGGTTTTCCTTTGTGTGATAGCTATGGCGAAAGAGGTTGTATCGTGGACACAGTTGACAACTTTCTCTCCGGCCAACAACTGATTCTTTTTTTCAAATACCACTTTGGAAGAAGAATCAGGATGGAGAGAGAGATGCTGTACCCCAGAAAGTTTTATGAAAGGTGGGTGAAAGTGGCGAGAATGGCCCGAGTGAATGGGCCTTCTCTCTATATCAGCCTGTAGGTTGAGGAAAAAGGATAAGGAGAGGAAAGGTGTACAAACTCTTCGTACTCCTGGAGATGAGGGTTGCACATTTTTTTTTCGGGGGTATATGTTACCCATATGTAATGTCTCCCCCTATTGGGGAAAATTGACTAATTTTTCAATTGCATTTGTGATAATATTTTACACGCTCTTATTGTATGTAAACTTCCCCCTTTGTATTTGTCACCTTCTTTTGTGCCCCTGTGGCTAATAAAGAATCATATCTATCTATCTATCTATCTATCTATCTATCTATCTATCTATCTATCTATCTATCTATCTATCTATCAGACAAACTAATAGTAACTTGTTTGGTAACACACGCATGTACTTATATATTCATATATTTTAGGTTGTTTATAGCAGTCCCCCAGCATGACCACAGTCTAATACTAGAACTAATAAAAGAATGAAAATTGTGCACAAAGACACTCTCTATATATATATGCCTCTCTACTTGTGTTTGTGTGCGCGTATGCTGTGTGTGAATCTATGTACTCTTGACGTTGAATTGGGAGGGTGTATATGTGTGTGTCTAATTAAGCGGATACGCAAGTATGAATATAGTCGTATATAGTTTGATGAAGTCGAGAGGTGGATCTGTTCTGACTATTATTATTGGTATTTGTTTATATATTTGTGTCAACCCCATATCACTTCAGGTGTAACGTGCTGAAAATAGTCGGATAATTCGAAGAAATTAATGTCGGCAGGCTTCAAAGAATTTACATTAGAAAGCATGACATAGAAAAAGACAGAAATACGTATGTATGCCTCAGTGTGTGTGTATGTATGTGTTTGTGTACGTGCTTGTAAGTGTGTTTGTGTGCGTGTTTGTAAGTGTGTAAGGATGCGTGTTTGTATGTTGTCTGTATGTGTGTTTATAACGAAAACAGCAACAGCAATGATAATGATAATTTCTTTATTGGCCCGAAGGACCTATATATAGTGGACAATAGAATAAACAGAGACAGTGGGTGTTTTCAATAAAATCGAGTAAAAACAAATGATCAAATAACAATAAACAATAGAATTACAACAATTAAAATTCTGCAATATGTGGGAGGACTGACCAGGGGCGACTAATGAACCCCACTAATCATGAACAACCCAACGATCCGAGCGCACCCGGGGAAGGCACCCCTCTGCTCTCCAAATCAGCCAGCCAACAGGAGCACGGTCAGAGTAGGCTCATTCACATGGGCTATCTTCGCAACATTCACCCACCTTTTAGAAAATGTTCTGTGGGGCCGCACTTCCCTTTCCATGCTCACCTTCCTTTCCAAGTCATTTCAGCCTCGTCCACCCAAACAATAGAAGGCGTGGGGCGATCTTCACGATAGATTCGGTCGATAGCCGTATCAGTTCCACACGCGATAACAGCTGTTCGACAAAACTCCTCAAATTATTATTATTATTATTTTTTTTACTTTATAACTTTGTTGTTTATTTACAATAGTTTATAACTTTGCTGTTTATTTACAATAGTTTATAACTTTGCTGTTTATTTACAATAGTTTATAACTTTGCTGTTTATTTACAATAGTTTATAACTTTGCTGTTTATTTACAATAGTTTATAACTTTGCTGTTTATTTACAATAGTTTATAACTTTGCTGTTTATTTACAATAGTTTATAACTTTGCCTATTAATCCGTATGGTGAGCAAATGGGGTTCCACGTGCTGGCCTCCCCACAGCCCCGGCGGACGGGATGGAGAAGGCGTTTCCCCGGAGGATGGTAAGGGAGATGCGCTGGAAGAGCCATTCCAACTCGCGAGGCTCACACCTGCGGCTGGCGAGCTCAGCGCGTATGGTAGTGAATAGGGAGGTAGCCCAAGGGCCAAGGACACCAGAAGTCTCCACTGCCAAGGGCACGACCGCAAGCCTGTCGGAGAGCGACCGATACTTGGAGAGTTTGGCCTCCTCAGCCCGACGTGCAGCAGTACCTGGGTGAGTCGCAGACTGCACCAGGTTGCGGCTGGAGAAAGTGTCGCTGCAAGTGGCATCCCAGATGAGGTGTTTGTCACCGCGGAACGGGAAGATGGTCATACAGTCTGGCCTTTTGCCATCCCCTCGGTCCAGCCTCACCGGCTCAAGCTGGGAGGGGTAGCTTGTAGCGTCCAATCCATGCTTAGTGACCTCGTTGAGGGCTGCATGGCGTGGAAGGCGGCCGGCATGTGGCGACAGAAAAGCGGGTGGAGACCGAAAGAGTCCACGCTGGATCCACAGGGATATTTATGTGACTCGCAGATCCGGAGTCTAAGCCTCAAGGAAACGCCGATGCGCAGGTTATCGTTATCCAGCTGCGTGCCAGTGTAGAAGGAGGGCAAGGCATGGAGCCAGGCACCACTGTGGGGTTTGGAGGCCGCGCGAAAACAGGCAAGGCGGTGCTGGTGGAGCTGGCGCATGAGCCTGTCTGAGGCCAGGCTGCACTAGATGGCATCTCATACGGACACTGGATGAGTGCTTGCAGAACGGTTTCGTCGCTTTGCATGCATCTCGGACTTGTACATCTGATCGCATTTCAGTGCCTGGTAACATAGCCAACAAGAGATTTGTGGCAGTTATCATTAGACTCCGGCTTAAAAGTCGAATTCGTCGATGCCCAGAGCTTCTCCGGGAATATCGTCGCACTTGCCTACCATTAATCCTCAATAGAACTCAAGAATGAAATTTCCACTGACAGCATTGCCCGCCCGTCTGAGGACAGTGAATGCCTGGCAACATTCAGATGCCAAGCGTTCAGTCTCGGAATCTTCGTGACCCAGGACTGCAGCTCAGTCAAAGAGATGAGCTGCGGAAAAACCTGCCTCACGAACAGCGACCACACCTGTTCACCGTTTAAGAATATCTGAATATACCGTAGCCTCAGCGCATATGCCGACACAGCTCTTCCAGGTCCCGGTTAGAGCAGGATGCCTTGCAACAGCTCCAGTCGCTGAAGATGGGATCGAAACCAACTGCCGGGAAGATAGACTCGAGATATCGATGATCAACACAATCGAAAATATTCGACTGATCTAAATTCTTCATAGCTGCTTGTCCACACTGGTGTATTGGGGAAATCCAGTCGGTATCTGTCAGACAGTTGGAATTGGCTGATCAGGTACTTGATGCTTTTGCATCCCTCAATCCTATTAACTACTCCCACACAATCTCTGTATGTGTCTAAGATACTGTTCCAGTCTCTCGCTAACAGTAAAGGACGAGACGTTCCCAGAAATTCTTCCATTCACCCAAAGAAACCCAGTCGTCCAGCCTCGGTCAGGATGTGGACAGCCACCAGGAAGTCTAACCGAGCTCATGAATGTTATCCATCCATCTTACTCGTAGTATACCATGGGATTTATGTTAGTTGTCTTTTCACGTAAAATCAGTCCAATGACTCTTGCCTTTGACATGTCCGTAATAACGGAGTCGTAATCTCTCAATTCGGAGAAGTAGCGGCTCTAGCTGGAGCGGCATCTTGGACTCTTAGCTATGCACCATATCGAGTAACGGTACTCCAAAACCGCTTATATTAGCGATCATATTCATTCAGTCATTGCCAAAGACACGTAATACTAGGAAAAGGTAAGTACGAACACAAAATTGAAGCACATCAATTCACCAGCTCCTTGAAAAATGTACATTACAGCCCTTTGAGAAAAGGAGCAGGGACAAGTGGAGGAAGCAAGAAGTTACCGAATAGATAAGCTTTTTTTCAATAGGGTTCCTTGGATCAGGTACCGCAGATATGGATGGAAGGTAGGAATTCAAATTTCCATCTGTATTGCCAGAAATGAGTGTACAGGCAGAATTGGGGAAACTCACAAGTCCTCGATTGTCGGAATGTGTTATGTTATGGATCACATTGGCAGGGAGGATTCGCTTAGGATGAAAAAAGTACTCCGTTTATGCACCAAACAGAGAAGTGTTGTATAAAAAGGTTCAGCTTAAGTTAATTGTTTCTACATTTGGCACAAGGCCAGCAATTATCCCAGTGTATTACTGGTGCTTTATTTTATCGACCCCGTAAGGATGAAGGGCAAAGTTAACCTCGACGGGATTTGAACTCAGACCATGAAGGGACGTAACTCTTTGCTGCAAAGCATGGCGTACGACCCTCTACCAATACTGCCAATGGAAGACAGGAAGTCATTGGAATTTACCCGTCAAGCGCTCGCCAAATTAAAATAGAAGTAAATTTCATTGATAATATATTGATACATACATGCACTTACACACACACATGCACACACACACACATACACACACACATACACACACACACACACACACACACACACACACACACACACACACACACACACACACACCCGTGCGCGCGCGTATACTCACGCACATACACGCACACCAATATATATATATACATATACTTGTATATGTGTGTGTATGTGTACCTGTGTCTGTGTGAATATGAATAAGAAAACCTAACAAGCGAAAAGCTTTGTAAATTGACTCCTCCACCAAATCAGAGCCACGGAATTTTGTTGAGGAAACTCCAACTATATCTAGGCAGTAGCATCTAGCCTCCACCACTAATTCCTACTCCTTACCTGTGAGTGTTGTGATATCCAGGTTCCAATTATCAAGCATTTCTCTCTTCCGAAACCTCTTTTGGGTCTTGGGATGCGCAATCTTTGTGCGTCCTTCTCAGCCCTCCCAGGACAGGTCACCTCGTCATAGCTTACATCACTGGGTTGTAAGAGTTTTCTTGGGAGATACAGGTGTTACCCATTGCTCCATCTCCCATAGTAACTTACCGATTTTCTTTTATGGCATATGTTTGTCTATGTATATATATATATGGAAATGTTCAAGACCCCGACGACAGAGCTCAAGCCGTTTCGACGGCTATTTCTAGTCCAGAAAAAGCCGTCAAAACTACCCTAAGTATTGAGTACTCTGGTACGTTATGGTCCACCTGGTTCTTTACCACACTTCCTTTGTTATATATATATGTGTAAAAGTTCTATTTAAATTGTTGGGATACAACAAGCAAATATTTTTATAACTGATATAAAGCACTCAACAAATAATTGGAGTAAAAATACGATATTAACTAATGGAAACTATATTTATAAAACCATATTTATTTCATTATACATATTTCAAGGACACCAAGTTAAATTATGGTGTGCTTTCATCAGATAAAATATAAGATAGAGCAGTTTTATAAATAAATATTGACATACCCTTAAAGAATGCAACCATTACTGTTGGAAGCTCCCGGATAGTGGAGTTATATCTTTAATTATACTATTAGATAAGTTAGTATTGGATATTTTTAAATAAGCCGTTGGGTTTTCTCTCTCTCGTTCTTCTCTCTCTCTCTCTTTCTCTGTAACCCAACGGCTTATTTAAAGATATCCAATACTAACTTACCTAATAGTATAATTAAAGATATAACTCCACTATCAGGGAGCTTCCAACAGTAATGGTTGCATTCTTTAAGGGTATGTCAATATTTATTTATAAAACTGCTCTATATTATATTTTATCTGATGAAAGCACACCATAATTTAACTTGGTGTCCTTGAAATATGTATAATTGTTTCTACTTTTGGCACAAGGCCATCAATTATCCCAGTGCATTACTGGTACTTTATTTTATCGACCTCGTAAGGATGAAAGGCAAAGTCAACCTCGGCGGGATTTGAACTCAGATCGTAAAGGGACGTAACTATGCTGGAAAGCATGGTGTCTGACCCTCTACCGATACTGCCAATCCACATGTATAATGAAATAAATATGGTTTTATAAATATAGTTTCCATTTGTTAATATCGTATATATATATATATATATATATATATATATATATATATTTATATATATATATAGAGAGAGAGGTGGGGGGGAATAGAGAGATAGATAGATAGATAGATAGATAGATAGATAGATAGATAGATATGTTTCTTTATTAGCCACAGGGGCACAAAAGAAGGGGACAAATACAAAGGGGGAAGTTTTCATACAATAAAAACGTGTAAAATACTATCACAAATGCAATTTAAAAATCAATCGATTTTCCCCAATAGGGGAAGACATTACGTATGGGTAACACATACCCCCGAAAAAATGTGCAACCCTCATCTCCAGGAGTACGAAGAATGAGTACCCACTTCCTCTCTTCCTCTTTTTCCTCAACCTACAGGCTGATATAGAGAGAAGGCCCAACCGCTCGAGCCATTCTCGCCACTTTCACCCACCTTTCATAAAACTTGCTGGGGTACAATACCTCTCTCTCCATCCTGATTCTTCTTCTAAAGTAGTATTTGAAAAAAAGAATCAGTTGTTGGCCGGAGAGAAAGGTGTCTGACCTGAGGCCTTTTAACCTCGTCCACCATACAACCTCTTTCGCCATAGTTATCACACAAAGGAAAACCGCCTCTCCTTCGTTTTTGAAGGAGGATGGCGGTTTGAACATGACAATGGACTCGGTGGTCAACCAGATTGCTCCCACCCGCAACAATAGTCGTTCTACATAGCCCCACAGGTCGGTAACGCCCTGGCAGTGTACGAATGCTTGCGCCACGGTTTTTTCGTCTGGTACGCATCTCGGACAGATCTTTTTCGAAGGGTCCCTACCTGGGCGCCCGTGTCTGTAGAGCTTGTCTCGAACTGGTAGAGCTCCTCGGTACCACTTCCAGGCCAGGGACTTTTGGAAGTTGTCCATCGGTCGCGGGCGGAAGGTCCTACCGAACAGACTGGCCAGTTCGTCTTCCTCTACGCCTACGAGTTTCTACGAGCGCGTCGTCGCACTTGCTGCGGACCAACCCTCTATAGAATGTCGAAGTGGAGTCTCCACTGATCGCCGGGTCCGCCTGCCAGAGGGCTGTGAACGCCTGAGCACATTCGATGTGCCAGTCACCCATTTTCCTCGGTCTTTGCTTGACCCAGGACTGCAGCTCACGAACGGGGCCCACACCTGTTGTCCGGTGAGGAATACGTGGAGGTGCCGCAGCCTGAGCGCGTGTTTGCGCATCGTCAGCCACGGCATCCCCAGCCCTTCGTTGGAAGGGTGTTGGCAGCAGATGGATCTTCTCACCAAAGGAGCCCACTTTTTCCAAAGGAATTGGAAGAGCGCGTGCTCCATTTTGGTGAGCGTTTTGGCTGAACAAGGCACGACGGTCAAGTGGTAGTAGATGACGGACGCTATAAAAGTGTTCGCCACCTCCGCTCGACCTTTCAAGGATAGTTTGCACTCGGCCCACTCCTGGGTGAGTGCAAACACCTTGGCCGTCAGCTCGTTCCAATTCTCCTCCACCTGGAGGTCCGGACCAAACCAGACCCCGAGCAGCTTTACCGGTCCTTCCGTCCAGCGTCCGACGACGCCATCGGAAGGCAACGGTTTGCCTCTCCACGATCCGAGTTGCAAACCGATGGACTTGTCCCGGTTCAGCTTCGCTCCTGTGAACCTTTCGTATTCCTTCAGTAAGGTGCCGACTTCCTCGATCTGCAAGGTGCTCGACACCATTACTGTCACGTCGTCGACGTAGGCCGATGCCACTTTCCGCAGTCCCGATTCCAGAGGGATGCCCTGCAATAGCTCCAACTTCTGCAGTAGTAGCTCGAGAGTCAGTACGTACAGAAGGGAGGAGAGAGGGCATCCCTGTCGGATGGATCGCGTAATATGGAACGGCTCCGAGAGGTAGCCGTTCACCTTGACCCTTGAGCAGATGTTGCTGCTGTGCATTGCAGCCATCCAGCCCCTGAACCCGGGTCCGAAGCCTGCCACCTCGAGCACCGCATCCAGGTAACGATAGTCAACCCTATCGAAAGTCTTAGACTGATTCAAGTTGATCAGGGCCCCACCGAAGCCGGTTTTACACCCTACCCTCTCTACGATGTATTGCATGAGGTGGAGGTTGTTGTGTATGGACCTGGTCGGGATTGCGCATGTCTGCGCTTCTCCCACCAGGTTTTTGACGACAAGCGCCAGCCTCTTTGCCAATACTTTGGCCAAAATCTGTAACTCTGTGTTTAGCAGAGTTATGGGCCGGAAGTTGCCCTTGTCATCCCCCTTATTCTCTTCCCTCCTGACTAACGTGACTACGCCCTTGGTCACAGAACTGGGAATTCTCCCGTTCTGCTTCCAGTTTCAGTAGACCGCTTCCAGGAGGACAGAGAACAAGTCCGGCATTGCTACGTAAAATTCGTAGGGTAGACCGTCGAGACCTGGAGATTTGCGTTTGCCGCGTCCCCTATCTCAGCAGCCGAAATCGGCCTTTCGCAGAACTTCGCCTCTCTGTCCAAGAGTCGCAGCAGGCCGTCGAGGTATGGACCGAAATCCATAGCCCCTCCCGGCGCGCCGCCCTGCCCGAACAGTTGAGTAAAGTGCCGCTGAAAGGCCGCGCACATCTGCTTCGGCTCACGTATCACGCGTCCGTCTTGGTCCCTCAAAGACCGAATCGTGAACTTGTTGCCATTTTTCACCTCCGTCACTCGGGCCCAGCTAACAGCCTTGGCTCCCTCGTTACCCAGAGCACGAATTTTGCTTCTAACAACGCAGCCCTCGGGCTTTGCTTCGAAGAACTGGTCCAAGGCCGTTCTCGTCGCTAGCACGCTGGCTACGTTGCCACTTCTAATTGCCTCTTCTACTTTATCTACCAGTTCCTTCTCAGTCCTATTGCTATCTAACGTTAATTCTTTACTAAAACTAACGAGTCTAATCTAACTGCCCTCTTGAGAGAGTACCACCATCTGTTGTTGACAATGGCCCCTGTCAAGTGCTGTTTACCTAAAGTGCTAATCCTTCTACTGTAGGCTTTGTATGTCGGTAACGACAAGTTCAGCTTCCAGTAGCCGGGTCCCTGTCTATGGGTTCTATCAAGGTTGACCATGCAGGTCACTAGTTTGTGATCTGAATAGGCAACCATGAACATTTGTGAACAGCTTAACATTTCCCTATCCTTATTTCTAACTAGAACCATCTAAGTACGATCTAGATGTTCTGCTGAGATTAGTCCTCGTCCACAGTGGCACAGTCGGAAAATCTAGTCGATATTTATTGGCCAGGTCAAATCGTCCGATTAACTGTTTGAGTGTTAAAACCCTCTTTATCGGGACATGCTCCCACATAGTCCCAACGTGCATCTAGGATTCCATTCCAGTCCCCCACTAAAAGAAAGAAGCAGGACGTTCCCAGAAAAGTCTCTAGACGTTTGAAGAAGTCTGGCCGCGGAGTCCCGGATGGGGCATATGCGGCCACCAGCCTGAAGGCTCCACCTTCACTATCGTCAACGTCTAGGACCACCAGTCGACCCTCCGGATCCAGATGTACCGTTTGTGTTACGAGGCCCAGGTGTTTCCTCAGAAAAATGGCAACCCCGCCCCCACCTCTCGGCTGACATAGAGATGCGTAGATATCATAGTCATCGAACATGGGAGCCAGCTGTCGCTTGCTGTGGATCCTGGACTCGCAGATGGCAATTACATCCATACTGTGCGACCTGAGGTTGTTGAAGAGTTTGCCCTGTTTCCAGGGCATCCCCAGGCGGCGCACATTCACACAACCGTCTCTTACATTTACCATGTCGGTGGGGAAGAGTTAGAAAAGAAGAGGAAAGAATTCACTCACCTCTTCGCTTCCTGAAGACCAGGCTGCACAATGTCCATGGGGGTGTTGGAGTGGTGGTTTCTGGCGGGGTGGGGACGGAGATGTTTGGTGGGGAGGAGGTATCTGGTGGGGTGGGGGTGTTTGTGGTGGGGGTGTCTGGGGTGAGGGTGAGGAAACATTTTAAAAGGACGCGGTTAATGGGTTTAACGCAAGGATTACCCACGTCCTTAGGAAAGTTTTTCTTTAAAGACTTATAGATGTCCGTAGGGACCCTAATCATCTTTAAATTGGGTCTGTCTACACAGTTCGAAAAAGTTTTCCCTTCGGTTTTCACCGAAGGGTCGTTGGAGATAACCTCCATTAAAGTTTTGTTTTCACTGTTTATGTATGTGTAATGTTCTTGTGTTGTGTTGGTTTTTGTCTGTTGTTCTTGTGTAAGCTTTCGTTTTGTTGTAGGTGTTTGTGTTTGGAGTGATGTCGTGGTTTTGTTTCCGGGACGGGGGGTTTTTGTTTGTAATGTTTGTGTTGTTTGTGTTGGTGGTTGTATGTTTGTAGTGATGTTTGTTGGTTTTTTTGTTCTTGTGGTGTTTTTTCTTCTTTCTTTTCGAACGGAGAGGCTCTCCCTAATCGTCACTTGGTGATGATGAGGGGGGCCTCGTCCGTTGTGGTGTCTGTGTTATTTGGAAGGGGTATGTTTTGGGGAGCTGTTGTGTTTGTGGGTGTTTTTGCAGTGGTTTTAGGTAGAGTGGGGTTGGGTGGGACTGTGCTTGCGGTCTGGTTTGTTCTTGTTTTGGTTATGTTTGTTTGTTGTTGTTGTTGTGGTGGTGGTGGTGGTGGTGGTGGTGGTGGTGGTGGTGGTGGTGGTGGTGGTGGTGGTGGTGGTGGTTGTGTTGTTGTTTTGGGTGTTGGCAGTAGTGCCTCTTTTTTTCTTGCAGCTAGCTGAGGACAGTAAGCCTTCAGGTGACCACTGCTTAAACAGTGGTAACATGAAGGCCGCCTACCCTCAACAGAACTGTTTATGTATGAATTCCCATCCAGAGGCACACGTTGGGGTACTTTAGCTATCCGTTCTGGCCTCATTTGGACCAGAACTTCCAGGCTTGTACCATTGAATGTGCCTCTCGAGGACTTTCCCAGTGAAATTATGGTGTCTTCATCGAAATCGATGAGGTCAGTCAAAATCCACCAGACGTTTACGTTTGGTGTAATGTTTGAAATTTTAATTTTCTGGGTTCTTTTTCCCATATATTTGGGGAAAAAGGTGTTAAGGGGGGACACAATTGGCGACGCAGAATATTTTTGTGCCGTCAATTGGTCTTTCATCAGCACCGAAATGCATCCTTTTTGGATGAAGGCAATATCCTTCATTGAATTCTTCAGAACCAGTTCAATTTCGTTTTGGGATAATTGCACTGGTTTTTTAGACGGATTTGAAACTGTCCTAAAAATTATTGTTTTTAGGATAGTTTCTCTACGTAACTGTTGAGGAGAAGTGATGTGAAAGCACCACTCTCACCAAAGGTTACATATTGCTTTGCTTCTCTTAACAACTCCCTAGCATTGGAGATGTCAAGATATGTAAATATTTCCGTCTTTTGGACGGTTTGTGCAAAGGAAATCTTTTCCTTGTTTGTGGAGTTGTTTGTGTTGCTGTTGTTGGTGGTGGTTTTGTTGTTATCATTGTTGTTGATGTTGTTCTTGTTGTTATTATTGTTGTTGTTGTTGTTGTTGTTCTCGTTGGTGTTGTTCAAATTTTCCATGTTAGATAGATAGATAGATAGATAAATTTATTTATTAGCCATAAGGGCACAAAAAGGGGACAAATACAAATGGGGGTTTACATAGAGGTATATGAAAATAAAACTATTAATAAAATAAGAAATAACAATTGATATCCCCAATAGGGGGGAGGTGTTACACAGGGGTTGTACACACTCCGAAAAAATGTACAACGCTCATCTCCAGGAGCACAAAGAGTGAGTACTCTCTTCCTCTTTTTCCTCAACCTACAGGCTTATATAGAGAGAAGACCCAACCACTCGGGCCATCTTTGCCACATTCACCCACCTTTTATAAAATTTGCTGAAGTACAGCACCTCTCTCTCCATCCTGATTCTTCTTCCAAAATTATATTTGAAAAAACGAATCAGTTGCTCGCCGGAGAGAAAGGTGTCTGACCTCAGCCCTTTTAACCTCGTCCACTATATAACCTCTTTCACCATAGCCATAACACAGGAAAACCGCTTCTCCCTCGTTTTTGAAGGAGGGTGGCGGTTTGATCATGACAATGGACTCGGTGGTCAACCGGATTGGTCTCACCCGCGACAATAGTCGTTCTACATAGCCCCACAGGTCGGTACCGCCCGGGCAGTGTACAAATGCGTGCGCGACGGTTTCCTCGTCGCGCACGCATCTCGGGCAGATCTTTTTCGAAGGGTCCCTACCCGGGCGCCCGTGTCTGTAGAGCTTGTGTCGAACTAGTAGAGCTCCTCGGTAGCACTGCCAGGCTAGGGACTTTTGGAAGTTGTCCATTGGTCCCGGGCGGAAGGTCCTTCCGAACAGACTGGCCAGTTCGTCCTCTTCTACGCCTAGAGTTTCTCCGAGCGTCGAAGTGGAGTCTCCACTGATCGCCGGGTCCGTTTTCCAGAGGACTGTGAGCGCCTGAGCACATTCGATGTCCCAGTCGCTCATTTTCCTCGGTCTTTGCTTGACCCAGGACTGCAGCTCGGTCAGCGAGACGAGTCGTGGGAAGGCTCGCTTCACGAACGGGGCCCACACCGGTTGTCTGGTGAGGAATACGTGGAGGTGCCGCAGCCTGAGCGCGTGTTTGCACATCGTCAGCCACGGCATCTCCAGCCCTCCGTTTGAAGGGTGTTGGCAGCAGATGGATCTTCTCACCAAAGGAGCCCGTTTCTTACAAAGGAATTGGAAGAGCGCGTGCTCCATTTTGGTGAGCGTTTTGGCTGGACAAGGCACGACGGTCAAGCGGTAGTAGATGACGTATGCTATAAAAGTGTTCGCCACCTCTGCTCGACCTTTCAAGGATAGTTTGCACTCGGCCCACTCCTGGGTGAGTGCAAACACCTTGGCCGTCAGCTCGTTCCAATTCTCCTCCACCTGAAGGTCCGGACCAAACCAGACTCCGAGCAGCTTTACCGGTCCTTCCGTCCAGCGTCCGACGACGCCATCGGAAGGCATCGGTTTGCCTCTCCACGTTCCGAGTTGCAAACCGACGGATTTGTCCCGGTTCAGCTTCGCTCCTGTGAACCTTTCGTATTCCTTCAGTAAGGTGCCGAACTCCCCGATTTGCGAGGTGCTCGACACCATTACTATAGATATATAGATAGATAGATAGATAGATTTCTTTATTAGCCACAGGGGCACAAAAGAAGGGGACAAATACAAAGGGGGAAGTTTACATACAATAAAAACGTGTAAAATGTTATCACAAATGCAATTTAAAAAGTTAATCGATTTTCCCCAATAGAGGGAGACAGTTTATATGGGTAACACATACCCCCGAAAAACATGTGCAACCCTCATCTCCAGGAGTACGAAGAGTTTGTACTCCTTTCCTCTCCTCCTCCTTTTCCTCAACCTACAGGCTGATATAGAGAGAAGGC
>OZ024742.1:90427487-90479987 GCA_964016885.1 Eledone cirrhosa | reverse complement strand
GTAAGGAATGAAATATTTAGAGCAGTAGGAACGGGAAGAAGCCCAGTGGAAATTAGCGTGAATGTCAGAGGGTTTGTAGAGGCGGAAGATTTGGTTGGTTGATGGTGACAGATATTGAGGGAATTAACATTGGAGTAGATGGTGGAAGTCGAGGCATATTTGATAAAGGTGGTAAGTTGGGTGCGGGTGAAGGAGGTGTCACCGATGCCATTATTGATGTATCTGGCATAAAGTTCTCAATCCTTAAACTACATTGTAGTTAGTATTAAGCACTCTACCACGATTGTATGTATCCAACAATGATATAGGATCCCATTGGGAAGGAGGATTCACTTTGGCTGAACGAAGGGCTTCTGAGAATGATGCATGTATATGCGCCGAACCGAGAGTCCAAATATAGAGCCTTTCGTGACCAAGTCGTTGCAGTTTTAGATGTAGTTATGACTAGTCATATATCCTACTGGGAGACTTTGATGCACGGAGAGTCCTTAATAGACCTCTGTTCTAATAATGAGCTCTTTATTATGAAAACTTTTTTCCAACACAAAGATAACCATAAGTATACATGGTATAAAGTAATAATGTGAGTAACTGATTTTTTTAAAATTGTCTAATATTTTCGACACTGTGCTCGTGTTAAAAAAGCCGCTTAGCTACCAACTGATCACCATCTAGTCATCTGCAGCCTGAGACTATCTAAAGTAAAGAAACCCCATAAAACTGGCTGACCCAGCTCGGCGTACAGGACAAAGAAGAAAACGCTGATTGATGAAAAGGTCGGAAGCTTCTATTGCATTAAAATTCAGAGAACTTCCTGAACAAATTGAGACTGTTCAACTACATAGTTTCTGCTTCAGCAGTTAAATGGTGCGGAGGAAAGCAGCTTTGTGTGGCGCCGGGTGCCATTACAAATCCTTAGTTCAATAAGAAGGTTAAAGAGTCCTTCCGAAAAACGGTATCATTCTTGCTCTCGAGATATAAACAAGCGCGAAAGATCGACAGAAAATTCAGCAGTAAAGACGTTCAAGGTTAAGGCGGAGAGGGACTTTGCGGATGATATGGAATCTTACTTTAGATCAACGAATAAAGTATACTGGCAGTCTATCTGCCGACTTCCTAATAAGAAGTGCCTCCTCACTCCTGTTATCAGGAACTCGTTAATGAAATAGTCGGGCCATTGATAAAGATGTTGCTAGATTGGCTTGTAGTTTTTCCTCGCTTTACAATCATATAGGATCATATGACCGAGCCAAACTCCATTCTTACATCTTTTGAAAACGTCGTAACCAGGTCATGGTTTTATGTAGGTATGCATGTATGCATAATATATGTAGTTGGAAGGCACTCTGTCGGTTACGACGACGAGTGTTCCAGTTGATCCGATCAACGGAACAGCCTGCTCGTGAAATTAACATGCAAGGGGCTGATCATTCAACAAACACGCGTACCCTTAATGTAGTTCTCAGGTAGATTCCGCATGACACAGAATGTGACAAGACTGACCCTTCGAATTAGAGGTACGACTCATTTTTGCCAGCTGGGAATCGAACTCATGACGTTGCCATCGTGAGCCGAATTCCCTAACCACAAAGCCACGCGCCTTCACTTGCATACATACATATATACATACACACATACATACACGCATGCATACATACATACTTATAAGATGGCTGCAAACTCTGCTAAGAATACTGCAATCGCTTGTCAAATTATAGAGTTTGGAGCACTTTTAGGCTACGGCCAGTCACACAAACGTGTAACATATCCTGAACAAGCAATGCCTGTGCTTTGAAGGTTTTTTTAAGTAGGGAAAGGCCTGGCACTCGATCAATCCCACTCTCTGAGCATCGAAAAGACTATCCGAAAAGGAGAACTGGTCAACATCATCGAATGCTTCCAAAGCCGCAGGTGTTTTTTTTTCAGAGTTTCCCCCTCCTAGAAAGGTGTTGCGACAACAACTGGGGGCATTTCACTCCCAGATAAAAAAAAAGTACTATTTGGATGGCTGTTGACTCTGTTGAGTTCCTCCGCCCTTTGCCGGGTTGTGTAGTTCATCCCGCAGGGTGTCCAAATATCACCCTCCTCACCAAGAAAGCTTGGTGGGAGTTGCCGGTTTAGTCACTGACTTATGTATGTATGTATGTATGTATGTATGTCAGGTCGCTCTCGAGTGCTACTGGTAACATATAACCCAGTACAACCTGTCTCATGGTCGGGTTGTTGCCGGTTTAGTCGCCGACAACCCGACCATGAGACAAATGTACTGGGTTACATGTTACTAGTAGCACTCGAGAGCGAGCTGACATGCATGCATACATACATACATACATACATACATACATACATACATACATACATACATACATACATACATACATACATACATACATGGTGGCTGCCAACTCGTTTTCGAGTACGGCCACTACTTTATATCCATGTAGGAGAACCCCTACGGATGCGCTGAACGAGTGTGACTTTTTAGTCCAGCCAGCGACTTGAAAACTCTGGTACAAACACTACACTTTTGACAATTATTGACACATAGTGCTGGGCCCATGGTACCATCTGACGACAAGTGCAGAGAGATCTCCAGATATAAAGCAATGCCTGTGCCGTGAAGCTTTTATAGTGAGCAAAGGCACTGCACAAAGCCAGTCCCACTCTCTTAAACAAGATGATATGTACCAAAAAGAAGAACAAGTCAACATCATTGGATACCATCAGGGTTGCAGGTGTTATATCAGAGTTTTCCTTCTCCTAGAATTCTGCCTTGACAAAGGCTAAGGGGTCATCTCTCCCGGTGATTTTGGATGGCCATTGACTCTTAAGAGCTCCTTTGCCCTTTGACAGGTTTTGTTTTTAGTCCTGCAGGATGTCCAAAGTCACCCTCCTCACCAAGAAACCTTGGTGGAGTTGCCAGTTTAGTCGCCAACGACCCGACCATGAGACAGGTTGTACTGGGATACATGTTACCAGTAGCACCAACTGGTGACCTGACATACATACATACATACCTGACATACATACATACATACATACATACATACATACATACATACATACATACATACATACATACATACATACATACATACATACATACATAAAATCTTGGCCTGGTCACGACGTTCTCAAAAGATATAAGAATTGAGTTTGGCCAGGATAAATGAGGAAAAATTATTTGAAACGTAAATGCAAAAGCTTAACAAACAACATTTGTGAATCGTCTCATATAATTCCAACAACAAGCGTAGAAGCCCATTTATGGAACAAGTCTATCTGAATGAGGAAGATAATATGATGCGACTTGGAAAAGAGCTCCTTGAGAAATTGCACAGCAATACCGCAACGAATCCATGAATGAAAGCTGCATGCTTATCAGTAAAACGTCATTCATGTCTTTGTCGGCAGAATGCTTCAAAGTGAGAGTACTATAGGAAAACCAAGTAAACTATCTTGAAAGATATGCTTTTGTAATCCAAGATCAGGAAATGACAACGAAATACCTGACACACAAAAAGGTTAGGGGGTGCAGACAAAACACCTATATGCGATAACTGATGCAGACTGTGCAGAATAATCATCAAGGTTGTCTCGCACATCATAAGTAGCTGTTGAACGATGTCATCACGATATCATCAAACTATGAGGTATGATGTAGTGGCCAAAACACGATACAATGCAATCTGTAGAAAGGATAGCTCTGAGAATAAGTAAATAAACATAATATGAAAGACTATTAGTGGAATTTTCCAAGCAAAACGCCAATAAAATGCAGACCTAACTGACTAGACGTAGTGATATGGGACAGAGAAAGGAAGCCATGCATAGTAGTGGCCAGCAGATGTCAACATAATGCGAAAGATTAGTCAAAGGAACATTTATGCTGAACTAATGAGGAATCTAACTTACCTTTAGATAACTTACCTTTAGACCTGTACATGTGATTATTTGTGCTCTTACTAACTATCTCAGTAAAAATCCCGTGAAGCTGAGCTTCACAGAACCAGAAAAAACACGGCTAGTATGGAATTGCAAGTACATTCCATTAATAGAATTGTGAAAATAGGTAAAATATTTAAGAAATTCACTATGTAATAATTGCATTTACATAAGAATAGACACACAAACATATGCATGTATATATATATAACTAAAAAATAATTGTTCCACGCATACAATAACAAGCATACAGAGAGAGAGAGAGAGAGAGAGAGAGAGAGAGAGAGAGGTATTTACCTAGTAGTTGATGTCTAAATACCAATAAAATAGTCTTGTTTCTATATTAGAAATCGACTCTCCATTGATGAGAATTTATAACATTTATAACATAAAACCAGAAGAACAAACACACACACATACATATATCTATATATATTTATGTCAGCTCGCTCTTCAGCAACACAGTACAACCTGTGCATGATCGGGTCGCTGGCGACTGAACTGGCAACACCACCAAGGTTGCTTGGTGAAGAGTGTGATTTTGGACACCCTGTGGGATGAAAAACAAAACTTGTCAAAGGGCGGAGGAAATCAGGAGAGTCAGCGACCAACCACTATTTTTTATTTTTTTTATTCTTTATATATTTATCTTGTTTTTTTTATAAGAGGCAGTGGAATGAGAGATCCCTAGTCTTCATTAAGACATCTCTTTAGAAGAAGTTACTCTGATGTAAAACCTGCGACTTCTTTTGCATCTAATGGGGTAGACCAGTTCTACTTTTGGGGTAAATACATTTAGTGTTCAGAGACTGGGATTGGCTCCGTGCAAAGCCTACCCTCGCTTAAAAAAGCTTCCAGCGCAGGCATCGCTTGATATCTAACATCTTAAGTATCAAGCGATAGCATTACTCGAAATCGAGTTGCAGCCATTATATATATATATATATATATATATATATATATATATATATAGTTTTGCGAGGTTTTTTATATGAAATCGTGTGTCGAAACAGATATTGTTATATTTGGGGAGGGTCATATTTGCGTAATATTGCCAGAATTAATAACAGAACACACTCACTGTTTGGTTGGTTTTCGCTTCTCGCTGTCTTTTATATATATATATCTGCGATCTAACTTACTCGGTCCTCAATGTTGCCATTGACTGACCGGCGGTCAAAAATAATACAGATACAATATAGACAAACACATATATATATAGTTTACATAAATCTTTCGTTGCACATCTGCAACATCGTCAGTGGTGTTATATTCATTGTTCCTCCTGTTGTGTTGTATGTCTACGCCATTTTTTTGTTCAGTCTGTCTATATATTTATTTATTTATTTGCTTGTTTGTTTATCTTATTTTATTTTGTCTTCTTTGCGCATGCGTTTGCGTGTGTGTATAGTGTTATGTGTGATGTGTGACTAGTGTGTATAGTGTTGTGTCTGCTGGGTGACTAGTGTGTGTTTATGTGCTTGTGTATGTATTTATTTATCTTATTTTATTTAATTTAATTTACTTATTTATTTATACTTCTCTTAGGTCAGTGTTGTTTGTTTGGGTGTTGTTGTTGTTCCACTCATTCTTTCTGTTTAGCTTTGGTCTTCTAATTTCTATTTCACTGGCCTCTCTGATTTGCCTATCTGCTGGGTCATTCCTATGTTTAGATATTATTCTAATTTCTATGTTGTCTATGTTACCGTCATGATGTTGTCTAGCATGTTCGTATAGTACTGACCCGTTTTTTCGTCCTTTTAGTTCCCCCCAGTGTTGGTCTATCCTTTCACCTATGCTACGAACTGTCTCACCTATGTATGTTGTTGTCGTGTTTCTGCAAGTACCCTCTGTACATCTTATGCTATAGACTACGTTTCTAGTTTTACAGTTTATCCGGGGGTTCACCTTACATATGATACATTTCCTATTGGTACAGTGGGTTTTCTTAAAAGGGTAGGTTTTGCTGATCAGGGATTTTATGGTGGTTCCTGGCTTTTCTACCACCTTTATTTTTAAGTGGGTCTTTCTCAGGGCCTTTCTACACTGGTTAGCTAATTTCCCTCCAGGGGTGGCGTCCACAAACATGACACTCTGATATCTCTGGTTGTCGTACCATGATGTGGCCTTCCCTATCTTATGTCTAGCCCTATCTAAGCTATTCCATGATTTGCTCCTGTATAGTGGGCAAATTCCTTTCATGTCCAGTTCTATGAGGGTCTTATACTTTTCCATGGCTCCTTCGTATACTCTGACTCTGTCTCTTTGGTTGTAGCCAGAGAACTGCATGCGGTTGATGAAGTGTTGGATGTGTCCTTCCATTTCTGTTGGGTCGCACATGCTGGACACATTCTTCATCACTCGTACCAAATCTGCGATCAGAATATTAAACTTAGCACTACTGGACATTGCTGAGTTTTTGAGTATCAGGTATTTGGAGGCCATGGGTTTAGCATAGTGTGAGTGGAGAATTTGGGCTCTCTCGTCTATAGTGTTAATCCAGAGTTCTGTGTCTAATACAGGTAGTCTATTGTTAGGGTGTTTGGAAGGGAAGTCTATAGTTACAGTTATACTCTGGTGTATGGAATTAGCTATCTGCTGGATGCTTTCCATCGTGCTACGTTCTAAATCAAACTTGTTAGTGCTCTCTAGTGGGGGTGTTCTTATAACTATATTGATATCGTCTACATAACGAGAGTACATGATGAGGTCTATGGAGCTTTCATTAAGGAGATCTTTAAGTCTCCTTTCCCACCATACCATGAAAAGGTTGGCAACATCGCCAGCTATGCTGACGCCGATGGCTGCTCCCTCATTTTGGGTGTAGATTTTCTCATTGAACTTAAATATGTGGCCCTTTAGGGTAGTTTTGATACTAGCCCCTATTGCATGTGCGACCATTTTTCTTACCTGATCAGTGTTTTGGGGGGTCCGTATAGCTTTGGTCCACCCAATCCACCTTCCTATGGGAGTCTTTTTAGCCATTGAGGTTATGGTGGGGGGTCTACCTCTTATAGGTCTACTAGGGCAGAAACATCTAAGGTCATGGCTGTCTAGGTAGTCAGTGTCGTAGGTAAGTCTAAGTAGGAGGCCCAGTTCGTCTGTGTCGACGTCGCAGAACTCCACCTCACTCTCAATGATCATCTCCACACATCTTTTCACAGCAAAATCAATGTTAATGGATGGGTACAGTGACACCACATCCATGCTGCCTATTATGCAGTTGGATAGGCTCCTGTTTTTGTTGCACTCACTGATTCTGCTGAGGAGGTCCTCTGTACTTTCACATACATCTGGGGACATCTTGATTATGGGGCGTATAACCATTGAGAGGAAGTAGGAGATCCTGTAGTTGCTAGCTATATTAGCTCCGCATACAGGTCTTGTTGGTGGTCCTATTGTCGGGTCGTCGACTGTCTTGTGGTCTTTGCGGAGCCCATACAAGGGTGGTATGCCATTGTTAGACGCCTGGAAGTTGTTGGCAGTGCGTCTGCTTGGCTTTAGGATGTCAGTCCACATCATCATGTGAGCGTTGAGGATTTTTTCTCTCCCATCGTGTGTTAGTTGTGCAACTTCGCTCGTGTTGGTGATGTGGGGTTGCATTGCCTCGATGTAGTTCGGCATGCTATCTATTGACATCCTACCAGACTTATCTGTGGGTAGACACACTACCTCACCATCCCTTGTGCGCTGCTTGAGGCTAACCAAGCCTTCTACAGGTTTTATCCCAAGTTGTTGGGCCTCTGGTCTGCTCTGTCTCATAGTGTACCTGTCTACTACTTGTCTAATCTTATTTCTAGCTATGGTGAACTGTGCCTCCGTCTCGTCATCTATTTGTTGTGGTATGCAAACTCTTTTATTAAAGGGTAACCTCGTAGGATAGATATTACCCATCTTATATGTTTTGTCAGCTGGGTTGAAAAATAGTTTCTCTAAGGGGTTGTCGTTATTTCTATCGTCATAGTTGTGTGTGTTGCTATTATTGTTATCATGGTGGTTGTTGTTGTTTCTATCCTTAGCATTAATATTATTATTGTTATGATTGCTAGATGTATTGTTGTTTACTTCACCGTTATTGTTGTTGTTACTGCTATTTCTACCATTGTGGTTGTTACTATTATTATGTTTCTTGTTTTTGTTGATGTTGCTACATGTACTATTTCCATTATTACCACTGTGGTTATTGTTGTTGTTGTTGTTCGTATTGTTACCGTTATTACTACTGTGGTCACTGTTGCTGTGTCTGTGGTTAACGTTTCTATTATTATTATTATTGTGGTTGTTGTTGTTCTGTCTATCGCTAGTATTATTACCATTATCACTATTTCTCACTTTCCTGCCATTGTTATGGTTATGGCTGTTATTTCTATACCCAGAGTTATTGTTTATATTACTACTACCGTTATTATTGTTGTTGTTGTTTACCTTTGCATTCCAACGTATTTTTGTGAAACACTTTTCCAGCTCCGTTTTGCATTCCATAGGATTAATCTTTTTGTAGATGGCAAATTTTGGTGGTAACTTTAGGATTTGTTGTTCTTGTTCACTGATTAAAGTGTTCCCATAGATATTTACTGTGTGGTCATTGGTAAATTCTTCCGGTAGTTTTACATCACTCATACGGATGTTGTCGATGTTATCTGGGTATTTTTGAGAATATTCGATTTTCCTTTCTTGTAGTTTTTTCTTATTCATCCATTCTAATTTCTTCTTGAAATGCCTACAGCATTCGTTTTGAGCATATTTCGTTTCGCGTCGGATGACGCTCATGAAGTCATCTCTCTCGTTTGCTGTGATGAGATTTCGGATTTCCTTACCGTTGATGCGTTTTTGTCTGTAGAGTGCGTTGACTTTTGTGTATGTTGTTCTTTTCATATTAACTGTTATTGTGTGTTTTAGCCGTTCAGCTTGTGTTTTGTTCAATAATAAATTATTTACTTGTTTTGATATGTTTGTTGTGTATGTTTTGGAGGAAACACAGTGTTTTAAGAAGCGGATTTGTTCTGTTGTTATTGTAGTTTTTATATAACAGAAAACAGTGTCTTTCAATAACCTTTCAGCTTGGCACAAGCTAATGCCATAGCGGCGATGAATTAGTTTTGCGAGGTTTTTTATATGAAATCGTGTGTCGAAACAGATATTGTTATATTTGGGGAGGGTCATATTTGCGTAATATTGCCAGAATTAATAACAGAACACACTCACTGTTTGGTTGGTTTTCGCTTCTCGCTGTCTTTTATATATATATATCTGCGATCTAACTTACTCGGTCCTCAATGTTGCCATTGACTGACCGGCGGTCAAAAATAATACAGATACAATATAGACAAACACATATATATATAGTTTACATAAATCTTTCGTTGCACATCTGCAACATCGTCAGTGGTGTTATATTCATTGTTCCTCCTGTTGTGTTGTATGTCTACGCCATTTTTTTGTTCAGTCTGTCTATATATTTATTTATTTATTTGCTTGTTTGTTTATCTTATTTTATTTTGTCTTCTTTGCGCATGCGTTTGCGTGTGTGTATAGTGTTATGTGTGATGTGTGACTAGTGTGTATAGTGTTGTGTCTGCTGGGTGACTAGTGTGTGTTTATGTGCTTGTGTATGTATTTATTTATCTTATTTTATTTAATTTAATTTACTTATTTATTTATACTTCTCTTAGGTCAGTGTTGTTTGTTTGGGTGTTGTTGTTGTTCCACTCATTCTTTCTGTTTAGCTTTGGTCTTCTAATTTCTATTTCACTGGCCTCTCTGATTTGCCTATCTGCTGGGTCATTCCTATGTTTAGATATTATTCTAATTTCTATGTTGTCTATGTTACCGTCATGATGTTGTCTAGCATGTTCGTATAGTACTGACCCGTTTTTTCGTCCTTTTAGTTCCCCCCAGTGTTGGTCTATCCTTTCACCTATGCTACGAACTGTCTCACCTATGTATGTTGTTGTCGTGTTTCTGCAAGTACCCTCTGTACATCTTATGCTATAGACTACGTTTCTAGTTTTACAGTTTATCCGGGGGTTCACCTTACATATGATACATTTCCTATTGGTACAGTGGGTTTTCTTAAAAGGGTAGGTTTTGCTGATCAGGGATTTTATGGTGGTTCCTGGCTTTTCTACCACCTTTATTTTTAAGTGGGTCTTTCTCAGGGCCTTTCTACACTGGTTAGCTAATTTCCCTCCAGGGGTGGCGTCCACAAACATGACACTCTGATATCTCTGGTTGTCGTACCATGATGTGGCCTTCCCTATCTTATGTCTAGCCCTATCTAAGCTATTCCATGATTTGCTCCTGTATAGTGGGCAAATTCCTTTCATGTCCAGTTCTATGAGGGTCTTATACTTTTCCATGGCTCCTTCGTATACTCTGACTCTGTCTCTTTGGTTGTAGCCAGAGAACTGCATGCGGTTGATGAAGTGTTGGATGTGTCCTTCCATTTCTGTTGGGTCGCACATGCTGGACACATTCTTCATCACTCGTACCAAATCTGCGATCAGAATATTAAACTTAGCACTACTGGACATTGCTGAGTTTTTGAGTATCAGGTATTTGGAGGCCATGGGTTTAGCATAGTGTGAGTGGAGAATTTGGGCTCTCTCGTCTATAGTGTTAATCCAGAGTTCTGTGTCTAATACAGGTAGTCTATTGTTAGGGTGTTTGGAAGGGAAGTCTATAGTTACAGTTATACTCTGGTGTATGGAATTAGCTATCTGCTGGATGCTTTCCATCGTGCTACGTTCTAAATCAAACTTGTTAGTGCTCTCTAGTGGGGGTGTTCTTATAACTATATTGATATCGTCTACATAACGAGAGTACATGATGAGGTCTATGGAGCTTTCATTAAGGAGATCTTTAAGTCTCCTTTCCCACCATACCATGAAAAGGTTGGCAACATCGCCAGCTATGCTGACGCCGATGGCTGCTCCCTCATTTTGGGTGTAGATTTTCTCATTGAACTTAAATATGTGGCCCTTTAGGGTAGTTTTGATACTAGCCCCTATTGCATGTGCGACCATTTTTCTTACCTGATCAGTGTTTTGGGGGGTCCGTATAGCTTTGGTCCACCCAATCCACCTTCCTATGGGAGTCTTTTTAGCCATTGAGGTTATGGTGGGGGGTCTACCTCTTATAGGTCTACTAGGGCAGAAACATCTAAGGTCATGGCTGTCTAGGTAGTCAGTGTCGTAGGTAAGTCTAAGTAGGAGGCCCAGTTCGTCTGTGTCGACGTCGCAGAACTCCACCTCACTCTCAATGATCATCTCCACACATCTTTTCACAGCAAAATCAATGTTAATGGATGGGTACAGTGACACCACATCCATGCTGCCTATTATGCAGTTGGATAGGCTCCTGTTTTTGTTGCACTCACTGATTCTGCTGAGGAGGTCCTCTGTACTTTCACATACATCTGGGGACATCTTGATTATGGGGCGTATAACCATTGAGAGGAAGTAGGAGATCCTGTAGTTGCTAGCTATATTAGCTCCGCATACAGGTCTTGTTGGTGGTCCTATTGTCGGGTCGTCGACTGTCTTGTGGTCTTTGCGGAGCCCATACAAGGGTGGTATGCCATTGTTAGACGCCTGGAAGTTGTTGGCAGTGCGTCTGCTTGGCTTTAGGATGTCAGTCCACATCATCATGTGAGCGTTGAGGATTTTTTCTCTCCCATCGTGTGTTAGTTGTGCAACTTCGCTCGTGTTGGTGATGTGGGGTTGCATTGCCTCGATGTAGTTCGGCATGCTATCTATTGACATCCTACCAGACTTATCTGTGGGTAGACACACTACCTCACCATCCCTTGTGCGCTGCTTGAGGCTAACCAAGCCTTCTACAGGTTTTATCCCAAGTTGTTGGGCCTCTGGTCTGCTCTGTCTCATAGTGTACCTGTCTACTACTTGTCTAATCTTATTTCTAGCTATGGTGAACTGTGCCTCCGTCTCGTCATCTATTTGTTGTGGTATGCAAACTCTTTTATTAAAGGGTAACCTCGTAGGATAGATATTACCCATCTTATATGTTTTGTCAGCTGGGTTGAAAAATAGTTTCTCTAAGGGGTTGTCGTTATTTCTATCGTCATAGTTGTGTGTGTTGCTATTATTGTTATCATGGTGGTTGTTGTTGTTTCTATCCTTAGCATTAATATTATTATTGTTATGATTGCTAGATGTATTGTTGTTTACTTCACCGTTATTGTTGTTGTTACTGCTATTTCTACCATTGTGGTTGTTACTATTATTATGTTTCTTGTTTTTGTTGATGTTGCTACATGTACTATTTCCATTATTACCACTGTGGTTATTGTTGTTGTTGTTGTTCGTATTGTTACCGTTATTACTACTGTGGTCACTGTTGCTGTGTCTGTGGTTAACGTTTCTATTATTATTATTATTGTGGTTGTTGTTGTTCTGTCTATCGCTAGTATTATTACCATTATCACTATTTCTCACTTTCCTGCCATTGTTATGGTTATGGCTGTTATTTCTATACCCAGAGTTATTGTTTATATTACTACTACCGTTATTATTGTTGTTGTTGTTTACCTTTGCATTCCAACGTATTTTTGTGAAACACTTTTCCAGCTCCGTTTTGCATTCCATAGGATTAATCTTTTTGTAGATGGCAAATTTTGGTGGTAACTTTAGGATTTGTTGTTCTTGTTCACTGATTAAAGTGTTCCCATAGATATTTACTGTGTGGTCATTGGTAAATTCTTCCGGTAGTTTTACATCACTCATACGGATGTTGTCGATGTTATCTGGGTATTTTTGAGAATATTCGATTTTCCTTTCTTGTAGTTTTTTCTTATTCATCCATTCTAATTTCTTCTTGAAATGCCTACAGCATTCGTTTTGAGCATATTTCGTTTCGCGTCGGATGACGCTCATGAAGTCATCTCTCTCGTTTGCTGTGATGAGATTTCGGATTTCCTTACCGTTGATGCGTTTTTGTCTGTAGAGTGCGTTGACTTTTGTGTATGTTGTTCTTTTCATATTAACTGTTATTGTGTGTTTTAGCCGTTCAGCTTGTGTTTTGTTCAATAATAAATTATTTACTTGTTTTGATATGTTTGTTGTGTATGTTTTGGAGGAAACACAGTGTTTTAAGAAGCGGATTTGTTCTGTTGTTATTGTAGTTTTTATATAACAGAAAACAGTGTCTTTCAATAACCTTTCAGCTTGGCACAAGCTAATGCCATAGCGGCGATGAATTAGTTTTGCGAGGTTTTTTATATGAAATCGTGTGTCGAAACAGATATTGTTATATTTGGGGAGGGTCATATTTGCGTAATATTGCCAGAATTAATAACAGAACACACTCACTGTTTGGTTGGTTTTCGCTTCTCGCTGTCTTTTATATATATATATCTGCGATCTAACTTACTCGGTCCTCAATGTTGCCATTGACTGACCGGCGGTCAAAAATAATACAGATACAATATAGACAAACACATATATATATAGTTTACATAAATCTTTCGTTGCACATCTGCAACATCGTCAGTGGTGTTATATTCATTGTTCCTCCTGTTGTGTTGTATGTCTACGCCATTTTTTTGTTCAGTCTGTCTATATATTTATTTATTTATTTGCTTGTTTGTTTATCTTATTTTATTTTGTCTTCTTTGCGCATGCGTTTGCGTGTGTGTATAGTGTTATGTGTGATGTGTGACTAGTGTGTATAGTGTTGTGTCTGCTGGGTGACTAGTGTGTGTTTATGTGCTTGTGTATGTATTTATTTATCTTATTTTATTTAATTTAATTTACTTATTTATTTATACTTCTCTTAGGTCAGTGTTGTTTGTTTGGGTGTTGTTGTTGTTCCACTCATTCTTTCTGTTTAGCTTTGGTCTTCTAATTTCTATTTCACTGGCCTCTCTGATTTGCCTATCTGCTGGGTCATTCCTATGTTTAGATATTATTCTAATTTCTATGTTGTCTATGTTACCGTCATGATGTTGTCTAGCATGTTCGTATAGTACTGACCCGTTTTTTCGTCCTTTTAGTTCCCCCCAGTGTTGGTCTATCCTTTCACCTATGCTACGAGCTGTCTCACCTATGTATGTTGTTGTCGTGTTTCTGCAAGTACCCTCTGTACATCTTATGCTATAGACTACGTTTCTAGTTTTACAGTTTATCCGGGGGTTCACCTTACATATGATACATTTCCTATTGGTACAGTGGGTTTTCTTAAAAGGGTAGGTTTTGCTGATCAGGGATTTTATGGTGGTTCCTGGCTTTTCTACCACCTTTATTTTTAAGTGGGTCTTTCTCAGGGCCTTTCTACACTGGTTAGCTAATTTCCCTCCAGGGGTGGCGTCCACAAACATGACACTCTGATATCTCTGGTTGTCGTACCATGATGTGGCCTTCCCTATCTTATGTCTAGCCCTATCTAAGCTATTCCATGATTTGCTCCTGTATAGTGGGCAAATTCCTTTCATGTCCAGTTCTATGAGGGTCTTATACTTTTCCATGGCTCCTTCGTATACTCTGACTCTGTCTCTTTGGTTGTAGCCAGAGAACTGCATGCGGTTGATGAAGTGTTGGATGTGTCCTTCCATTTCTGTTGGGTCGCACATGCTGGACACATTCTTCATCACTCGTACCAAATCTGCGATCAGAATATTAAACTTAGCACTACTGGACATTGCTGAGTTTTTGAGTATCAGGTATTTGGAGGCCATGGGTTTAGCATAGTGTGAGTGGAGAATTTGGGCTCTCTCGTCTATAGTGTTAATCCAGAGTTCTGTGTCTAATACAGGTAGTCTATTGTTAGGGTGTTTGGAAGGGAAGTCTATAGTTACAGTTATACTCTGGTGTATGGAATTAGCTATCTGCTGGATGCTTTCCATCGTGCTACGTTCTAAATCAAACTTGTTAGTGCTCTCTAGTGGGGGTGTTCTTATAACTATATTGATATCGTCTACATAACGAGAGTACATGATGAGGTCTATGGAGCTTTCATTAAGGAGATCTTTAAGTCTCCTTTCCCACCATACCATGAAAAGGTTGGCAACATCGCCAGCTATGCTGACGCCGATGGCTGCTCCCTCATTTTGGGTGTAGATTTTCTCATTGAACTTAAATATGTGGCCCTTTAGGGTAGTTTTGATACTAGCCCCTATTGCATGTGCGACCATTTTTCTTACCTGATCAGTGTTTTGGGGGGTCCGTATAGCTTTGGTCCACCCAATCCACCTTCCTATGGGAGTCTTTTTAGCCATTGAGGTTATGGTGGGGGGTCTACCTCTTATAGGTCTACTAGGGCAGAAACATCTAAGGTCATGGCTGTCTAGGTAGTCAGTGTCGTAGGTAAGTCTAAGTAGGAGGCCCAGTTCGTCTGTGTCGACGTCGCAGAACTCCACCTCACTCTCAATGATCATCTCCACACATCTTTTCACAGCAAAATCAATGTTAATGGATGGGTACAGTGACACCACATCCATGCTGCCTATTATGCAGTTGGATAGGCTCCTGTTTTTGTTGCACTCACTGATTCTGCTGAGGAGGTCCTCTGTACTTTCACATACATCTGGGGACATCTTGATTATGGGGCGTATAACCATTGAGAGGAAGTAGGAGATCCTGTAGTTGCTAGCTATATTAGCTCCGCATACAGGTCTTGTTGGTGGTCCTATTGTCGGGTCGTCGACTGTCTTGTGGTCTTTGCGGAGCCCATACAAGGGTGGTATGCCATTGTTAGACGCCTGGAAGTTGTTGGCAGTGCGTCTGCTTGGCTTTAGGATGTCAGTCCACATCATCATGTGAGCGTTGAGGATTTTTTCTCTCCCATCGTGTGTTAGTTGTGCAACTTCGCTCGTGTTGGTGATGTGGGGTTGCATTGCCTCGATGTAGTTCGGCATGCTATCTATTGACATCCTACCAGACTTATCTGTGGGTAGACACACTACCTCACCATCCCTTGTGCGCTGCTTGAGGCTAACCAAGCCTTCTACAGGTTTTATCCCAAGTTGTTGGGCCTCTGGTCTGCTCTGTCTCATAGTGTACCTGTCTACTACTTGTCTAATCTTATTTCTAGCTATGGTGAACTGTGCCTCCGTCTCGTCATCTATTTGTTGTGGTATGCAAACTCTTTTATTAAAGGGTAACCTCGTAGGATAGATATTACCCATCTTATATGTTTTGTCAGCTGGGTTGAAAAATAGTTTCTCTAAGGGGTTGTCGTTATTTCTATCGTCATAGTTGTGTGTGTTGCTATTATTGTTATCATGGTGGTTGTTGTTGTTTCTATCCTTAGCATTAATATTATTATTGTTATGATTGCTAGATGTATTGTTGTTTACTTCACCGTTATTGTTGTTGTTACTGCTATTTCTACCATTGTGGTTGTTACTATTATTATGTTTCTTGTTTTTGTTGATGTTGCTACATGTACTATTTCCATTATTACCACTGTGGTTATTGTTGTTGTTGTTGTTCGTATTGTTACTGTTATTACTACTGTGGTCACTGTTGCTGTGTCTGTGGTTAACGTTTCTATTATTATTATTATTGTGGTTGTTGTTGTTCTGTCAGTACTATACGGACAGAACTATACGAACATGCTAGACAACATCATGACGGTAACATAGACAACATAGAAATTAGAATAATATCTAAACATAGGAATGACCCAGCAGATAGGCAAATCAGAGAGGCCAGTGAAATAGAAATTAGAAGACCAAAGCTAAACAGAAAGAATGAGTGGAACAACAACAACACCCAAACAAACAACACTGACCTAAGAGAAGTATAAATAAATAAGTAAATTAAATTAAATAAAATAAGATAAATAAATACATACACAAGCACATAAACACACACTAGTCACCCAGCAGACACAACACTATACACACTAGTCACACATCACACATAACACTATACACACACGCAAACACATGCGCAAAGAAGACAAAATAAAATAAGATAAACAAACAAGCAAATAAATAAATAAATATATAGACAGACTGAACAAAAAAATGGCGTAGACATACAACACAACAGGAGGAACAATGAATATAACACCACTGACGATGTTGCAGATGTGCAACGAAAGATTTATGTAAACTATATATATATGTGTTTGTCTATATTGTATCTGTATTATTTTTGACCGCCGGTCAGTCAATGGCAACATTGAGGACCGAGTAAGTTAGATCGCAGATATATATATATAAAAGACAGCGAGAAGCGAAAACCAACCAAACAGTGAGTGTGTTCTGTTATTAATTCTGGCAATATTACGCAAATATGACCCTCCCCAAATATAACAATATATATATATATATATATATAAAACTGTTGTTGTCTCTGTGTATGTCCTGCTTTTTGCAAAGTCTATACGAATCTACATTTCTACTCCGATTGACTTCAAACTTGCATTTATATATTCCTTGCGGTCTAAAGATATTAACTGCAGCTTTTATTTTTCAATTTTCTGTTGTTAAAGGGGTGTTATAATATCTGTCTATATGCCTGGCTGTCTGCATAACGACATTATGACCAACACGTCATTGCTGACGTCTTATCTTCGCCACACACACACACACACACATATATATATATATATATATACATATATATACATATACATATATATATACACATATATAAACATATATATATATATATACACATATATACATATACACACACATATATACACATATACATACATATACATACATATACAAACAGATATACATATATATATATATACACATATACGTATATATAAATATACACATAAAATATATCTATCTATCTAGGGCGGGTAAAATTCCTGCGATCCATAGGCGAGTTCTCTCCAGCGTGGGTTTTGGCCGTGTAAAAAGGTTATAACAAGAAGATAGAAATATCAAAAAATTCAAAAATTCCGCAATAGGGGGGAAACTTCTGAGGGTCACTCGTGGCGAAAACCACACAAAAGACCACGGCCACCCTGACCACCAGGGCAAGTGGCCTCTCTCAGTTTTCCACTCCACAGTCTACAGGCGCATAATCAGAGCGGACCTTGTCAAGCGCCGGAAACGTCCAGATGGTCGGCACTGCTCTCAAGGAATATGAAGCAGTGACAGAAGCAAAGTTAAACCAGTAAAAGTCGGTGGGCTGTTAGCTCTGCACCTGGAGGGGCAAGTCCATGTCACCCGACAGCGTCGTGGGGTACTGGACGGAAGGACCGGTTAAATTGCTCGGGGTCTGGTTCGGTCCGGACCTCCAGATGGAGAAAAACTGGAGCGAGGTGATGAACAGGGTGGCCTCTCTCGCCCAGAAATGGGCCGAGAGGAAGCTGTCCCTGAAAGGTCGGCCAGAGGTGGCGAAGGCGTTGATCCATCCGCCATCTGCTACCACCTAATCATTGTGCCTTGCCCCGGCCCAACTCTGACAAAAGAGAGTGCCTCCTCTTTCGCTTTTTATGGAGGGACGTGCTCCCGTGGTCAGACGCTCCATCTGCTGTCAACACCCGTTGCGTGGAGGGCTGGGCATGCCGTGGCTGATGATGCGCAAACACGCGCTGTGGCTGCGACATCTCTGGTGCTTCCTTGACGGTGCATACATGAGGACACACACACAGACGCACAGAAACAATTTCACTTTACATATACAAACACATATGCACATATATATATATATATATACACATATACATATATATAAATATACACATAAAAATATATCTATCTATCTATCTAGGGCGGGTAAAATTCCCGAGATCCATGGACGAGTTCTCTCCAGCGGTCTCTGTCCCTCATTATCGCTGCCATGTTCTGCATCTCCAAAAGACCAGTGTTAGTCCTTAGAGCATCAACATATGTTAACTTCGGTCTTCCTCTTCCAGTGTGTCCATGCAGGGGCTCCGACAGGAGCACTGAGTGCAGTGTCAACTCTGGATGTCGGTGAGCATGTCCAGTTCGTGAGTTTTTAACAGGCACTCACAAATAAACGTTTCTCATTGGAGGTGCTATTACCAATGTTCTTACCCGTGCAACGCTGAAATACACTGCTAGTATATATATATATCTATATATATCTATATATATATATATATATATATATATATATATATATATATATATATATATATATATATATATATATATATATATACGGTAAAGTATGTCCTTAGAATCATTTGATAAAATATATACATTATTTCCTCTCCCAATCAGCATAATCAACCACATAAAAAAACAATTAAACAGGGTTATTAAAAGGCACCTATGAAGAAACAATAGATAAATAAACAATAGCTATCTATCCGCGATCAACAGCCATAGAATATTTACCCAGCATTTCTAATAGCACGTGTCAATCGATTAGATATATCGTCAACCATACACAATTAGGTAAAAAATCCAAGTTAGAAGAAAAAATGTGTATAATGGTACAAGGCCAGCAATTACTCCAGTGAATTACTGGTACTTTATTTTATCACAAGGATGAAAGGCAAAGTTAACCTCGGCAGGAGTAGAAATCCCGCCGAGGTTAACTTTGCCTTTTATTAAAATAATGAATGTAAGTACGCTTTAATTTCAAGGTTTTCGGTCAAATTTACGGAGGGCAATAAAATCTAAACAAATAATCAAAGGGACATAATCTCAATTGTGTGCAAGTTATCTCCCATGATATTTAACTGCTTTTTTTTTCATACATTTTATGAAAATAAAATGATTTCTTTTATTTAGCGTTGGATGGTTGATGCCGAGTGCATTGACACCAGTACGATGCTCATGTTTATTTCATCAGTCGAACTTTAGAAAGGAGAAAGGCAAAATACAATACTACCATTTCGTTGCTCGGCACATACCGAGCGGCTACACGAAAATATTATTAAAGTTTTTTTAATAAAGGGAAACAACTTTATTTGGCATACGAAACTAACATTTTGTTTTCGTCTATTTATTTAATTAACAGCCACACATTAAAAACAAAATAAGAATAAATTACATCGATATTTGTTAAAAATTTAATCAAACTTTTCGATAGCAAAATCAAAATTCATTTTCCAGATTATAAGAAAATACATCAGTTACCCCAGCTGCTCTCTTCACTGTTCCAATCATTAATAACCATTTAACCATATCACTCCCTACATCTTCTCTGAATTAATCACTTGAGGTGAAATTAAAATGTTTGCAACACTTTTTTTTTATTACTCTCAAATAATTGATCCCAGAACTACACACTGTGATTGCTTAACTTTTTAATCTTCCTCTACAAGAAGCTATCTCTACAGTCTATCGCGTTCGCACGAAGAGCAGGGCTTTGAATCCACCTAATATCAACGTATTGGCCCCTCTCTCTTTCCCTTCCCCTATTTTTCTCCCCCACCTCTCTCTCTATTTCTTTATCTTTCTTTATCTTTTTTCCCCACTCTCTCTCTCTCTCTCTTCATGTTCTCTCACATTCTCTCGCTCTCTCTCTCTCTCTTTTCTCTCCCTTCTATCTTTTTTCCCCACATCTCTCCCTTTCACTCCTTTCATCTATCTTTTTCTCCTCACCTCTTTCGCTTTCTCTCGCTCTCTTTCACTTTTCCAACATTTCAAAGATGATGGAAACAGTGGAAACAGTCACTAACATCTCATTTGCCAATACGTTCTACCCTTTAACGACAACCTGTACGTTATCTATATTGTCAAATCCACACGCGGCATACTCTCTTATGTTGTTCTCTTATGGAATATAGCCATTGAGAAGTTTAATGAAAACACGTGACAAAAGATGTCCGTGGATCAGGCCCTATCATCTCACTTTTTCTTTTCTACTGATACAACAATGGCTTCTCAGGTCTAGCTTATATCATTTCACTTCAACTCAGTTGCACGTAATTTATTCGATTCCTCTTCCCTAGAATTTGTGCGTAACCATCGCAACCATTTCTTTCGCATAAGCTCTCTGTAATTCCTATCTTACACGTTTCATTCTGCAGCTGTCACAGTTACATAAGTTACTCAATACATAGTTAGTAAAGACAACTTTATTATATAAGAAATAACTTCTACAGGAGTAGAACAGTTTCATTCGTATGAAATCATTAGGACATTCTAGTCCTGAAGAAGTCATACATACATACATACATACATACATACATACATACATACATACATACATACATACATACATACATACATACATACATCATGGCGCCGCCTCGTTATCGGGTATGGCTATTGCACGATATAACATTATTAATAATTATCAATTAATGCTACCGTGCAATGCCTGTGTTAGAAGATTTGTATAAAGTGAGAAAAGACTGTGCACTGAACCAATCCCACCTCTTTGAGCGACAGTAGCTATCATCTGAAAAGAAGAAAAGATCAATATCATCGGTAACTACTGAGCCGCATACATACATACATACATGATGGCTGCCCCCTCGTTATCGAGTATGGCCATTGCACGAAAAAAAAATATATATATATATATATATACACACACATATATATATATACATATATATATATATATATATACACATATATATTAATAACAATAATAATAATAAAAACAACAATAATAATAACGACAACAACAACAATAATAATATACATATATATATACACACACGCGCACACACAAACATATCTATACACACACACACACGATAGCAACTAACAGCGCTGCGATCGAATGTGGCTTTTTAGCCCAGCCAATGATCTAAAATGTCTTGCACAGAGTCAGCAACCAAAACATTCATTGGGAATAGCCGGCTGTGGTTGGAGTTCATGTACTTTTGCATGTCCTATGAGCTCTCCTGCTGATTTACATTCTCTACCACATGCTTGGCAAGCATGATGAGTAGCATCTCCAATCGCAGCCTGGTAGTCAACCACTGGTCTTACTTTATGACTGCGAAGATGACTTTCGAGTCCAGCTTTGCTTAGGCAGAGTCTCGCACAGACGCTGCATGTCAGCAGCATAGGAGGACCCTCTCCGTCTGGAAGTGCAACAGCAATGCCCTTCCTCACATCCCGCTTTACTTTCTCGTATGCGATTCGTGATGCCTCAAAGGCAACTTTTCCCCCTCGTATACAGTCTTTCTCCATTTATTACGATCAGCAGCAATATTTTCCCATGTATCAGCAGAGATGTTAGCGTCTTTCAAAGAGGCTTTCAAGGAATCCTTATACCTCCTTTTTGGTTTATGTGGCTGTCGTTTTCCTTTAACTAACTCTCCATAATAGAGTTGTGTTGGTATTCTAGAATCCTTCATCCTGGCAAGGTGACCACTCCAACGGAGTCATTGCTTAAGCACAAGAGCTTCTATACTGTCACACATAGAGCTTTCCAAAATCTCGACATCACTGATGTGGTCCCTCCAGTGAACGCCATGGATCCGTCTGAGACACATCTGATGGAAACGCTCCAATTGCTTAAGGTGGTGTCGATATGTGACCCAGGTCTCGCAGGCATAAAGAAGAGAAGAGAGCACACATGCCTTGTACACCTTTACCTTTGTCTTCTTGCATATGTCTTGCCGACCCCAGAGTCGCCTTTCTAGCTTTCCGAAAGCATCACTTGCCTTCCTAATCCTAAGTGAGATTTCACTGTCAAGGCTGCTGTATCGATTGAGAGTGCTTCACAGGTAGACAAACTGATCAACCACTCCAAGTAGTTTACCATACACATAGATATTTGATTCACTGTACTGCTTAGCAGGGGCAGGTTGGTACATGACGACGGTTTTCTTGAGACTGACAATCAATCCTAGGGCAGTGCAAGCGTCAGAAAATGCATTCAAAATGTGCTGCATATCACTCTCTGTGTGCGCTACAAGATCGCAATCATCTGCATACAAGAGGTGTCTTATGATTGATGTAAATACTTTTGTCGTTGCAGCAAAGCGCCTGATGTTAAATATGTTGCCTGAGGTTCGATATCGGATGTAAACACCATGCTCGCAATTCCTGAATGCAATACAGAAAACCATTGCAAAGTATATGGCAAACAGGGTCGGTGCTGGAATATCCCCCTGTTTCACTCCATTTTTTACTGAGATAGGCTCCGACATATTACCTCCGACATTAACCTAAGCCTTCATGTCGTCATGGAAAGACCTAACTAAAGCAAGGAACTTATCAGGGCAACCAAGTTTCTGGAGAACCTTCCATAATGCATTTCTGTTAACAGTATCGAAAGCTTTTGTCAGATCGACAAAAACCTGATTCAGATCCAAACCTTGTTCCATGCACTTCTCCTAGAGCTGTCTAGCTGAGAAGATCATATCAGTAGTGCCGCGTCCAGCACGAAAACCAGATTGACTTTCAGGAAGAACACAATCTGCAATGTGTGTCAGCAGACGGTCCAGAAGCACCCTAAATAAAACTTTCCCTACGACAGAAAGCAATGATATACCTCTGTAGTTCCCACAATCATTCCTGTTACCCTTTCCCTTGTACAAGACCACCATTACTGCATCTCTCCAGTCCTCAGGTACGGATTCATTAGCCCATATCCTGCCAAACAAAGAGTGAAGATGTTGCAGGAGTCTCTCACCACCATATTGTAGGAGCTCAGCATGTATGCCATAACATACCTGGAGACCTTCCACTGTTCAGCTTCGAGATAGCCACTGCAACCTTCACAAGCGTCGGAGGTTCTGCGAGAGCTACTTTCACAGGACTTTCTGGAATGAGATTGACGAAATCTTCATTGACGACAGACAGCTGATTCAAAAGATCATCAAAGTGCTTTCGCCACCTTCGTAGAATTCCTTGTGAGTCACGAAGAAGTTCTTTGCCATGCTTGCTGCGAAGCGGTGTCACCAGAGAAGAAGACGGTCCATAAACCTCACGCAAGAGACTGTACAACAGCTTTGTGTTATTGGAATCTGACGCAGTTTGTATCTCACCAGCCTTCTCACTCCACCACTGATCCTTCATCTGAGAAAGACTCCGACTAACACGTGATTTTACATCCTTGAGTTCCTCATGCAACGCATTCCTCTCCTGTGGTTTTGCCGTCAAGTAGCGTGACAGAGCACGCCTGTTATCAGCCAACAAGTCTTCTATATGTACATCATTCTCATTAAACCAGTCCTGATATTTTCTCTGTACCATACATACATACATACATGGTGGCTGCCAACTCGTTTTCGAGTACGGCCACCACTTTATATTCATGTAGGAGAACCCTTACCGATGCGCTGAACGAGTGTGACTTTTTAGTCCAGCCAGCGACTTGAAAACTCTGGTACAAACACTACACTTGTGACAATTATTGATAGTGCTGGGCCCATGGTACCATGTAACGACAAGTGCAGAGAGATCTCCAGATATAAAGCAATGCCTGTGCCGTGAAGCTTTTATAGTGAGCAAAGGCACTGCACAAAACCAGTCCCACTCTCTTAACCAAGATGATATTTACCAAAAAGAAGAAAAAGTCAACATCATTGGATACCATCAGGGTTGCAGGTGTTATATCAGAGTTTTCCTTCTCTTAGAATTCTGCCTTGACAAAGGCTAAGGGGTCATCTCTCCCGGTGATTTTGGATGGCCATTGACTCTTAAGAGCTCCTTTTCCCTTTGACAGGTTTTGTTTTTAGTCCTGCAGGATGTCCAAAGTCACCCTCCTCACCAAGAAACCTTGGTGGGGTTGCCAGTTTAGTCGCCAACTACCCGACCATGAGACAGTTTGTACTGGGATACATGTTACCAGTAGCACCAACTGGTGACCTGACATAAATACATACATACATAATGGGACAGGGAGAAGAAAGCATGCACAGTAGTGGAAATTAGCTGCCCAGCAGATGCCAATATAATATCAAAGATTAGTGAAAAGGAGAATATTTATGCAGTACTGATGAGAAATCTGTAGATACTCCACCCTGATTACACCTTCAGATTTATGTCTGTGATTATTGGGGCACTGAGATATGTAAGTAACTGCTTCAATACAAATCTTGAGAAGCTAGGCTTCACAGGAACAGAAAGAACACAACTAGCTAGGAAATTACAAGTACAATCCATTAATGGAACAGTAAAAATATGTAAAACATTCCAAAAATGTTGCATCTAATAACTGCATATACACATGTACAGATGCAAAGCATATACACATGCACACATACAACTCAAAACATACACATCCACACATACAATAATATCCATATCTACACATACATGCATACATACATATCTACCTAGTTGATGTTGGTTGTGTAAATTCCAATGAGAGAGTCGTGTGTCTATGTTAGAAACCGACTCACTCTCTATTGGTAAAACTCTGTGAAATTATAAAACCAGAAGAACATACATACATACACACACATATATATATATCCTTTAACACATCGTATGAGGAAGAAAAGAGGATAGATGCCTCATAAATGTAATAATTTTATACTCATAATTCCTAATTTGTTAACTATTTTTGATTTATGTCATGCTTATGAGAACAATAGCGTCGTTGATTAGAAAATTCAAATGCAGCACTAAACTTTCACTGCAGTAAAAGTAAGATTTCACTAAGTAAAACTTTATTTCTGGTTTCAGAAATAGAACATTTTATTCTCGTGACACCTCCAATATTATTAATGCGAATCCAAAATATTTCCTCGCGACAGCTTTGCAGTATTCGTTTTAAGTATCTTTTTTTTTTTTTTTTCTAAGAAATCAAACTTGTCAAAAGTTAATGCTTAGGCCTTTCGCAACGTAACCAAGAACTCTAATAATTTCTAAAAACAACTGTAAGTGTATTATTAAAATTTAGAAGATTGTTATAGATTGCGACAACGGTGAGAAAATTGTATATCTCTCATCTCCTAATTCGCGGTTAAATGGAAGGCAAGAGTCGGAAACTTTCGATTCTTCACTACAACTAAACTTTACGAATTGATCTGTAATTCGAAAATAACATTAACTGTATTGACTTCAATTGTTGACGATCTAGAAAGCTCAAGGTCAGAAAGGATCTAAATTAGACTAAATATAAATCATTGCAAATTTTCAATAGGTGACGAAATATATATATTCTCTTACATTTATCATAAGCATGTTGTTTATTTTTGTAAGAAGTTGATATACACACCGGAACAAAATTTAACTATTTCGTTTGATAAAAAATAAAAAAAACAGTCCCCTTGTAGTAAACCGGGCTGCCATTTCAACAGAAAATCATTATATTGTTTTTATGGTTGGATGAACATGCATACTTTATTTAATGAAAATGAAACTTTCATATTTACTTGTATATATTTACAGTTATGAAAGAAGAATAAAAGGGCGGTGGTGATGGTGGGGGAGAAATTAAAACTTGAATAGATAAATAAGTAAATAAATAAATATATGAGAAATGGAGGGTGCAGACAATATGTAGAAAACATTGCCTCGGAGAACAGCCATTACTGCATATGCCATTTCACCTTCTAGGAGCGAGATGATAAAGAAAACAGCAGTTAAGGGATCGAAATCACAGGAGGTTTCGGTGGCAGCCGATACAGAAAGGAAACGGTCAAAGCTACGTATCGCGTTATAGGTGGTGATACCCGGGTTTGTAGCCGAAGCCATGTGGTTAGGACCGAAGAACATATCCAACATTATTGAATTAGTATCTCAACATTGAAAAAGGGTTACCCTGTCTGGGCGCCTATCATCATTGCGGTCGTGGGAGATAAGCTCCATGTATAACTTTTTAAATATACGATACTCGTCTGAAAACTTCATAGGCTGACTATGAAGGATTGATGTTAGAACTGTGAAATGTTATATGCATTAATTTCAACTCTTCTTATTAATGTTTGCATTGTTTCTTTCCAGGGACTAGTCTCGGGTTTCAAATAATAGGAGTAGAATAAGCGGTAGAGTTGGAAAATCGATAATGTTTCTAGGCTGTCTCCCTTGATTGTTTTATTTTTTTAAACAGAATTAGTCGTTTAGTAGTGTACATATCGAGAACACAACGCATCCTATTTATTTTATAACGTGCGAGATTTCTTGAAATGTTCTTTTTTTTTTGTCATGAATAATGTTTTTTTAATGTTTAAAGAAAATTGATTGTCGCAAGAATGCTGCTGCTTAAAATAAAATTTTGCCGGAGATAGATTAGCAAAATTTAATAAGCGGTGGAGATGGAAAAAAATGGTCAGCTTATGAACCTTTCCGCCGACTCAAGTGTACTACAATTTGGGGTTACCTCCCTTAGATGCTAGGCCAAACAAATCGATCTTGTGTTTGCAAAAAAAAATCTTCTATGTTTTTCTCTGTTTATTTACTCTGATTCTGTTGCCATTGCATTCTGTGAGTTAATGACTTCATTATCGTTCTTATTGTTTTGGTCGTAACCACGATTTAATGCTCCTCAACGTTCTCTTTACTTTCTTAATATTGTATATTTTAAATGGATTTTTGTAGATATACATTTTCATAGCTGTAGATTACGAACATGTCAATGAAATTTGAAAGAAAATTTTAAAAACAAAAGAGAGTTTTGTTTTCGAAATTATTGTTAAAGAAATAATATTATATTCCTGGATAAAATCTAAACTTTAGTTATGCCTTATTTATTTATTTGTTTATATATTTATTTTACTTTTAAGTAATTCTAGTCAACTCTCACAGGAAGTAGTTTCGTAATCGCCGAATATTTTTGGAATTAATATGGACACAAATTGTTGTAAAACTTTAGGGGTTATCTGATAGTTCCTCGTGCAAGAGCAAAAAAGTAGAAAAAGAAGTTTAATATATATAAGATTCCGCTGTTAGTTCCGACATGTCTAACAACCTCGTACAGGCTACTTCTAGCTTTTTGTGTCTTGATTTTTTAAGATGGTTGGTTTGTGGTTTGAGGAGATTTGACTGCTTTTTCTAGCAGGTCCAGTTTCCTCATGGGTTACATTCCAGGTCAGTGAATAAAGCTTGTGGGATTATTGATCCTGCTGCTATTTATAAATATGGGCTTTTTGTGTTTGTCTTGACAGAGTGGAAGGGATAGTGGAGTGTCTTGCTTTAGGTATATAAAATGGCAGAAAATAGAATGAAAGTAAATCAAAATGAAAGAAATAATCAAACAATAAAATTATACTGATTCAACTGTTTTCTCAGTTTCCTGTGATATGAAAGTGGTAGCTGGCATCTGGAAACTCTACACACAGTAACATTATAACCTCCTTTCTGACAATCTCATGGAGGTTAATCTCTTTCACAACAAAAAGCAACCAGTCTACCCTCTAAGTTAGTCGTACTGTTGCCACAATGAAAAGCACCTAGTCTACCATGTAAGGTGCTCTGAAAAAAATCCCTGTATATGCTGTAACATTATTAGCACTAGGGAAACCAAGCCCAAAACAGATCATATGTACAAGATGTTTTCACTTGAATGGTCTGGCCTCATGTATAACTCTTGCAAACATGAAATATAGATTTCAAATGATGGTGATCTTCCCTATCCATACCCTCAATAACTCGCTATTCATTTTCCACAACATTACATTTATTTTTAGCAGTTACATTCTTTTCTGTTGCCTTATTTGTATGTATGGACCTTGTGTCTCCTAATGTTATTTTTCCAAACTCTGACAAACAGACAAACAAAAATATACACAAATGAATATAGGTTCAAGTGTGAGAAAAACCTATTTATGAGTCTAAGGAACTCACATGCCAAATTTGAACATAATTGGTCCACTGGTTTTTAAGTGCATAGGAGACAGTCAAACAAATGAACAATTTTATATATATATGTGATGCTATCCAAAAAGCACCCAGCACTCACTGTAAATGAGGTTGGTGTTAGGAAGGGCATCCAGCTGTAGAAATCAAGCCAGAATCAGTTCCCGTCCCACCCTTGCAAGCAGGGAAAAAGCGGACGCAAAATGAAATGAAATGAATGATCCAGTCCCAGGCTCCCAAAATGTGGATTCATATTGAGAAGGGTTCGTTGTGTGGAGAGTGCCTGGCTCCAAAACTGGGGTGCAGCTATGAGAAAGGTCCTGTACAGCCAACTGGCCTGTCCCTTTTCATAGTGGTGTCATTCTGTGTCAGGCCCCAAAACTTTTCCTGATGTGAACCAGGCTCCCATGCTGTGGTTCCGGACCTATCCTTCCTCGTAGCGGCATCATCCAGTACTGGGTCCCAAAACTAGGGTTACGCTCTGAGATAGGTTTGGCACAGCCAACTGGCCTGACCCTTTCATGGCAGTGCCATCTGATACTGGGCTATAAAATTGGCTATGCAGTGAGATGGCTCGTATCGGTGCCATCCAATACTGGGCTCCAACTGGTGCCTTTGCATAGTCGTGCCATTCAAACTGTGGCTCCGCACCTGTTCCTCCTCATCCAGTATCGGCCCCAAATCCCCAAACAGTGCCTACACTGTGAGATGGGTCAGGCTCCTCATATTGGTGCCATCCAGTACAGGGCTCCTAAACTATGGTTCTGCTGTGAGGTGGGTTGGTCTACAAAACTATGGTTCCATTGTCAAATGGGTTAGGCGCGGCCAACTGGCCTGTCTCTCCTCAACGGAGTCATCCAGTTCCACACAGTAAATGTTGTTGATGTTAGGGAGAGCATCCAGCTCTAAAATACCCGACCAAATTTACAATCCTCACTGGAGCAAGGTGCGACATGGCCAAACTTGCCTCCCGGCACGAACGATCTATCTAAACCCATGCAAGCATGGGAGAATTGATGCTAAACAGAAATGATAATGATGATGTATATGTATATATATATCATCATCACCATTTTATGACTATTTTTCCATGTTTGTATGAGTTGGCTGGGTCCACCACAGTATCATTCCAATCATCTTGATTTTTTGTCATATCCTGTGAGATTCTGTAATTTTAGACCTGCTCTAACAACCTCTGTCCAAATCTTTCTTGGTTTCACTCTACTGTAGCACCCTTCCACTAGAATATGTTGGCACTTCTTCACCTAATGATCGTCATCCATGCACATCACATGGTCATACCAGCACAATCTTCTCTCCTGTACACAACATCTGATTTCTCTTGTATCCAACCTCTCTCTCAGCTCACCTATGCTTTGCTTTTCAAGTATATTAACATTACACATCCATTGAAGCATGCTTGATTCATATCTCTCCAGCCTTTGCATATTCTCTTTGTTCATTGCTCATATCTCACTACCATGCATATCATCATCATCATCATCATTTTACATCCGCTCTTCCCTGCTTGCAAGGGTGGGACGGGTCTTATTCAGCACAGTATCTCTCCACTTGTCACGGTCCTTCGTCATCTCCACCGTGAGCTTCAGCGATCTGAGGTCTGTTCTCACCACCTCCACCCATGTTTTTTGTGGTCTACCTCTACCACGTCTTCCTTCAACTGGCATTTCCTGGCACTTCTTCACTCTGACTATTTGCAACACTAACTTCCATAAACCTGCCAATCACCTAATAACCTACAAATCTGGCGAGCACATAAGCCAGATTGACTTCTTACTAGTTAGGTAGCGGCACAGGCAGATAGTGTCTAAGACCAAGGCATACCCTGGGGAAGAATGTACCCCACAGCATAGGTTAGTCGTTAGTGATATCTCAGTAAGCAAGAGATGGAATGAGACATACAGGAAGGTGTGGAGAAGAAAGGTCTGGAAGCTAAAAGACCTTTCACTAAAATACAAATTTAGGAAAGCCCTTCAAGTTGTGTATGACGATTTAGAGACGTATGACATAGATAATAACTGGAATTTCTTACGTGACAACTTACTGCAGGCTACTGATGAAACTTGTGGCTGGAGCAGAGCTCTAACCAGACAGATAAGGCCATTAGAGACAAAAGACTAGCATGGAAGGCTTGGAAAAAGGGTGGGAGTAGGGAAGGATATACAGCCGCTAAGAGAGAAGCTAGATGTCAGGTGTACTTAGCACGCAGGGAGGCTGAGAGTAGGAGGTTTGCCATTGTTCTGCGACGGGAAGATCAGAGGTGTGTAGTGTTAGAAAATCTTCCATCATGACACCTTTCCAATGAGATATGATATCTGAACCTATCCACTCAATATGTAAGCAGAATAAGCTCTTGCAAGAAATGGCTATACTTATAGTGGAATGTCACTCACAGTTTATCATTATGGCAATGGATATAATGAACTAGTATTTATATATTTACCGTCCAAACCCATGCAAACGTGGAAGATGGACGTTAAACGATGATGATGATGATATTTACACTTTGCTAACTGTATCCAGTACCATTAATCCTAATTTTCAGCCAGTCATAGAATTTATGGTGTATCAGCTTCAAAATAAATTACTGTCTTACAGTACTTTATTTTGTTTTTCTTTACAGATTCTCTGCATTGATAATGAACTCTGCCTCACCATTTGCTATTTTCTCACTCTACCGTCAAATGGTTCGGAAAGCAAGAACACTTTCTTATACCGACAAAAACTTTTATCTGCGAAGGATTCGTAATGAATTTGATAAGAACAAATCCATCACAGATCCTAATGAACTACAGCGCTGTCTTGAGGTATTTTTTATTGCTTTGTTTTTACTGTTTGACATTCATTATTTTTCTAAGTTAGTGTGGTTGAGATGGACTATGCAAATTAGTGTAGCAACGTGCATATTTCTATGAAGATGTGTGTGTGCGTGGTTAGAAGTATAATGAAATTTTCATTAATGTTAAGCAGAAGAATATGAAAGACAATGAAACCCTGAGGTGCACTAGAGTTGATAAAATGTGACTTGGAACTTACTGTTAATGCTAATGTGTAATGAAAAAAGTCTTTAATGAGCAAAGTAGTTATGTTTTCATATAAGACAGTCAAAGTTTTTAACATTAGAGGAAACAACACTATTGCTTTTGCTGAAGTTTTCAAGGGTTATGTGATATAGGAGAATCTTGCTGTAGTTTTCAAGGGTTATGTGATATAGGAGAATCTTGAAGTTCTTGAAGAGATAAGACACACTTGACTCTGAAAGGCTAAAATGAATCACTCGAGCTGCTTAACCACGTTCCAGCCATCCATCCATACACATCTTTCAGGTATCCCTCTATTTCCCCAGTTGCAAATATTCTGCTCACAATTATTGCTGTATTTATCACTTCGCTAGCTTCCACAACACATTTATTTTTTTTCACCCTCATTTTCTCTACCATGCTGCCTCTATCTGTCTATTTTGCCATCAGATGCTACAGGCCATGACTTGGCTACCTACCTCACAATTTCCCTCCCTCCCAATCATTGCCTCACGCCACCATAGCCTATTCGACCAATCAAACCTCAGCATCCCCCCCCCCCCCCCCCACACTATTAACCTCAACCAACCCTGCCATTTCTACTACTACCTAACTCTCTCCTCCCCGTCCCAGCCCAACACACCCTGCCATTATTACCACCACCACTGTTCTTCTAGCCCTGAATTTTCCTACCGTTATGTATGGATGAGCTGAGAATAAATTGGAGCAACTCTGAATTAATAGATGAAAATGAATATGAATCTGCAAGCTACCAAGCACCCATGTGAAGCTCCAATTCAGAGACAGGAAGCACACACACACCCCTGCAAAAATCGACTCTTCCCTACGAATGTCGACAAATGCCCAAAACTCCGAGTTGGTACCATCAATGTAAGCACAATGAAAGGAAGAGCAGGAGAAATCGTAGAAATGCTAGAGCAAAAGTAAATTGATGTATGCTGTGTGCAAGAGACTAGATGGAGAGGAGAGTCTGCTAGAGTCCTTGTAGGAAAAAGTCAGTGCTACAAATTTTTCTGGGTGGGAAATGACGATGGGATGGGTGGTGTAGGTATACTACTAGCTGACAAGTGGGTAGATAAAGTAACCTGAGTGTACAGGGTAAATGCAAGGATCATTAAACTCAGACTAGTCCTGAATAAAACAATTACCACAATAATATCAGCTTACGCACCCCATTCGGGGCTGCCAGACGAACTTAAGGATAGGTTTTATGAGTCCCTAATGCACACTGCTGCTCTAACAAACGACAATGACTTCCTAATCATCGCAGGAGATTTTAACGGACACGTAGGTAAACACTGTGACGGCTTCAATGGAGGCCATGGGGTTGGCACAAGAAATGAAGAAGGATTCAGACTTCTAGAATTCTGCGACACCAATGACATGTTGATATGTAACACAAACTTCAAAAAACCCGACAACCACCTGATCACCTATAGATCAGGGGAGCATTCTAGTCAGATAGATTTTATCCTCATCAGAGGACGTGACAGATGGACGGTCGTAAACACAAAAGCCTTCCCTAGTGAGGAATGTACCTCCCAACATAGCTTAGTTGTCAGCGACCTCACGGTCAGAACTAGACGAACCTGGAAACAGAGGCCAGCTTGGAGAAGAAAGATCTGGAAGCTGAAAGACCCCTCAGCCAGTAACAGATTTAAAGATATTTTACTCAACACCTACGACAGTAAAGAAGAACAGATAGAGACATTCAATGTAGAAGAGCACTGGGAGTTCCTAAAAAATAACTTACTAGAGGTGACAGATGAGATCTGTGGCTGGAGTAAGACCACAAGCAGGAGGAGAGTGACTTGGTGGTGGAACAATAAGGTAGATGAGACAGTTAAGGCCAAGAGACAGGCATGGAAAGAATGGAAGAATGGGGGAAGCAGGGTACATTACATAGAGACCAAGAGGGAAGCTAGGCGACAAGTATACTTAGGTAGGAGGGAAGCAGAGGATAGAAAATTCAAGCATGTTTTGCAACGTGAGGACCAGAAACAGGAGGTGTTCAAGATTGCGAGGCAGTGTGTCAGAGAGAATTGTGATATCATTGGAGAGAAGTGTATCCGGAATGATAAAGGTGAGCTTGCCCTCACAAGTGCTGAGAAGAAAGATGCATGGAAGAGCCATTATGATAGATTACTAAATGAGGAGAATGCATGGGAAGAAGAGACCCTACCCCAAGTAGACCCTATAGAGGGGCCAGCAGTACAAGTCAGCAGCAGCGTAGTAAGTAAGGCAATCAAAGATATGAAGAGGGGGAAGGTAACCGGTCCATCGGGTATAGCTGCCGAGATGCTGAAGGCATCTGTGTCTGTAGGTCACACTATAACCACATGTATTGTTAACCAGGTAATACTAGAAGGTGTCATACCAAAAGATTGGTGCAGTAGTATCATTGTTAACTGCTACAAAGGTAAAGGTGATGCACTAAATAGAGGAAACTATAGAGGTATAAAGCTGATGGACCAGGTCATGAAAGTAACAGAGAGAGTTATAGCACAGTTGATTAGGGACCGGGTGAAACTAGATGAGATGCAATTTGGGTTTGTACCAGGAAGAGGCACCACTGATGCCCTCTTCCTTGTGAGGCAGTTACAGGAAAAGTACCTAGCTAAATGTAAGCCACTCTACCTGGCATTCGTCGATCTCGAGAAAGCCTTTGACAGAGTTCCACGTGCTATAATCTGGTGGGCTCTTAGAAAACTAGGAGTAGATGAATGGCTTATGAAAGCTGTACAAGCCATGTATAGGGGAGCAGTCAGCAAAGTTAGGATTAGCAATGAGTATAGCGAGGAATTTAGCGTACAGGTTGGTGTCCACCAGGACTCTGTTCTTAGCCCTCTCCTGTTTATCATAGTCCTGCAGGCAATAACGGAGGAGTTTAAGACTGGATGCCCATGGGAACTCCTGTATGCTGATGACCTCGCATTTATAGCTGAATCTATGGTAGAACTAGAGAAGAAATTCCAAACTTGGAAGCAGGGACACCAAGCAACAAACAGCCACCAATCTCTGGGAGGGCTCTGTAGAAACAGTAGACAGCTTCTGCTACCTAGGTGACCGAATTAGCAGCAGAGGTGGGTGTTCAGAAAGTACAATAACTAGGGTAAGAACGGGATGGAAGAAGTTCAGGGAACTACTGCCACTGCTAGCTGCAAAAGGCTTCTCCCTCAAAATGAAAGGCAGACTGTATGATGCGTATATCCGAACAGCAATGTTACATGGTAGTGAGACCTGGGCGCTGAAGGTGGAAGACTTACGTAGATTAGAAAGAAACGAAGCCTGCATGCTCCGATGGATGTGTAATAGTAATATACTCGAACGGCAAAGCATAAAGAAATTGAGAGAGAGACTGAGCATAAGAGGAATCAAATGCTGTGTGCAGGAGAGGCGGTGGCGTTGGTATGGACATGTGATGCGTATGAAGGATGACAGCTGCATAAAAAGGTGCAGAGCACTAGAAGTCAATGGAAACTGCGGAGTGGGGAGACCCAAGGAGACCTGGGATGAGGTGATAAAAGCCGACTTTATCCAATTACACTTCTCAAAGGCGATGACACACGACCGTGACCTCTGGCGTCACGCAGTAATGCAGAATACCCGACCTCCCATGGGTACAAGCTGAAGCATATAGACAGTATGCCCCCACACCCTCTCACTGCAAAGTGGTCGTGGAGGTGCCACAGCAAAAAAGCACCCAGCCCACACTGTAAAGTGGACATGTAGGCGCCACGGAAAAAAGCACCCAGCACTCACTGTAAATGAGGTTGGTGTTAGGAAGGGCATCCAGCTGTAAAAATCAAGCCAAAATCAGTTCCTGTATGAGCAAGGCATGGTCAGCCAACCAGACACTGCCCACAACAGGACAACCCGTCTAACTCATGCTAGCATGGAAGAACGGACGTAAAACAGTGATGATGATGATGAAGTGACTTGTATATATGATGTTAATTGAGAAGGAAAATATTGAAGGTGATGAAGAGGTGGTTGTTTATGATCGTTTCCACCACCATTGAGTAAGTGAGGATGATAGAGCAGTAACATGTATGGTCACAGAAATTGTTCTTCCTGAGTATGGGAAACATTTCTTCATATTTCTATAGACTTAGATAGCGCCACATGGAGAGGAGAAATTCAGTGGTTTGATTAAAACAGCAGCTTACTTTGGAGTGCACTGTTTCAGGGCATTGAGCGGGGCAATCTCAAGATGATCAATTCATTGGGTTTGGAAAGATTGATAACTATATGGAAATAAGACTGGTGTAGTGGGATAAGGGCAGTTGGCAGAGTGGGGGTGGGGGTGATCGTTAAATGTGTGCACTCAGTTTGGGTTCAGAAACAAATTTTCTAGCAAATTAAGTAGTTTTATATGCAGGAGTGTTTTTTATAAAGCCAAGATATTTTATCTTTTGTAAACAATGAAGTTTTAAAAAATAGTAGTTGAAATTCTTTCAACAAAAGATCAAAAGGGTCAAACATTTTGAAAAGCAAGACAGTTTCCAGATTGTACAAAATGCACAAAGCCTTTTATTTTTACTTTCCTGATTGCCATCATGCAGGCATTGGCAAAATGATTGATAGTTGGTAACAGTGGATGACATCTTCCATGTATTTTAAGCAATGTTCTTTGCTTGTATATCTGCAAGCAAGGTATTTATGAGTTTTCTATGGTAGGATTTGGTTGCATTAAGCACATGGAGGAACATATGTAGAGAATAGTGTCGATCAATCACTTAGCTGTCTTGAATAGTACATATGCTGGTAAAATTAGTTAGTAGAGAATTAATGTTTTTAGTGAGCAGAATTTGCTGTTCTGTAGGATGAAGTATTCTGAGTTGCCATCATTACTCAATGATCAAAATTATTATCTGATGTGGTGGCTGGGTGGTTTTGGCTTTTGGTGTGAGTAAACAGTTAATAGAGTTTGGAGAGCTAATATACTGGTTAATTGGGTGAGTGAGGATATTAATTGGTGCAGACTGTTCAAGTTGGAAAGCATCATGGTTTCTTTGTCAGCAGTGTGGGTATGGAAAGAGAGTGAAAGCCAAGATGATTTGTGTGTATGGAAGTTACAAGGTTTAGTGGTTTCAGTGACAGTTGTATAGATATGGATTTCTTCAATGCAGGACAAGAGATATGCAAACTGACCACAGTAGGGAGGTTATGATACATGGTTCTAACAAAGTTCCTACACTAATTTAAACAAACTTTATACTCAAGCTTGTGGCCTGAAGATATGCACTTTAATCTTTCAGATTATGTATGTTTCTATAAAAAAAATAATTCTTTATATATCTATCATTTATAGCCATGGTTAAAAGATTCTTCAGATGTAGACACATGAATTTGTTTCAGTTTATAAATTTTACAGTCTGATGCAAATAGTTTTCCACTTCAAGGTTAACCACGATAGATAGATAAATGCAATTTTCTGTCTCATCAAATGCCACAATTTAATATGAATGACATTTATTAGAGGGCTATTAATGAATACGAAGTATGCATATTATTTTTCATATATTGTGTTGGTATGGACATGTGATGCGTATGAAGGATGACAGCTGCATAAAAAGGTGCAGAGCACTAGAAGTCGATGGAAACCGCGGAGTGGGGAGACCCAAGAAGACCTGGGATGAGGTGATAAAAGTCGACCTTACCCAATTACACCTCTCAAAGGTGATGACACATGACCGTGACCAATACAGAAGACGCGACCCCCCACGGGTACAAGCCGAAACTGAAGCATATAGACAATATGCTCCCACTGCAAAGTGGTCGTGGAGTTGCCACGGCAAAAAAGCACCCAGCCCACACTGTAAAGTGGACGTGTAGGCGCCATGGAAAAAAGCACCCAGCACTCACTGTAAATGAGGTTGGTGTTAGGAAGGGCATCCAGCTATAGAAATCAAGCCAAAATCAGTTCCCGTATGAGCAAGACAAGGTCAGCCGACCGGACACTGCCCACAACAGGACAACCCATCTAACCCATGCTAGAGTGGAAGAACGGACGTAAAACGGTGATGATGATGATGATGATATCAGTACAAGTGTATAACCATCTTTTCATAATCATGATTATATCTTCATACTAGACTTGAGAATCTTGAACAAGTCTTTCTGTTTTTTCTATACAGAACAGCCATTATTTATTTTGGTGTTGTTTTTATAATTATTATTGTTTAGCCACAGGTCAGCTCTAATTGAGCAAATCTATGATGAAAGGCTTTCTACACTTGCTCATGTTGTTATTTTAGGATTATCTATGATTGCATTCTCTAATATGTACTGTCCGTTGATATGTAGGGTGTAATTATAGGGAAATTAGTGCTAGTGGTTACACCTGGCCAGCTGTAGTTGGCATGGACAATGAATGCAATCAGATTCATTGGGAATCCAGAGGTTTTCCTCCCCACATTGGCTATGCTTCAATTTATGTGAAGGACATTTTACACTTTATTCACATGAAATTATAAAGATGAACGACAGCAAAACATTCTAGGTTAAAATTAATCTTCACTATTATAGCTTTCCCAATGTGATACTCACTCCTTGTATTTGTTTGAGTGATCACATAAAATTATAGAATTAATATTAATTCTTTCACACCAATTTTAAGTTGACCAATGATCTCTGTGTAGTAAATATCACTGCTGGAGCTAAAGTAATATTGACACAATTTACTCCAGCTGCATCATCATCATCACCGTTTTGAAGTCCACTTTCCCTGCTAAAAAGGGTCTCTGCAATGTATAGCCAAAAGCGAAAAAGAAACAAAGGGAAATCATTCTTCCAGATAAAAATTCCCAGATCAAATTAATTTGATTGGTATTTATTTTGTACTTCTGTGACTATATATATGTGTTTGTATGAATAGGAAAGTAAAAGAATTTTGAGAAAACCTGCCAGACACTCCTATACGAGCAAGACAACCAATCTTGCCTCACGTGGGACAATTCCCGTCTAAACCCATGCTAGCGTGGAAGATGGACGTTAAACAATGATGATGTTGATGATGATGATTGTTTACCTAAATTCATATGTATATTTTCTTTTTCCAGAAAGGCAAAGCATTTCTACAACGTGGCAAACTTCTTTGAGAGGTACCAGTATGAGAAATATTGGCTGATTTGTAAACTGGTTTTCCCTTAGTTGAAGCAGCTTTTACAGAAAAATGATATCAACCAAATTTAGGTTAATTGATTCTGTTCTCAATAATGTCAGACAATTACACAATTCAAACTACTAATAATTTACTCTGTGTTTCTTGCTTGTGTTCATTTGTTAAAGAAGTAAAAAGATAATTTATTTTGTCACTTGAATGAACCCACAGTAGCAAGTAAGTGAATCATCAACATCTAATGAATATACTTAACTTCCATGCATGCTCCCAAACTTTTATACATACACACACATATATATATAAGTATATATATAATTAAAAAACATAAAACTCAAGATCACAAGATAACCACTTTTTGAGAGATTTGTTTGGGAAGTGGTAATTTGAAAATGTATTTGCTGTGATATCTTTCTGCCTATGTCCTTCTGTCACAAGGTGTTGACAAGACATGTCCACCATTTGTTCAGTGGTATGGCAATAACTACCTATAGCTATCTACCTGTATTTGTGTGTGTTTATACACAGAGGGAGATGTAGTGTCCAGTGGTTATATATTTATCTATCTTAAGACATTAAAAACATCCGTCTATTTACCTATTTGTCTGTCCCTCTATCTCGCTGTCTCTTTGCCTATTTATGTGTGTATGTATGTCTGTCTTTCTTTCTATGTGTGTATGTGTGTCTGCTTGTCACACATTGGGTCTTTCACTCACTATTTCTCTGTTATGTTTTCATATCTTATTTGCATTATTTTTTATCCTTGGTGGATTGGCAGTATCGGTAGAGCATTGGACACCATGCTTTCCAGCATAGAGTTACGTCCCTTTACGATCCGAGTTCAAATCCTGCCGAGGTTAACTTTGCCTTTCATCCTTATGGGGTTGATAAAATAAAGTACCAGTAATGCACTGGGATAATTGCTGGCCTTGTGCCAAAAGTAGAAACAATTATTTTTTATCCTCTGGGCTGTTCGGTAAAATATGTATCATACTGGTATTGGGGTTTAGGCTAGGTTAAAGTCATCTTTTAAAATATCCAGTTGACTATAACTATTTTATACAGCTCTTTAACTGGTTTCTGATTATATTTCTAATGTGTTTCTATTAATTTTGAAAATAATCAAGAATTTAGAGAGATTTAGTAAAATATTTTGTTTTATCATTAATTGGGTGTGTGCAACCTGATAAAAAATGTTTAACTTGAAATTAAGATAGGAGGTTTTAATTGAAATATAAACATTTAAAAAAATGAGGGGTTGTAAGCGAATCCATTTGAACATTTTTTGAGACAGTTAAGCATAATTAAAAGTCCCTGGGATGTGCTATGGACTGGATTCCTTTATGAAGGAGGATTTGACTTTTGAAGATTTGGCTGTGGATAGTGCACAGAACATAGGATCTCAGTACAAATCCTTCCTTGATGAAGTCACTGCAGTGTTAAATATAGTTATGACTCAGTCATATATCCTACCAGGAAACTTCAGTGTACATATTGGCACTGATCACCTAACATGGATAGCAGTGATTGGAAGGAATTGGGATTACTATCTAAATGTGAACGGAGAGGTCTTATGAGACACTGTTCTAGTAATGGGCTCTGTATTATGAACACCTTCTTCAAGCAAAAAGACATCAATAAGTATACATTGTATAATGGAAATCAAGGACAGAAATCAGTAATTGATTTTAATATTGTCTCTGATCTCTTTGATTTTGTACTGGATGTAAGAGAGGGGCTTAGCTGTCAACTTAAGGCCAAAAAAACCCAAGTACAGCTCAACCTACAGGATAAAGTGGGAAGTGTTGGCTGATGAGGAAGGTAGGACTAAGCATGTGGTTGCTATTGAATCTAAACTGAGGACACTGAAATGAAGGGGATAATGTTCAGCTTTGTAGTTTGTACTTTAGCTGCAAATGCTGTGGGCAAAAGTGACTCAGTGTGGTGGTGCTGGATGGCAGGAGGATCCCTGGTTCAATCAGGACATTAAAGATGCCATCCAAGCAAAGAAAGAGGCTTACAGATCTTGCTTGGCTTGGAAATAATTCTTCCTTCTTGCTTGGTACAAGCAGATTTGAAAAGTCACAGCAGAGACAATAAAGACACCCAAGGCTAAGACATCGGAAAACTTTGGAGTTACCATGAAATCTGACTTTAGATTAGCAAAAGAAGTAATAGGTCATCCACTGACACCGTAATAAGAAGTTGCCTCTACAGCTGGAATCTGACTTTAGATTAGCAAATGAAGTAATAAGCCATCCACTCCTCTACGGCTGATATCAGGAAATTATCTGGGGTTCTCTCCTAAGAGAAAGCATTCTCTGGCTGTCAAGTGTGCTGGGTGGCCTAGATTTCTAGAAAGGCACCAGAGCAATGGCAATCAGGAACAATAATCCCAATTTTCAAAAGGGGGACGTTAGTGAATACCCTAATTATAAAGGAATCTCCTTGTTAAGCTTTCCTAGTAAAGTTTATGGTGAGTGTCTGACAAAGAGATGTAGGGATAATGTCGAGTCCAAGCTAGCTGACAAACAGTTGTTTTCAGAGTGTTTTTATGAGTGATGGATAGTAGGAGGCTGAATTTGCAGAGGATGACTATGATGCCTGCATGAGAAGTGCGATGCTTCATGATAGTGAAACATGGGCTGTGACTGCAAAGGACATGCATAGGTTGGAGAGAAATGAAGCAACCATGCTTCTTGGGATGTGCAATGTAAGTGTGAGATAAAGGCAGAGTTTGGATGAGCTGAGGGAGAAACTGGGTTTAGGAGGAATCCAAAGTGTGAAGAGAACAGACTGCATTTGTATGTGCATGGATGATGATCGATGGGTGAAGAAGTGCCAGGAAATGTCAATGGATGGAAGCTGCAGTGGAGGTAGACCAAGAAAGACCTTTGCAGAGCTGACCTCAAATTGTTGAGACTCAGAGGAGACATGATGATGGTATGCGTTGTGGCAAGAGATGCTGTGCTGAGAAGGACCTGTCCAACCTATGCAAGCCTGGAAAAATGGATGTAAAAATGATGATGATGATGGTATTAGGTTAGGTTTTCTGCCAAGTGCTGCACAGCAGGAATGAAAATTAGAGCTTTGAAGACTGACACCTATTCTTTCAAGATAGCCTGTGCAATAAATATCTTCATGTGTGTTGAGTTCCACTGAAGCAGGTAGATAAGTTCAAGTATCTTGGGACTGTTTTTCGAGTGATGGACAGCAGGAGGCTGAATTAAATGCAATAATTGCAGGAGCTGGTGCAGTACTGTGCCAGCTTCAGCACTTAGTCTTCAGAGGAAAGGAGGTCAGTGTAAAAGCAAAACTTTCTAGATTCAATTCTGTGTTCATGTCAACTCTTATTTATAGTCATGAATCTTAGGTAATGAAAGAATACAATTGCCAATACAAGTGGCCAAAATAGGGTTATGCCCATTGCCATTCTGAGTTCAAATCCCGCCGAGGTTAACTTTGCCTTTCATCCTTATGGGGTCGATAAAATAAAGTACCAGTAATGCACTGGGTAATTGTTGGCCTTGTGACAAAGGTAGAAACAATTATTATGTTATCTTTTTGTATTCCTTATCATAATTGCCTACTTCTTTATTTCACAAGCTATCAAGGTAACCTTTACATGGCTGCTCAATATGCTAGAAATAGCAGCCAAATCTTCATCATGTTATGCCTCAACCATTTAAATAGAAACCATATTCAATAATGTCCAACACACACTATACCTAAACAATTAAGACACATCTACAACATCTCAGAATACAACTGTAATCATCATCATCACCGTTTTACGTCCGTTCTTCCATGCTAGCATGGGTTAGACGGGTTTTCCTGTTTGGGGCAGTGTCTGGTTGGCTGACCATGCCTTGCTCATACAGGAACTGATTTTGGCTTGATTTCTACAGCTGGATGCCCTTCCTAACACCAACCTCATTTACAGTGAGTGCTGGGTGCTTTTTCATGGCGCCTCCACGTCTACTTTACAGTGTGGGCTGGGTGCTTTTTTGCCGTGACACCTCCACGACCACCTTGCAGTGGGAGGGTGTGGGGGCATATTGTCTATATGCTTCAGCTTGTACCCATGGGAGGTCGGGTACTCTGTATTACTGCGTGACGCCAGAGGTCACGGTCGTGTGTCATCTTTCTAATCTACGTAAGTTTTCCACCTTCAGTGCCCAGGTCTCACTACCATGTAACATTGCTGTTCGGATACACGCATCATACAGTCTGCCTTTCATTTTGAGGGAGAAGCCTTTTGCAGCTAGCAGTGGCAGTAGTTCCCTGAACTTCTTCCATCCCGTTTTTACCCTAGTTATTGTACTTTCTGCTAATTCGGTCACCTAGGTAGCAGAAGCTGTCTACTGTTTCTACAGAGCCCTCCCAGAGATTGGCGGTACTTGTTTCCTGTGGCTGTTTGCTGCATGTGAAGCCTACATTCTTAATTAAGCTTCCTGAGATCCCGCTACATCTCTTGTGTACCCATTGTTTGCATTTGGGGCAGAGAATGGAGTTCCTACCTACACCTTTTCTACATACTGAGCAAGGCCATTTCCCTGAGGAGATCTGGGTTCTGTGTTCTCGTCTACTTACAAGGACCTTAGTCTTTGTCATGTTGACTTTGAGACCCTTTCTTTCTAGTCCCTGCTTCCAAGTTTGGAATTTCTTCTCTCGTTCTACCATAGATTCAGCTATAAGTGCGAGGTCATCAGCATACAGGAGTTCCCATGGGCATCCGGTCGTAAACTCCTCTAATATTAGAACTAAATCTTTTCCACTCTAGACAGGTATAATAAGACCATCAAAACAACATCAATAACCTCACCAGACCTAAATACTGTTGGAACATAACTGCAGAAAGAAAGCCTTCCTCTTCGTCCTTTGATCATCTGCTAGAAATAGCAACCATATCTCCTTCAAATTAGGTACCCAGCTATCTTAAAATAACAACATAGAACACGAAAAGCGGATGGAGAAGCCTCTATAGCATGGACTGGCAATCCCCTACCGGCAAGGCATTTTGGTCTGGCCCACCAACAGGTTTCAATCTTAGGCTAAGTGATCCCTGAAAAAGTGCTCTGAATTATTTTGGATTAGAATACTGACTAGAGAACATGTCTAGCCACAAGACTCACTTAGCTGAATGTAATTTTGTGCATGACAGTATCAAACAATCAAATTTAGACAGATAGAATAATCAGACACTGAGGTCAAGGGGACTGTTTGTGCATGTATTTAAGTATATATGCCAGTACAGACATCACTTTACTTTGGTCTCTTTACGAAACAGATGTGGAGACAGTGGAAGAAGGGTATCAGTTGGCGTTGATTGACTCACAATGCGATGAATTTCTGAAATCAAAATTTCATTCTGAATCAGTCACTGACTTCTACAAGAAATATGTTTTGTCTAGTGGAAAGTATAAAAACCTCTTGAATAATGCAAAAATGCAAGTATCATTATTTGGCAGTATGTACACCTGTGAACAGCTTTTTTCCAAAATGAAATATACCAAAGATTATTTAAGAACAAGGCTGTGTGATGATCATCTGGACAATGTTCTACTGTCCTCAACAAATATTTTGTCTGATGTAGAGAAGCTATCCAATGACAGACAAAAACAAGTATCTCATTAAACAATTTACTATTTCTGCCTATATTTTATTTGTAGTAAGGAATGTCATTAATGTAATATCACATAAAATTCATTGTTCTTCTTTAGATCCTAGGATTAAGGTAGCCTTCAGGACAGAGCAGTCTGAAGTCTAGCAAATTTATTATATTTTGTTATCATGGCTCGCCGACGACACAATGCATAGCTATGTGGCCCGCTGACGAGACACTGCATAGCTAAGTGGCCCACCGACAAGCCACTACATAGCTATGTTGCCTGCTGAGGAGACAATGCAGAGCAATGTGGCCTGCACACTCAAAAACGTTGCCAACCCCTGTTCTACAGGATCATTTAACCTACTGGAAATAACAGTAACATCTCATTCATATCACACTTTTATTGTCTTTATCAAAAGATAACTCACTAGATTATATATTTCTAAATATAATGTTTCTGGGAAAAATAGATTTGATGTTTATGGCCGGAATACCATATGATGATGGTTCTCAATCCCATTGGACTTAGGGTTACACTATAACAATATTTATACTATGATTTGTTTCTTCTGGTTTGCTTTTTTTACTGGTTCCAGCAGGTTCTGAAAAAAGATTTTAAAATTATTAATACAGTTGATGTTCCATGATAACTTACTCTGCTTGCTTTTGCAAATTCATATTATTTTTATTTTTCATTTTTAGAACAATATTTTGTTATTATGTGCACTTTTTTATATCTTTGAAATTGTTAAGGCTTGCCATCTATCGTTCATATTCTGACAGACAAAGAAAAAAAATATTTTTCTCGAGTGCTCTGATCGCCTTCTCATAAGTAGTATTGTATTATCTGCAAATTCTAGTCAACTGATTTTACACCCGGCAGTCATGTTACCACTTCTAATCTAGCATATCAATCCTATTAATTAAAATTATAAACTGGAGATGTGAAAGTACACACCCTTGGCAGAGTCAGCTACCCACATTGAATGGTTTCGACTTAGACTATTTATCCAAACACAAATACTAGGCCATTTGTATAGTGACTTTAGGGCTATAAGAAGCTGCACATAGATCCCATACTCCTACAGAACCTTCCACATCAGGTCCCGTGGAATGTAGTCATAAGTTTTAAGGTTTACAAAACAAGCAAACACCTCTTAGCAATGTTCCCACCATTTCTGAAAAACCTACCGCAATGTGAATATTTGGTAAGCTTTGCTGCATCTGAGGCAAAAACCACACTGTTCATCGGCTACCTTGGACTTGACAATATCCCCGCATGTCTTTGCTAGACACTTAGCATAGACTTTATCGGGGAAGTATAACAAGGAAATCCCTCTATTACTGGAGCAATCTTGTCTCTCTTTTTGAAAATTGGGATTCTAACTCTCAATTGCAATTGTCACTGCTGCATTAGATCTAGTTTAGATTGACTCATATATCTTAATGGGAGACTTCAATGCACATGGCACTGACCACTTGACATGGAAAGTTGTGATTGGAAGATGTAAGAAGTTTAAAGTTTACATGTACATAGGATTACACCTAAAACTCAAAGTTATTACTCCAAACAACTCTGTTTAAGCTGATCTTAGGTGAAATGCATTCAAGACTAGACCATCTGATTTATATTTCAAGCAGTGATACTCTACATTATCCAATATGTCTTTGTAAGACAGAGGGATATGATTTAAGAGTGATATGATTGTTTTTTCGATCAGATGGTGTGCATAGGTACTCCCCTTAGCATGAACAATGTATCCTCAATTGGCAGCGGAAAAGATGATTACCAGTTCTGCGAAAGGGTCGGTAAGAAACCTCGCTTTGGAGGGGCTCTGATCAATTTGGATCAAGGGAAAGCTCCCGATAATATCGGAAATCAATATTCGGTGGCTATCTCCAAGATAGTTGGTTTCGGCTCTGTTTCATGACTTCAACACACAGGAGCATCCTCCCAGTGGTCAAGGTAAATGGCCATTTTTCGTAACTATTTCAATTGACAAGCTTGATTCAGTAGACGTGTCCTCTTTCAACACTTCTGTATGTACTGACTTTTTAGCCACTACTGCAGAATCCACAGGTGTTGAGAATATGGAAGGACCGTGTCGGCGTATGTGAACAGTCGCACCGAAATTGAAATTGAGGTCATCAGCACTGTCACAAAAGAATACGAAGTGGTGGCAGTATCAAAATCCAATTCAGGTAAGTTTGTGGGCTTGAAGCTTGATACCTGGAGTAGCGTGTCCATATAATCGGACAATGCCATGGAGTCAAAATCTGGTTAAATTGCTGGAGGTTTGGCTTGGTACAAACAACCAGTTAGATGCAAACTGAGATAAGCTTACGAGTAGATTAGCCAACTCCCACAGATGAGATGAGAGAAATCTATCTCTGAAAGGTCGAGAAGAGGTGTTAAACGCATATATTGCTTCTTTTATCGTTGTGTGTTACTCTAATTTCCGTGTGATCAGATTAGACCATATTTCCCTTTGCTTCTTATGGAAAAGACTCATTCCACTGGTCAACAACCTTCACATGGAGAACTGCTTATGTCGTTGCTGATGATGAGCAATCACATGTTGAGGCTGCAGCATCTTCAAACATTCATAGATGATGAAAAGGTATGATTGCCTTTTGTTGCGCATATCTTTTTACGGCTCGTCAAGCAATGAACAAGATTGGGTGACTTGCATTTGGAATGTTGTCCGTTACTTATAACCTTCACCCAATCGGGCAATACGGGGGATGATACTTTCTAGTATTGGAGTGGGGACTATGGACAATTTGGCAGTGATACCAGGGAACATTTCAGGTTTAAGACAAGTTTTATAGATACAGAAGTACTGTCAGGTTGTGTATGTCCAAGATGCCCACAGATCAAAGAATACCGTTCTACATCTGAGTTAGTATTCCTATTTTACTTTCCCGTTTACTTCTTATGGGTGCTTTTTTGTTGGTCTTTATCACACTTGTCAGAAGAATGTTTTGAGAATTTGGGGTAATCCACTTTATTGTTGTTTTTGTTGATTTTTGTGGGGCAGTTGTTGACACTAATGATGGTGTTGTTGCTATCACTGTTTTTACTCCAGTTAGTTTGGGTTATGGTAGGTGCTGTTGTTCTAGTAGTTGTGGTAGATATTGTTGTTCTTGTCGTTGCTGCTGTTGCAAATGTTATTATTGTGGTAGCTGCTGGTGTCGTACTTTGTGATGTTGTGATGTGGTATTGGCAACAAGGACCTTTTCTGTTGTGAACAGAAATCACTCAGTTCGTCAGTAATACAACATTCATGATATGTGGACATTCTGCTCTCTACCATAATGTTTAGTTCGGGTTTGTATAGGAGTTCTTGTCTAGAATTCCTTATTTTTTTCTCTTATCTGAAACAGCTCTTTATAGTTATGCCTTACAAATTATTATTTTTTTTTGTTCATGTCATTCCTGGACAACTCATGCTGTCATGTACCAGATGTCCAAGTGTAGCGGAATGTCGTTTATTCTAACTTTTATTATTATTTTGTAGGCATTACAATTAAATATTTCATCCTATGAAAATATGTGAATTGCTTTTAGCCATGCAGCAAGTCTGATGATCGGATCGATACTGTATTCAGGCCCGTCACATCCATAGGGATCTCACGAATCATCTGCAAAACCTACATAATGATCGATGATCGATGATAGATAAAATCGTTCTAAGTAAAACTTCGTCTGAAATATATATATATATATATATAATCTGAGTTTTTCGAATATTAATAATAACATTCGATTCGTTTGCAATTATGCAAACAAGCCTCAATTTTATAGCCATGTCAGTAGAATGAACCCTTCATTCTTGCTCTTGTGTTGGCATGTGAACAGAACTGCAGACACTAATGTTTCTGCGTATCACTATTCACCTGCCAAACTGTCAGAGCTAGTGAAAATATATGCTATTTTCAAAAATACACAGTGACTGATCGGCCTGTGTATTTTTGAAAATAGCATATATTTTCACTAGCTCTGATTACATTTATTGTATTTGGCCATGTAGAGTGAACATTTTCTTATATATATATATATATAGGAAAAAGTTTAACCCCGACGGCAGAGCTCAAGCCTCCAAAACGGCTTGAGCTCTGCCATCGGGGTTTAACTTTTTCCTATTACCCACTCTACTACTCTAAGTATTGAGTACTCTGGTGCGTTATGGTCCATCTGGTTCCTTACCAGACCTCCTTCGTTATATATATATATGGGTAAAGAAATTTGGTCATGAATTCACAAATGTCCATGGGTTTGGGTCCTAGAATGTTCCTGCCCACGAAATAAAGTGGTTAGACAAATTTACAATCTTGAGGCTGAGAGTTCGATACCCTGACCGAGTGATGCGTTGTGTCCCTGAGGAAGACACTTTATTTCACATTGCTCCATTTTACTTAGCTGGAGAAATGAGTTGCACCGTCTCTGTTCCAAAATGTATAGGGCTTTGTCTTTCCCTCGGATAACACCGATGGCATGGAGAGAGAAGACTGGTATACATGGGCGACTGTTAGCTTTCCTCTAAAACACATTGCCCGGGCTTGTGCCTCGGAGGGGAATAATTATTTGAACTCTAACAGCGAAATTTTTAGAGAATGATTCAATCATAAAAGCCGACTGCTTTTTAAGCGGAAATACACAACAAATTTGAGTGATTTTCAACCACCTTCTAGTAAATTCTTCCGTTATATCGTTTCTTTCTCTTTCCACACTTACGTGATACAATACACTTTCTATACTACTCTTCTCCATACCTTAATATTAATAAATATTACCAGCTCTGTATTACATTCCACTACATACTACAATACTTCGGCATACGAACACTAACACATGTACGATCTCGCTTCTCAAATATACTTCATGAAGTTATTCCCCTTTGTTATAATACGTTTTTAGCACGCATTACATTTAACGGTAACTTGTAATCTCGTATAAGCATCTGAAGATAGGTCACAATTTTGATCCCTCTAATATTCTGGATATATGGTCAATATTGGGTCTTGAAACCTTTGGTTCGTGTTTGAAACTAAAAAAATGATATAATATTTCTGCTCTCTTCCCGATTGAGCACTATATTCATTTTTCTTTTTTAGACCTATCGATATTGCTACATACTCTCTCTCTCTCTCTCTCTCTCTCTCTCTCTCTCTCACATATATATATATATATTTCAAAGAATTAACAAAGAGAGGTACAAAAAGTCTTATTAGTTTCACGCTTTATATGGAAAAGGGGAAAGAAATTTCGACATGTCGCGCTTTAGCCCTTCTTCGGGAGTACAAAAATAGACAGGATCACAAAGAATAGACAGAAAATAAAGGTACTCCAAGTAAAGTAAAAATCAAAATAAAGAGAATAAACAAGACAAACCATTAGGTAGTCTTAGTATCAAGTTTGGAACGCAAAGTGAAGTGTGTGTGTAACGGAAGATTTGCGCGAGTGATTGTGAGTTAAAATTCTTACCGTAGTAGAAGAGCGAATGATGATGATTTGTATTGGTTGTAGATAAGTGTGATAGTTAACCAATATGTACATCTGTGGAAAGCGAATATGTTTGATATCGAGGGGAAAGTGATTTCCTCGATCATACTGCCAGAGTTATAGAAAAATAACGAAAACTCCTGCCACATTTATATATTACTAGCAGAGGTACCCGGCGTTGCTCGGGTATTATCATGTTTTGTTGCATTGCACTGCAGTGCTTCAGTCGACTCCTATGAAGCGGTTAAAGGGGGTTATCTGCACCCTACCCTATAATCAATATCAATGAAAGTGCCTATGACCATCCGGAGTACAAAAGTAACCTATGTCTTAAATACAACACTGCTCGTAGTTTTTTAACGCTCTTGCAGTAGCTTTACGTTCAGCATCTTGCGATTGTCTAATTGCAGCCTCCATTGACAATTCATTTGCTTTTCTTCTTTTCCCTCTCTCAGCTTTCGCCGTTTTTCGACCAATGGCGGATCTCTTCCTCGGAGGCATCTAAGGAAAGGGGACGCAACACACTAAGATGAGTAAAATGTTAACCAACAACTATTTAAGTTTCGCACATATGACGTGATTGTCACGGTGATCCAGATACAGCCTTCATCCACCTAGGGCCGCATTAGACAAAAATTTGAAAGTTTTGAGTCCACAACACTTCTTGGAACATAACGCATGTTTGTTCCCAATTTGAAGAAAATCGGTTGCAATATATATATAGATAGATGCGTGTTTGTGTGTGTGTGTCTGGGGAGATTGTAACTTCCTCGGACACACATGACTCACACATACACACACACAGTCACAGTACGTTTTGTGTGAAAGAGAGAGAGAACGAGACGTAAGGTTGGGGAAGGGGGAGAGTTAAACTGTGTAAAGAATAAATAAATAAAAGTTAAAGTTATCGAACGCTGCTATCATTTCTCCCCTCCTCTCTTTCTTTCTCAACCTCTCTCTCTCTTTACTCATACCATCTTTCTCTCTCTCTCTCATACTCGCTGTCTCTTTCTCTACATAATGGAGAAGAATCAAGAACGCTCATTGTCGTCTGTTTTGTTTGAAATTTCTTTATGTATATTTCTAATAAGTTGTTGCCTCGTTTTTGAGGACTGAGTTGTGGGAGGGAGGGTTTAACATACAGTAGTAGTATCTCCTCTTCCCTCTCTCACTGAAACGTCTTCTCTTTCTTCCTCCATTGTAAAGATGTCCTGTTTCTGAATATTAGCTTAACATGTGTGTAAAGTTTCATCAGGATCGGATCACCGGTGTAGACGCCAACTGGTTATACACATATACACAGACAGACAGAAATTGCCATTTATATAGTAGATTTATTACTTAGAGTTTCACGACGGAAAAAAAAAACTTAAATTAACACTTTTTACAGTCAAAAGGCCTGAACAACAAACAACAAGGAGAAACTGTGTATGTGGAGAAAGTGCGTGAGATATGTTTAGGTGTGATGAAATCGTGTGTGCAGTGATACTAGGTAACTTGCCTTATAGAAGTGGCTGGCTGTTATTTTTTGTGCCCCTGCCCACAGGCAGACCCGAAGTGTATTTTTGCCAAGCACTACATCTTGCTCGGGATTTGATGGGTAGACAAAAAAATGCATCTCCAGACGGAGACCTGAGCAAAACTCTGCCGTGTTTTCCCTAGGAAGGTTCCCGCTCGACTGACTTGAGAACCTATCTTGTCTTCACCCCAAAGTGTCCTGCTACCTCAGACCACTGGTGCCACCAGGAGCTAACCTAGAAAATGATCGTTAAATGTCACCCGAGGGGTCAATGTGTAGATAGGTTTCGGTACATGTGTGTATAATGTCGATATTATGTGTGAGTGCAAATGTATGTTTATACGTTTTTTTTTTATGTATATTGTGTAAAGTATCAAAGTTAGTGTGTGTTATGTGTATATCCGTAATGTGTGTGTTTAGACCGTGTTACTACTGCTGCACTTTTCTAGTGAAATGGTAGTATGGAATCTACAACAGATAATAAGGCACGTCAAACTTGCGACCCGCATGCAACCCTTTACGAGCACACATATTTCATTTATCAAGAAACAAAAAAACATCGTCCAACCATATTTTTGATAATACACAGACATAGATATGTGTACACATGCACATAGATGTGTGCACACGCACACCTTTATGTATACACGCATGTGTGTGTGACTGCCTTTGAAGATTTTTCATCCGCGTTCCCGCGCGCACGTGTCTGTGTACGTATAAGAGAAAAAAGTGAGACTTCAGCTCTAGGGTTCTTATATATTTGAAATATATTCATCCTTATCGAGCCTCGTGAAGTAAATACGTTTGTTTATATTTTGTTATTGTGTGTGCAAAAATATCTGTACACGAATATATAAATAACAGTACAGAGAAGTACGGAATACCTTGGCCTTGGGTCGGTGTCTACATGTTGTGCTTAAAAAAAAAATTCATCGTACATTACCAGGGTTTTTTCCATTTGAAGAAAATCAATACTTTATCGCGGAATAAATACTTTTGTTTATATTTTGTTATTGTGTATGCAAAAATATCTGTACACGAATATATAATTATATATATATATAGTTGCCTCCATAAAGCTACGTCCACTTTTTTAGCTCACATAAAACGAG